>CM053650.1:18077287-18469787 GCA_028654395.1 Scutellaria barbata
AGTTACGCTCACACTTCCATTGATTAGTCTTTGTTTATTATAGCATGATCTTCTTGTTCTGCTTTCACCATTCACTTGATTGTTAAACCATTTCATGTTTATCAATCTTTACTGAAAGTGATCTTATAATTCAGGATGACGTTGATGAAATAACTTGGCAAACTTACAAGGGGCAGCTTACAGAGAAGCAGGAAAAAACTCGAGAAAAAGTTATCAAGAGACTGGAAAAGGTTGGTTAAGTTTTTCCTTTTGCATTCATTATGCTTGTGGCTTTACTTGGTTTAATTTGACCTGTGTATCTGCTCTTGCACATATTTTCAACTAAAACGTAGATCCATAATCCATTCTCTTTTTTGTGTAAACTGAAAGTAAATTCACGTCTTATAGGTTTCTGGCATTCATATTCTGTTCTTAATGATGTGTTTACTGAAAGAGGATTAATGTCTTATAGGTTTATGGCACCCCTTTGCATGCGTCTCTTAACAATACAATAAACTCCCATAAGCCGATGCTTGTTTCTGCACTTCGTTGTAGATGGTAAAAAGTCCTGATTAATCTGTGGGTGATGCCACTGAACATACATTTGAATGAATGACATTGATGAAATAGTATGTATGTAAAGGTGGATAATTGAGAACGTCTTGTGAGTGTCTGTGATCTCATATTGTTTTACTTTGTTGAAACATATTTATGTTCTATACCCTCATCAAACAATCATTGCTCTTTTGGTAGTTAACATTTTCCAGAGTTGGGTAAGGGACATTTTGCTACATTCAGTAGTATGAGGTGATAAAAAGATTCTGCACAAGAAATGAAACATAAAAATCATTTTTTCGATAGACAATAGGCTCTTGGCATTAGGACATGATTGGACCAGCCACCCAAGCTAGTATGCAATGGTGAAGATCTCTAGCATTGCCAGCAAAGATGATTACAGTTCTATTTAATATGCATTTGAGGTCCGTGCTGTAATGTATTGAGCTATTGAATGTTTGAAAATAACTTCAGCTGTGAACTGTAGCTCCCAATGATGTTGTTACTGTACTTCTTTTTGTGGATGCAAACGTTCCCTTTTTTTGGCTGTACCTTATCTCTGAAATACAACTTACAGAGGTCGGTTGTATCTTGTATATCTCTCTAATTTTCTGCTATATTTCATTATTTTTAAGAGTAGCTCAGTGTTTTGTATTCTCAACTCAGTCTATATGCCATAAGCAAAAAATGAATAAAATAAATTGGCCATATGCATTCTTGTAAATTTGCTGAAAAGAGCAGTAAATTTGCTCCTGATAAGTAATCTCCTTTCTGAACGCAAGTGGTCTTCAAAATCTACATAAGCATGAGAAGTCCATAAAGTAAAGATAGTCTTTCACAACTAATATATGAAATGGACTCTTATAAAAAAAAAATATATATATATATATATATACACACTAAACCTTGTTCTGTAGAAGCTTACCATAAATGTTGAATGGATTGAGATTCATGGCATTTCATTTGAAAATTAGTTGCTTATTATTGAAAGAAAGATGTGAGAAGGATTCTAATATGAAAATATAATATCAAAGCCTACATCCTTTGTGAAATAGCAGAGAGCATTTTCTGGAGTTCAGGATCCTACATCAACTAGCCAAGACATTGTTCACTTGAAAGCATAAAACTTCAGATACACCTTTCATTCGTTGCAGGATGGCATATCATAATTGATAAGCCTGAATTCTTTGCTATTAGCTAAATTGTATCTTGTCTGTTATGTAGCTTGAGACATATTATTGCTATCAAATTGTAAATTTCTGGTATTAAAGGATTTTCCCTTCTTTTTAGATTGCTCACATGAAGAAAGAGATCGATGCAATTCGGGCAAAGGATATTGCTCAAGGTGGTTTGACACAAGGACAACAAACTCAGATTGCACGAAATGAGCAAAGGATATCACAGGTATATGATAAAGTGTTTATTGTATACTGATTTTCATTGCTCATTGCTTCTCTGCAGCATCCCTCTTCATGTATTTAACTGCATCTCTTTATCTAGGTGGGAAGTTGAGAATGCATTTTTATTAGATTTGACATTTGAGCTTTATTGAGTAAACATTTTATAGAATTGAGGTTTATGGAGTCTACAGTTTACCAAAAAATATGTGCATCCCTATGACTAAGCATACTTATAAGAATACACGAACTGTACAGAACACAATTTAAAGCCTGTCAGTCTACTGGGATGTAGAGATAACACTTTCAGACCACCTACCTTTGAATCAAGGGGATCTATTCCCTAAACAGATAGATAGTTGGAGAAAAGGTATCTTTCCTCCCCTTTTCTGTTGGCATCTTTTTTAATTACAGACTGTCAGAACCACCCTAAAGGATAGTTTTAGTTAATGAAAAACTCCCTTCAATTACAAATACCCTCATGACATTTTTCACTTATTCAAACTGCTTATACTAAGAGAAAGGGTGGTGGATGGGTGGGTTAGAGTGGTCTTAGAGTTTAGACATATGTGATATCCAAAGAAAAGATGCATGTTTACACATTATCTCCCAACTCTTGCGCAATATGATATATTGTAAGGCAAAAAACTATTCTTGTTGAGGTTTTTTAATTCTACTGGTATACATTACTGAATAGGTCTTTTATTTGATCACCCCTGGGATGAGATGATGGATGTTCTGCATATGTATTTGAAACATGAAAAATAAAACTGTTACTTAGATAAATGGTGAACCATTCCTTTTCTTTTACTGTGCAAATTCCATCCCATAATGAATAGCTAGTGCTTTTTCTTCTGTGGGCACAATAATTGTTAATAAGATGACATGTAGTTGGAATTTGCTTTCTTGCCTTTCTAATACCCAAATTCTTCTTAGTTACTGGAAGAGCTTGAGAATTTGGAAGAGACTTTGAATGAAAGTATTCAGGAAAGTTTGGGTGCAAGAGCTGGAAAGCTGTCTCATGGTAAGAAAAGAGGGACTGCCGAAGATGATGATGAAGATTATTCAAGGTATTACTATCTTTCTTTCAGTTAAGGAGAAGATTTTGACCGCTAACTTTCCAATCCTTGGTTATTGTGAGTCTGTTTCAGCTTTTTGTTAGGTTTTTGTTAATAAAATTGCATGGGAACAGCACCCACTGATGCATGTATAGTGTACTTTATGCTTATATATTTAATGAGGCAACAATATATTCCTGTTGAGTGGTGCATTTACTATGTTATTAACTGGCAGTGATGATGACGAGTTTTATGATCGGACACAGAAGTCCTCTAAACTCAAGAGTGGTGAAGACCAGGCAGTGGAGACAGCTGATTCTCTTCTAGATAAGAAGGACGCCCTTGTTAAACAGATGGAAGAAAAGGAAAAGTTACTTATGAATGAGGACAAACTAGCAGAGATAAATGAGGTTGCAGATGCTGGAGATGCACTTGATGCATACATGTCTGCAGTGTCATCTCAGCTAGGTATGCTAATCCTCTTATTGTGTTGTAGTTTTATTCATTATCCGACTCTCATATAATACTCTTATCTCCTTCCAGATCTGAGAATTGATGCTTGGTTGTATTAGCAGAAAGTGTACCAATGGTTTTCTTCTCTAATGTGTTCTAAAACATAAAACAACAGCAATAACAAAAGTAAACTTTTATCCCACTATGTGGTTTTCCTTAATTAAACAGCATTCAGTTGAACCTATTTTCAGCATTAAATGTGGTTCTTTTTGGAAGTGTTGCTTTCTCCTTGCATCTGCAGAGCCAGTTCTGTGGGTTGTCATTGCCATCTCCCCTGTGTTCAACACCCTCCTAATGTGTGATTGTTTCATTATCATTTTCATCGTCACTCCAACAACCTATGTCCTTGGCCCAGTGGATCCATTCCACGACTGGTTGAAGCGGTCTTTTGATAGATGATGTTTATCTGACCACTTGGTTTTTTTTTTTTTTTTTTTTTGTTTGGTGATAGTTTTGGATGACAAGGAAAAGCTTCAGAAAGAGTTGTCTACTCTTCAATCAGAGTTGGATAGGATTCTTTACTTGCTGAGAATAGCCGATCCAACAGGAGAAGCAGCCAGGAAAAGAGAATCTGAACCACATGAGCCCAAACTAATAGTAAAGAAAAAGCCTGCTTCAGATACAGGCAAGAGCCCATCATCAGCAAAGAATCAAAAGATTGTCCCCCCATTAGAAAAGAGTAAAACTTCTGAATCCGAAGGTTCTTTGGTCAAATCTATACAAGAAAAAGCTACTATTGAGGCAAAATCAGAATCAGACATGAAGAGTGAAGAACCAGAAACAGTAAATGATGAGAGTAAAACTACTGTGTATACAGTTGCTAAGCCTCATTGGCTTGGTGCTGTGGAGGAAAGGAAGAAACAAGAAATTAAACAAGTTCCAGCTGATGATTCGCAGGAGACCGATCAGTTTGTGGACTACAAAAATAGAGCAACCATTCTGCGGGAAAAAGATTCTCCAGTGGGGGAACAGGGAATAGAGGATGCAGCCCCTGGTCTGATCATAAGGAAGCGAAAGCAAGTTCAAGAGACCAACATCAGTGATTCCACTGATTCTGAAAAGACAAGCGGTTCCGAATTTAAGGCAGAAGATGCTGTGGCCTTGTTACTCAAACATTCGAAAGTATACCATGCGGCAGATGAGGATGGTACACCACCCATCATCAGTGAAGACGTTGCAGTCGGGAATCAAGGAAAGAAGGATGGGAAAAGGGCGAAAAAGGTGCTAGGTCCTGAGCGACCGTCATTTCTTAATGAACCAGATTATACTTCTTGGGTGCCTCCTGAAGGTAGTTGGCTTTTTATTTCACTAGCAATATAATATGTAATACACTGAAGTCTGATTTTTGACTCTCTTTGCTTGTTTTTTGTGCCTTTGATCCTTCTCTTCTCTCAGGTCAATCCGGTGATGGACGAACCTCACTCAATGATCGTTTTGGCTACTAATGTGAATATGGATCTTTGACTCTTGAGAATTGGGATGCGCTTGGCTGAGGTTAAACACCTGTTAATTTTTGATGCTATACTTATCGGCACCTTGTATGAATTTAAGAGTGCGCGATTTCAATAGAAAATAGAGCAGCAATGTTATTACTCTTATTTCCTGTAATTTTAATCCTGATTTTATGAATAGGTTACCAGCCTACCAGGGTGGTGATGTACGAATTGAAATTTAGTAAACAACTCAATCAGTATTCGTGAAGAAATCTTAATACTTGAATACTTGTTATACATGACTATATATGAATAACAGCTTAAGGTATTTTCTTTCTGCCAAGTATGAAATAGAATGTGGTAACGGTACACTCAGAAACTGAGCACTTACCTTGATTACTCAAGTTTTGGTAATTTATCGACTTGAATAAACCCCTAGTAAATTTCATTGTATTCATTAACAATGATCAAATAAACTAAAATCGACCTTTTACACATGAAATTAGAGGGGAAAATGAAAATGTAAAATAACGAGGGCTGTGTTCTCGACAAATCCATTTAACAAACAGCTGATCCACAAACAGGAATTGATTGATAATATAACAACTTTGCCTGCATGATGAGATCATCTCGACCTGAAAATTGGTAAACCAGCACACCAGAGACTAGATCTCTGGACTCAAAACAAGCTCTAGCGCCGACTGCAGAAGTGAAGGGATATAATCATTTTGAACACTCCCATTTCAGATCTTCACTCCTGCAAACCCCTGTAAGAATTTAGCCATCGGGACAAGATGATCTGATGCAACAATCAATGATCCCTGCAACAACGATTTGGTACAAGGAACATCAAAATCCGAAAAACACGTAGTTTAACCCTACTACAAGATCAGCAACCTGTTTTATCAGAGGAAGAAAATTTCCAAAATGTAATAAGCTCATGAGAAAGACAATGCTCTATATAATGAGTTTAAAAGTGTTAACATACGTACATTATCTGCTATACTTGAAACAAGTTTAATTGTACCTCTGAAAATTGAAGCCTGAACAAGAATTAAAAAAAAAAAAAAAAGAAAAATTACCAGCTGCCTGGAAAAGCTAAATGCTACTCTAAAACAAACGAACTAACAAAAAAATATCTTAAGCTATTTGAACTAACCTCCCCTCCGTCCTCAGGCCTTAGTTCTCACAGGCTTGAAACAGTCGATATTGCACAAAACAGCTGATCTCATCATATCTCCAAAGCTGCCATAATTCAAGTCCCACAGTCAAGGAAAACTCTTTCGGATTTTATCTAATTTCGTCTTCTTGAAATATTGAAAAAATGAATAAATCAATAAAACATCAATACACACAAACGCATGTAGGTTTGTATGTGTATATATGTATAACTGAAGAAAATTTAGACATCTAAGTTGAGGCCGACCGATCTATACTGTTCCTCGCTTTGTCTGGTTGCTCTGCAATATAATTGGTCTTCTCCGTGTACTCTGTACTCTTCCTTGATCTTTCTCTCTTGTCAGTGCTGACCCTGGATTTCTCTTTTCGATCTGTGCTTACTCTAGGATTTTCTCTATGGTCTGTGCTGGATCTAGACTTTTCCCTATGATCTATGCTTTGTCTGGGTCGGGTATCTATGCTGTTTTGAGCATCCACAGAAGATCCATTTCTCAGATGTCCTGATTTTTCAACAGCTGATATGAACTTCTTCAAATGCTTAATATATTCTGGATAGAGCTCCAGGTCACAATGATTGCCACCTTTCACCCATAATGGCTCATACTTTTCTTTACAAAGCTCCCAGAGCTGCTTACCATGAGAGTGATCTACTACGTCATCTTCAGTACCCTGCAAAACGTCACATTAAAATTAATGTCAGAATTTCCTCCTTACAGAACAGGTTGAACAAACTTAACAGCACTGACAATTGACTATAGCCAAAAAAAGGGGGGGGGGGGGTGTTAGGAAAGAAACACCCTCACTAAAATGTGTGCGGACCCATCAAACTCCAAGGTGTAAAATGACAGCATGGTAAACACAACGTGAACCATGTGTGTATCCATGTGTGCTTATATTGTTTCATTTCACACGACCAGGTGCATGTCTCTGTGTGGGTTATGTGTGTACTGTTTGAGGATTGTGTCACATTTCATCAGGGGTATTTCCATCAATTTGGCTATATGAAAAGCTTTGTTATCTTTTCGGTTTCTACTATCTAATGACCATTTTGTCTTCTTTACCTATAACGAGTTTTAGATCACGTGTGTTGCACGAGGAGATCAATTCAAATTAAGGAAAGAAATAATACAAATAGCTACTTTTATATTAGAGTTCTAATTATTATGGGATTCTATAAGATTTGAATTAGCTAGGATTCTAATATAAAATTATTTAAGTACGAAAATCCTAAATTACTATTATAACCTTAAATAATAATTTTTAATAAGGATATATTTGGCGATCCATATTTTGTAAGAAACATCTACACTTTTATATAGGTAATAGATATAATGTAGACATGAAAGGTATAACTATATTCAATGAAATAAGTTCAGCAATGTTGCAAATTTTGTAAGACAATTGATATGAGACAATCAGTTCAATTACTGCCATAGTGAAGGCTTGAACATTGTACTGTTGGACCCATCTAAGCTGCTCTAGAAGCAACAATGTCTAAATATTGACAGAAAAGGGAAAAGAACACAACAACTGTAAAATATTGCACATCTTGAATTTTCAGAGCCATATATCTTTCATTGAAAGCAATAGACTTTGAATGTGATTATATAAAGGCATGTGATCTAATACATGGAAACAATTCCAGCTATAACTGCTATTGTATGCAAATGAAACGTCTTACTGCTAATTGGAAAGATTTATAAAAGATAAAAAAGAAAAGTAACACAATCGAGTATTTCTGAACCAAGTGAAGAGATAGACTTACATGAATAATCAACACTGGGCATTGGACCAATGGAATCTTGTCAATATTCTGTCAAACAAAAGCAGTTATGAAATGGATGAATACCCAGATGAAACTATGATAAGCTCCCCCCCCCCCCCACATAGCGCACCTCAAAATAAGAAAAGGAGAGAGAGAGAGAGAGAGAGAGAGAGAGCATCGTGGACTACTTGTTTGAATAATAATTAGTAATCACTTAGTACCTTATAAATGTCAAACCAGTATGTGCGCTTAACAGGATACATAACTCTGAGTCCAGACAGGATAGGGCTGTGAAGAACAACAGCCCTTAATCTAGACAAACGAGATGCCAAATCCAAAGTGGGTCCACTCCCAACTGACTGTCCGTACAATATTATATCTTCCTCTTTCACTCCATAAGTCCCTTGAAGGCACTCATATGCAGCTTCAATGTCCGCATAAGTGTTCTGCTCAGTTGGCTAAGTAAAGAATAACAGACACAAGAAATAAGCATTTTTCTGTCAAAAAAAGTCCTTCAAAACCAATGAGCTCCTCCAGTTTTTCATACCTTGCCAGTGGATTGTCCATACCCAGAATAGTCATACCTGTCAAAAAGGAAAGTAAAATTCAAAAGTATTCGACTTCATCTACGTCATTTAGCCACTGTGAAATCAATCTACTAAAGTCGAAACTTGTTCCGTGAATACGAGAGCTCTAAAAGAAAGAAAAAAAAACCCAAATTTGTAAGCATCAGATGTTAAGATTCCCCTCAAAAGGTGTAAAAATTGTACATCTTCCTACATGGTTCTGAATATCCTGATACCATATTAATATCCATTTGTCATAACTATTACAGTGACATGTGTAAACAATCTACATTGTGATTCCAACCAATTAAGTGATCATAAACAGGCATTGAATTACAAGGAACAAATAGTTAAATTACATTCAAAAGCTAAATCCACATCATACTTCTTTCCTTATCGGAAGTAAGATATCTAAATTACCATTATCTCATGGTACATACAACTCTGTTTCCTGTTCCAAGCATTAACACTTCACCATATAAGTCAATTGACTCCATACATTACTCATAAGTTAAATTTTAATCCATTCCAACAAAAAATACCTCATAATCTAAGTGCACAAAAAAAAAAAGAAAAAAAAAAAAGAAAAAGTAAATAGTGAATAATTATCAAGTACCCCATCAAGTTGACTCGGAGGTGGATGCTGAGTTCAGTGAAGAGATCATACATCTGCCCTAGATCAGCGGCGTTGCCGTGCGAGTACAACATCGTGAGCTTCGCCATCGGATTCTTCACATACAAAGCCACGATCTCCGTCCCTCTCTTGGTCTTCACTTTCAAAACGTCGACGTTTTCATTCTCCGCCACCTCCGTCATCCTCAGTTTCCCCGTAGCATCCTCCACCGTCACCCCGTAGGACGGCGGATTCGGCGGAAAAAACGCAAATTTCGCCGCCATCGACGACGTTACCGCCCCCATCTTACACCAATAATAAATAACTGAAAAACACGAGAAAAATCAAACAAAACCTCCCTCTCCAAATTACATCAATAAAATCGACGCAGATACATATTCAAAATCCCATTCATCCTCTGCGGTACGAACAGGAATGGATAAGTTAGGCAACTGCAAACAAAGAATTGGGGTTCAATAATTGATCCAGAGAAGAATGCATAAAGCGATAGATACAGAAAATGTGTATGTAGATGTGCGCGTTTGTGTTGTGCGTGATTTTGAAAGGAAGGAGGGATTTCCGCCGTTAGAGCACGTGTGACATCGGTGTACGGTAATTCCCTGCATCCATACCTACAATCGTGTTATTAGTAATCGTGCTGACACGTGGAGGCGTGTGAGCTGATTGCACAGGATTTTGGTGTTGCGGAGGTGACCAATGAAATTGACTAATTCTGACCTTTTTTTCTTACACATAAAAATTAGGATTTATTGGAAAATGTGGGATCCATCACTTTAGCTATGTTGTTTTGTTTATATATGTAAAATCCAAATGTATGTATATCTTTTTACGATAATTTTATGTGGGCAGATTCTTTTCAGGCAGAAAAGCAGAAAACATTAATTGAAATTTAAAATAGTATGTTAAATGACAATTATATCCTTAATGAAAATATATACAATCAAATTTTCAAATTTCAAACCAAAACAATATTTCTTTCTCCACTCATTAATGAAACAATATTTTCTCCACTAATTCATAATTTATTGTCATAAATTACATAAAAAAAACTAAAACGTCTATTTGAGGAGATATAAAATTTGACTTGATAAATATTTTAAAATTATTGATTATTGTACAAATATTTGTTTGATGATGAAGAAGATTTGACCTGAAAAATATTTTAAATTATTAATTATCTTACAAATATTTGTTTAATGTGTGAAGATTCGAGTTGATAAATATTTTAAAATTATTGATTAACTTACAAATATTTTTGAATTATGAAGAAGAAGATTTGACTTGATTAGGGGTGGAGATTGGAACGGAAATTTCCGATATCCGCCTAATCCAATCCGAAATTTTCCGATTTTGGAATGAATATTTTTAATCTGAAATCCGAAAATACAAATTCCGATTTTTTCGAAAATTTTCGAATGAAAATCGGAATTAATTTTGAATTTTTTGGAAATTCCGAAATTCGATCCGAAATATTTCCGAAATTCAATTTTCGGAAATTTCAATTTCCGATCCGATCCGAAATTCCAATCCGATTTTCGATTTATTTTCAAAATTTAATAATACTATGTACTATATAATATATTTTATATACTTTATACTATTTGTAAATATAAATATACATATTATAATAGGGGAAAGTGTCCACAATACCCCAATTCATATAGTTAATAAATTTTAATACCCTAATGCATATAATTTGTATGTTTTCTACCCCTTTTGTACAATTGGTCAATTGGACCCACATTGATTGACATTACAAGTACAATGTCATAAAATGTCTCATGCATGACACACTTTAGCTTCATGTGATAAAGTTTTTTGGCATTTTGTGAGTTATTTTCAACCACCCAATTTTAGCCGTGTAGCCTCTTGTTCAAAAAATTGCCCTTCTTCCTCAAAGCTTCAAACGGCCATTTCTTCCTCAACAACACAAACGGCCATTTTCTTCAAGCTTGGAGAGGTTTCCCCTTGCAAAAATCATCCAAATTTGGTGAAGATTAGCACACATTGTACGGGTTAGTAAACGGCAATTATTTGTATCTTATTTTTTCGATCAAAGTTGTGCAATTTATTCATTCAATTAGGCTGCAATGGTGAGATTTTTTTCTGCAATTTTTGGCTTGAATTAGTGGTGCAAGTTTATGAATTGTTCTGCAATTTATAGTTTAGGGTTTTGTGATGAATTAGGGCTGCAATTTCAACAATTTTTCTGTGCAATTTTTTTGATGAATTAGGGCTGCAATTGTGTTATATTTGTGTGCAATTATGGTGATGAATTAGGGCTGCAATTGTGTTATATTGTTGTGCATTTGTTGTGATGAATTAGGGTTTTGTTTATAGTTTAGGGTTAATTGCAATGTAGTTTATAATTAGGGTTTAGGACTGAAAAAATCGTAATTAGTCCTAAAATGTGGAATTACATGGTTGAAAATGAGAAATTAGGGCTAAACGGCCATTTAGCCCAAAAAAAATAGGGCTAAACGGCTATTAAATAGCCGTTTAGCCCTATTTTTTTTGCTAAATAGCCGTTTAACCCTAAAACAGGGTTTTATCGCCAAAAAACCTTGTTTTAGGGTTAAACGACCATTTAGCAAAAAAAATAGGGCTAAACGGCTATTAACCCTAATAGCCGTTTAGCCCTATTTTTTTTGGCTAAATGGCCGTTTAGCCCTAAAACAGGGTTTTTTGGCGATAAAACCCTGTTTTAGGGTTAAACGGCCAAAAAAGGGGATCCATTTTTTTTTGGTTTTATAACACCATTTGTGATTAATAAGTAATGTTGTATTTGTGTACATTTGTTGTAGATGGCTTTTGAGTGGGTTCGCCGACGTTGTCAGGGCACGCTAGCCTACATTAATGGGTATACTCGTTTGAGTATACTAGCTGATATCAGACGTGCTTTGGGAGAGCACGGGGGAGAGTGTGTTGCGGATTTCGGACGGACATGTTTTGGCCATTTTCTACGGTGGGAGACCTCGGCTGAGACATGCAAGTCGTTTCTTCATGTTCTCATATCGAGGGAAATAAGTGGTCCGACCACCCCCGATGATGAGAGATGGTTTGCAATTGGAGAGGAGTATCACCTTTGTAAGTTTTCGAGGAGAGAGTTTGCTCTAGTCACCGGTTTGAGGTTTGGCGACTCCGATTTCAGCCCGGCTGGGGATCATCGTCCGCCAAGAGATGACGTGTACTACAGAGTGCATGCCGAGACCGCACACGTGACGCTGCAACAACTCCTATATAGATTTCAGGGAGGGGAGTTCCGTGGGAGCATGGATGATACGGTGAAGATCTCGAAGATCCTACTCGTTTACTACATCTTACTTGGGGTCGACTGCAGAAAATGCTCGGTGGATATGTGGGTGTGGGCTTTGGTCGAGCAGGAAGAGCGTTGGGAGTCATTTCCATGGGGCAAGCTTTCTTTCCAGGCGTTGCTTAAGTATATGGACCTAGTGCCAAAGGATATTCTGATCCCGGCCAACATCAATAGAACCCCCGCGTATCACTTCTATGGATTCTCGGTTGCTCTACTGGTAAGTATAATTAATTTGAACATTCAATTACTCTTTTTGGTCGTTTTAAATTTATGTTATTACAGTGCTTTGCTCACACATATCGTAAATTTGTTCACTGTGAAGATATGGGCGTACGAGGCCATCCCTGTATCGTCCACTGTGGCTGGCCGGCGATTGGATACTGGACTGCACATTCCGAGGTGCTTGAAGTGGTCCACGGCGAAGTCTGTAGTGGATGTCACTGATGTTTTATCCGGCGAGGTAATTCTATTATTTTTTTCAGTCTTGCTGCCGAAACTGCATATGGTTAATTTTTGCACCGAAACTGATGTTTCAGACTTTTTATGTAGGTTGACGACGTCGAGTCCCTCATTCCTACAGCCGAGGAGATTTGTCAGCCGTATTGGCAGAATATTGATCGCTCATTGAATGAGGGCGTGCAAGCTGCACCACGAAGGCGTGGTCGTCCTCCGACGACGGTTGTAGCTCCTGCACCTGAGCAGGATGCACCCGGTCCATCCACGAGTCAGCGTCGAGCTGCTCGGCGATCGAGGACCATACGGTCCAGACGACCACCGATGCCTCCGAGCGAGCCTCCTGAGGAGCACCCGGTTCGAGACTTCGGTCATAGTTTCGAGCACCAGGAGGCCGAGCAGCATGGGCATGAGCATCCTGGGCATGAGCAGCCTGAGGAGCACCCCACCGGCCAGCCTGACCTGGTTTTCGAGGAGCCGTACGCCGAGCAGCATGGATATGAGCCGTATCGGGATGCCTCGCCGATCAGCTACATTCCTCCTTCCGACTTTGTACCGCCAGAGCCTTCGTACCCACATCAGAGCTCCGATCAGGATGGCTTGTTTCAGCGCCTCACTGGTTTTTTTGGTACTCAGATCGACCAGTTGCGGTCTTACGTTGATCGTCGTATCACAGATTTGTCAGGCCATGTAGATGAGCAGTATGCCGACCTGCGAGGCCACGTCGATGAGCAGTTCACAGACTTGCGAGGCCATTATGATCGGCAGTATACAGATGTACAGGGCCAGGTTCAGGACTTGGTGCAGACCGCAGTGAGGGAGGAGACGCAGAGGCTGGAGTTGCGCATACCGGAGATCGTTGGTGATGAGCTCAGAGCATTCTTCAGCCACCGGCCATCATATCATGCCTCCTACTATCCCCATGCTGGTGGTTCTCATTATTCACAGACTCCGTACGCTCAGCCGCCCGGCAGTCATCGAGGTTGGGATCCTACTCCAGTGCCATTTGATATGGGCACTTGGGCGGCCCCGGTTCAGGCAGGACCCAGCACCGGTTTTGACGTAGAGTCACCAGATTCTACTAGTGATTATGCTGGATCCTCCATTGCTGGGATTCCCGAGACGACTGCCGGCATTCGTCTTGTACGACAGAGCTCCGTCTCGACATGTTCGAAGTCCATTCGTCCATGGATCTGCACGTAGACCGAGTCTGAAGCAAGCTGACCTGGAGAAATACATTGAGGCAGGACTCCTGGCGGCAGAGAAGAAGCAAGCCTATGAGATGTAAGTCGTACTTCATTAATCGTATGATATTCTAATTTACGTTAGCTGGGTGATTATGTCCAGTGATTGACATGGCACATGTTTTTGCAGGCGTAATGTCGGAGTTGGATATGGTGTTGGGCATGATTTCTTCAGCTCGTTTTTGGATCCGCTGGCGGACATGACCCATGAGGTATTTTTTCATCACTTGAATGTATTTTTTTGCTTGCTTATTACTATATTTTTACATTTGACCGTTTGTTTTATGTCAGCATCTCGACTCGTACTTGGGGATTATGCAGAGCAATGCACTGTTTGCAGGGATTCGGGTCCACGAGGAAAATGCTCACAAGTACCAGGTGTTGGACGTCCACTTTTTTGTAAGTATAAACATCACCCTTTATTGCATTTTCGATATATATATATATATATCCAAATACCTACCTAGTGATTAATATTTGAACTTTGTAATGCAGAGTGCTTGTCAGGAGGTGTGGAACGTCAGTCATCGAGGAGAGTCGGATTACAAGAAGTATAAAGGTCCGACCAACGAGACTTTTGCACCGGAGCTCCTGGATCAACTTGCCCCGTACGTGTTGGGACAAAAGCCCAAATGGCGACATGTGAAGCCCTGGTGGAAGAAGCCAAAAAATGTAAGTCCCTATTACTGGTCAAATAATAATTTTCGTATACTTTTGATTTGTTGGAGCAACCATTTTGAAATGCTAAATGTTCGATCGGCATTATTTTACAGCTCGTCACCGTCATGAATCTGGATGGGCACTGGGTGGCTTGCTCCATTTTTCTGCGTGCTCGTAAATTAGTACTCTTCGACAGCCTGCATTGGACATGGGACAAGAACAAGGAGCAGAGGCGTTATCGGCAGACGATACCCATTAGACGTGTTATACCTGCCTTGCTGAAGCACACAGGCTTCTACGACATGATGGCCAATGAGGGTACTCCGATGCAGCCTTTGGATGACGAGTTGGAGCTTTCGTCCTGCTCTGATGCATTATGTTACGAGCAGCACGAGGACCACACATGCGGTGTCTTTGCCCTCATGGCCGTCGAGAGTGCACTGACACTTGAGTGGCCTAGCCATTTGTTTCGGTTGGGTCTCACGAGAGCACGGCAGCAGATGGCGTTGACAGTTTTCAGATACTCCTCTGATGAGAGCACCATCACGGCTGAAGATATGGCCGATTAGCCTGTTTCGATTTTTCATTTCACTGTTTTATGTATTTTCGGATGATGTATTGTCTTTATTCATTTTATGACATGTAGATGTCAGAATTTTATTCAGATGGCATTCTATGAGCACTGTTTCAATATTGGCCTTCATATTTGATCGTCCTCATGTTCGATCGTCCTCACAACAAAGTAGGTTCACAAAATATTCCATAATCTACTACAAAGTAAAAGAACTGCCGTACAAGTGGCACTTTCTTCTCGTATGACTGTCTGATCCACACAATGAGCATTGTTTCTTTTTTCTTTGCTTCGTACGTCCGTCTGTTGGAATCTCATCTGTATCACCAGCTAGATCATCAATCTCGCTTGGCTGAACGGGCGGCATGGGATTTGTGCACGTAGCTCTGTTGTGTCCAGTGCCGCCACACCGACCACATGTTCCTGGTGCTCGTTGACTTCCAAAACTAGATATCCGACTTCTTCTCGGCCGGCCGGCTTGTCTTGGTCGATCAGGTGCAAGACAAAAAATGCTTCGAACGTCATCAGATATGACCCAATCTTGTGGATCGGGTACAGGGCAAACCTCACCAGCCCACATTCCTCTGAGTGACTCAGTGGTGTAGTACGAGCCAACGTAAGACGTCACTGCTTCTTTCGAAAAACTGTATGATGAGGAAAAATTAATTAACAGAGTTAAATTAATACATAAATATTTAATCTGCCAATCATAATAATTACCTGATTGCTGCACATGCGTGGGCGCACGGTATCAAGTCATTTTGGAACACTGAACATGTACAGCTCTGATGGTTGAGCTCGACTAGCCAATTTTTTCTACCTTCCACCACCTTGAACTTGTATTTACCCAGCTTATCTACATGCATTTCTCATCCCCGCCGCACGGCGTCAACTAATCTATCATGTGCGGCTTTTGTCAGCTCATTTTCCCTTTCCTCAGCGACCGTCCTTCTCTCGACAAACCACTTTTCTTGAATTCGTCTTGCACACTCCAAGAAGGAACACACTGGTAGCTTCCGAGCCCAAAGGAGACGAGCATTCCATGTCTCAGCGGCATTAGAGGTCATGAAGTTAAATCTTCGGACGGGACATTTCACCCGAGACCATCTCTCAGCTTTTGCATTGCTCAATGTATCCAGTGCTCCTTGGATATTTGCTTCTACAAGCAACGTCATGTACCTGAGATGTTCGATATGTTAGATAACAAAAAAGGTGTAGAAAATAAATAAGTACATTCTTTTATAAAACATACTTCTCGAACAGGGTTTCGTCATAACAGTATGCCGCTTTTTTGAAAATCCCCACAAGATGTGAACCATGCTTCGCGAGATTTTGTTGGAGGTGGAAACAACATAAACCATGAGACGCATCTGGATAGACTCTACTGATGGCACTTGCGATGCTTTTATGTTGATCGGATACGATAAGCAGCTCATTTGGGCATCCGAAGGCATTTCGCACATGACCCAAAAACCATGTCCACGACTCATCATTCTCTATATCTCCAATCCCGACTGCCAACGGGAAAATCTGATCATTTCCATCCTTCGTCACTGCCACAAATCCAATTCCCTTATACTGACCTTTTAAATGACACCCATCAACTACTACAACAGGTCGTGAATATCGACGAAATCCATTAATGGAGGCGGCCAGAGCAAAACACACATACTTAAATTTTCCATTACTGTAAGTTTCCAAAGTAGTGTAAGATCCTGGATTGGTTTCTTTCAAGACCTCTAAATAGGATGGAAGCATAGAAAATGAGCTCTTCGGGTCACCATACGCGAGCTGCATGGCACGACGTTTTGCTGTTAATGCAAACCTGTAAGTGAGCTGCAAACCATGCCGATGGTTCATTTCCTCGATGATGCCCCGAGGATTCAGCACCGAATTATCATTTCGTAGCCTATCAGCGTAGTACTCTGCGATCAACACAGATGGAAGTCGCCTTGGAGCAGATGTTTCCAGATCATAGCTACAACTGTGAGGCAACTTTATTGTGGAGATCTTCCAAATACCATATTTCTGGTGTGCATGGAGCTTGAATGGACAATCTTTTTGTTTGCATCGAACATACCATTTCTTAGTGTCCGACTTTTCCACTCTATATCCAACTCGATTCTCCAAGTGGTAAAACCCGACTTTGTTCTGCAGTTCAGCCTTGGTGGAAAAAGTGGCACCTTTTTGAAGACCGCTCGGCTCTGGGTTGTTATTGTCCAAATCTGAAGAAGCGGGCGGCTCGAATGGTGGAATATCGGGGATGCTCCATTCAGATCTCAATATGTACGTTAGAAAATCCTGATATGCCTCTCGCTGCTCCTGATCCAAAATGGCCTCATCTTCTTCATCCATCTCGAAGTCACTGATTATCTCGTCCGGTTCTGCCGTCTCGACATGATCGTCTCCGGTATTCGAACCTACAAGAAGGTATAATTAAACAATTATTCAATTATTTCATATGTATAATAAATTCATATGTGACAACTATTTAAAAGTACCTGCCCAGTGGTGCCGATCCTCACGCCATTCTTGTCCTCGTTCGTAATCATACGTGTATGGATCTTCTTCGGGAGGACATTCTACGTTTCCAGTATAGGATGTCGGAGGCACGTTTAAGTCTAGAAAGTTGAATCCTCCATAGTTTACCCGACCGCTTTCGGATGGCCAAGGTGACCACGTTTCAGCTGCAATTTTTCCTTTTGACGGGCCTCCCATCCAATTCTCATCACCTGTTGATCTACCGTAGGTCTCATCGTTCTGATTAGGTATACCCCATCTTGCATAAAAAGCTTCGTCATTTTTCAACCCAAAGGGAACATTTGAATTCTCCAAGTTGAAGGTCGTATGAGGGTCCGATTTCTGCACATTTAACCCGAGACCTGTGTCCCAACAAACACTTTGACGGGCCGGATCAAATACTTCATCAACGGTATTATTTTGCGCTGAATAAGAGGATCCTACGTTACGGGGCTCGGTCGAAAAACCACCAGCGCTGTAATTATCACTTGTACTTGACACAACAGGATCGAATACTCCAACATCCATCCTTCGAAGGGAGACATAAACAACAAGATCGTCTCCAGATATGCATAACATTCTTTCCAAATCAGAGTCATTCTTTATTTTGATCTTTCTAACTCTTTCCTTCATCTCCACTAACGAGTGGATCACATATCCCCAACAATTCATGTCTGCATGTACAACTCCATGAACACCGTCTAGTAAATCAGAAAATGTGATTCTTTGAAGATAAGTCACCTCTCGATAACCATTTACGTACTCTAAGCCTTGCCAATGACCTCCAAACCAAATATTAACAACTCTCAAACTCATTTTCTTCTTCACAATTCGAGTCTAACCAAATAAATTCGTCAGTATGCAGTGCAAAATTAATTTCAAACAACGAAATGCAGTCGAAGATATAAAGTGCTTAATTATATTCTAGAACAACATATTCAGTGAAAGTGTGGTTCATTCAGTGAAAGTGTGGTTGTTTCACTGAAACTGTGGTTGTTTCACTGTTGTCTATTGCTTCATTATTCTAAACACTGACACTTCTATTGTTTAAATCTACATTTTCGTAAAAAATTGTCGTTTTTAGCCTTTCACAATAATTAGGGTATTACACGGCAATTTTTTCAAAAAAAAATTAGGGTTAAACGGCAATTTACCCTAATTGCCGTTTAACCCTCAAAAATTCATTAATTGCCGTTTAACCCATAAAACATAATTAATTGCCGTTTAACCCCCAAGATTAGGGTTAAACGGCTATTTTCCAAAAAATAAAGGGGTAAACGGCCATTATTGTAAATTGCCGTTTACCCCTTAAAAATTTTCGAAAATTGCCTTTAATCCTTTAATTTCCATTTACAACCTATTTTGCACCTATATATGGATAAACGGCAATTTTAATAAAATTTTAGGGGTCAACGGCAATTAGTGTCAAATTGCCGTTTACACCTTAAACATTTTTCAAAATTGCCTTTACAACCAAAATTAGGGTTTTCAAACATATTTATCAAAATTTGAGGAAAAAAATTAGGGCAACAAAATTACCTGATATCTCTTCACGGCAATTAATTTTTACAAATGCAAAAAATTGTTCACTTGTAGTATGTTGAGATGAAATGAAGGATCCGCAAGTAAAAATGCAATATAAAGTAAAAATGCAATATAAACAACAAAAACATACACTATTCACAAGTCACATGCATCAATGATTAGTACACTCAAGTGATCAATCATGTCTTGTGTAAAAGTCAAAAAAAGGGGTAAAAAACAACCAAACTATATCAATTAGGGTAGAAAAGATACACACTATATCAATTAGGGTACAAAATAATCACCCCTATATAAATTAGGGTATTTTGGGCCCCTATCCCTATTATAATATACTTTATAATACTATATACTATATAATATATTTTATACTATATGATAGTATATAAATATATTATATACTATAATCTATAGTTTATACTGTAGTATCTGTAGTTGTTTAGTATTATTTTATAATATATACTATATATTATAGTTTATACTGTAGTTTTTTAATTATATTATATTATGTACTACATATTATATACTGTATATTATATACTTTATTACATATAGTATAGTTTATACTATAATTTTATTTTATTCTATATACTATAGTTTATACTGTATACTATATATTATATGTATATAGTATAGTTTATACTATAGTTTTATTTTATACTATATACTATATACTATATAGAAGAATACTATATACTATATATTATATACTTTATTACATATAGTATAGTTTATACTATAATTTTATTTTATTCTATATCCTATAGTTTATACTGTATATTATATACTATATGTATATAGTATAGTTTATACTATAATTTTATTTTATACTATATACTATAGTTTATGCTGTAGTTGTTTAACATTATTTTATAATATATACTATATATTATGGTAATTTGCTAAAATATGAAACATGTATATGAATTTATTTATTTTCAATATAGGATATTACGGTAGATAAAGATGATTATAGAAAAACATAGATACGGTAGATAAAGATTTTCGTTTCAATTTCTGCTTGTAATACTTTTATTTTTTATTTTTTATTTTTAATGGAAATCTCAATTTATTTAAAAAAAACAGAAAGATTATAGAATTTTTTTTAAAGTTAACAGAAATATTATAAAAAAAATTTAGAGATGAAGAAAAAAAAAAGCGTTAATATAGTTGAAATAAAAAGTTTATTTATAAGGTAAAAAAATATTAAATTATTATATATTTTACTAAAAGAATACTGTAATTCAAAAATATTTGTAAGTTAATTAATAATTTTAAAATATTTATCAATTCGAATATTTTCCTTATCAAACAAATATTTGTAAGATTATCAATAATTTTAAAATATTTATTTAATTATTATTTGCATACCTTTTAATATTCATATCAATTCAATATGAACAATTCATATAGAACTTGTTGAAGTTATGACATCAATAATATCAATTCAAATATCTATATATATATATCAATATTTAACTTTTTTAAAACATGTCGATATTAATAATATTAATCATATCAATATTTAAATTTTTTTGAACTTGTCGATATTACAAACATCAATCATATATATTTATATATATTATTGAAATATCTATATATTGATATTAACAAAATTAATCATATATATTATTGAAATATCTATATATTAATATTTAAATTTTATAGAACTTGTCGATATTAACGACTCAATATTTAACTTTTTTATAACTTGTCGATATTAAAGACATAAATCATATATATTATTGAAATATCTATATATTAATATTTAATTTTTTTAGAACTTATCGATATTAAGGACATTAATCATATCAATATTTATATTTTTTAGAATATTAATGACATGAATCATATAAATATTTAAATTTTTTAGAATTGGTCCATATTAATGAAATTAATCTATATATTAATATTTAACTTTTTTTTTAGAACTTGTCCATATTTTCATTACACTGTATATTTCCTTTTTAAAAACTTATTTTTATATTTATATTTAATATTTCTATTCAATTTGATATTTTTATCTTATAAATACCTTTCATTTCAACTATATTAACTCATATTTTTTCTCCACTCTAAAAGTTATCTATAATATTTATGTTAACCATAATTTTTTTTTTATAATGTTTCTATTTTTTTTTTTGAAATAAATAGAGATTTTCATTAAGATAAAAAATAAAAGTGTTACGAGCAGATCTTTCTATTAAATATTATAATATTTCTGTTAATCCATATCTATTCTTATTTTAAAAGTTTTTCCATAATATTTTTGTTAACCCATATCTGAATTTCAAAATTGTTCTAAAAGATTTTTATAATTTTTGTTATCAAAATTTCATAATTATTCTTATTTTAAAAGTTTTTCCATAATTTTTTTGTTAACCCATTTCTGAATTTCAAAATTGTTCTAAAAGATTTTTATAATTTTTTTATTAAAATTTCATAATTATTCTAGGAGTTATTGGAGAAGCAACACTTTCAAAGGTATGCAAATAATAATTAAATAAAGATCAACTTAATTGAAGATGTAAATAATAATTAAATAAATAACAACTTAATTAAAGTATGTAAATAATAATTAAAATAAAGAGTAAGTTAATTCAATTTAGCTATTGTTTTAATAGCGGTGTTGTATTTAGCGGGAATGAGTAGAAAACAGGCGCCATCTCATGGAGTCAAATTATATTAGGGTTAGAATAGTTATTTAATAATATTAATAACATTTTTATTTAATTTTTTTCACTTTCTGTCATGGCAGAATCTGCCCATTTAGCACGTTCCATCTTTTTAGGGGACTAAACACACCCAAGGTTTTGTGAGGACATCCTAATTAAAAAAATATAAATTAAAATAGATAAATAAAAATCAAAATATTCTTAACGTATTTTATTTTATTTTTAAAGGCACTCCATTTAATATCTCTTAATTTTTAAAGACATTTCAAGCATATAAGTTTCACTATTGTTGTTTTTATTCATTTTACCAAACATACAACTTTAACTCCATTTCAATTTTCTTTCTTGTCTTTTCCTCAAATTTTACAAAATGGATAATGAAGATTCATTCGAAACACACAATGTAAATTTTCGCATACATTTTAAGTAGTTTGAGTTGATGAAGTTTCGATTTCGAAAATGTACAAAAATCGCGTATGTGTGTTTGCATTCGGTAGGTATAGACCAATCGCAAATGAAAGCGTTCGGCCAGCCCGACCGAACACTCAAGCACCCGTTCGGCCAAACCAATCGAACGCTCCGCATCACGTTCGGCCAGAATGGCTGAACATTTTATACAATTTTCGGCCAGGACAGCCGACATTTGCCTTCTCCGTTCTGCCAAGATGGTCGAACAGGGCCAACGAATCAATTGTCAATTTTTTTTCCTATTTAATGTTAATGATTTTATTTACTCATGCTTTGCAGAATTACAATTCTTATTCGGACGAAATAAGTTTCATCAATAAAATGGATGATGAACAATTGATTGAGCATTATCAATACAAAACATAACAAAAACATGCGGAAAATAACTAATAACATTGTCAAGTCATGTGTCGGTACATCTATCCCCTACGACTTCTAGGAGACCGGTTAGAGGAGGTATGTGTGGTGGGTTCAAACGGGGCACCATCATCGACAGACAACATCTCGTACGCCCTCGTCACATAGGACATCACATAATCGAGCGTCATAACTGGATCGTGTTCCAACCACCTTTGAACGATCGGTGTAATATGACCACGTGTCGTCTGAATGATATCCCATGACTGGTGAGGAACATGCGTCGTACCTGCCGTCGATGACCTGTTTTCGGGATTTTGTATCATCGGGTGCGAAATAGCAAAGTACCAATCCAAGTATCCGGGAGAACATTCCCATGTAGGAGACGCGACCTTACCCCGAACCTCATCGAACAACATATGATTGCTCCACATGTGGAAGTACGAGCTGATGAAATCCTAGACAATCCTGTACTGGGTACCAGTGCTTCCTCGACGCACTTTAATCGGGACCAATGACCCTTCCGAAATCGTCTGCACATGGCCGAACTGCCTGAGCATGCGGTTTGGATGATATGGTTCGATCACATCAAATGCCCGAATGCACCCGTAGTAGAATATCACCTCTTGACGAGGGAACACATCTCTCATCCCGGTATATGGAGTCCACACAACCTAGTGCAGATCAAACCATTCACCTAGTTCACTCTCTAACCTCCAGAAATCCATCTTCGTTGTGTGAGATAGACATTTCATTATACCTTTTTCCTCACCGAACCAAATTCTCGAGACCATGTGCGTCTTGAAGCTGGGTATGAGACGATGATCAGCGGGGCCCCTAGAAAACGGTCCGGTAAGCACATCTCCCTTAGCATTCTCCTCAACATGCTCATCCATGTGTGGCTCATCCATGTGTTGCTCATCCTCTTCAGCCTCCTCCTCCTCTTGTTGCTCATCTCGAACGTGTTCTTCAATGATTTGCCTCTGGTATTTCTTGCCCTCCTATCTCGAACTGCAAGATCGGAAGAGAGACTTCGGCTGAGTAGTCATTGCCCAAACCTCCGACAGTTGAGTCTGCCTCTTCACCCCAACGCTTCCTATTTGAAGCCGTGGGTTTTCTCCTTTCGTACGTGGTACCTGGATTAAAAAGAAAAATAATTATGAAAACAAAACAAATACAAGTTGCACATACTACGCTGTTCGTCCAAGACAGGCCGACCATGACACAGTCCGTTCGGCCAAGGTAGTCGACAACCATGCTACCTGTTCGGCCAAGACGTCCGACATAATATTTTCCGTTCGGCCAAGCTGGCCGACACTAAAGCATCCCGTTCGGCTAACGTGACCGACACTTAAACTTCCCGTTCGGTCGATGTGACCGAACACCCAACACAGATGTCGGACAACCAGGGCCGACGACAGTGAATGGGAAATGCCCAAATTTCTTCCAAAATTACACGATTTTTCAGCAAATTTCATGTGTATTAACAGATATTTCACTAATCCATTGCTAATCCTAAATGACTCTAACCAAATATGTACGAAAAAGACAACTAAATGAGAGTGTTGAAAATCAACTTACCCGTAAATTTGTGCTCGGTATGTTTGGTTTCAAAAGCTTTTTTACGACTTTCCATACTAGTAGATGTTCGACCACTTCAACCGAAACAATTGGTGATGAACTTCAATTCTCCAGCAATAGTTCGATATGCTTCGACCGAAATGGATGCCTTTGGTGAAGAAAGAAGAATTTTGGTCAAAAATCACTTGTTTGTGGGAAAAGGGTAGGATGGGAAATTAATGGGGTGTGCTTAAAAATATATGCAAGAGTTTTTTCACTTATTGAGGTACCCTTAGAAAAGGTCGGGATGCCTTTAGTCCTTCCCATCTTCTTATGTTATTGCCTCCTCACATTATATGTTTTTATATATTTTATTAACATATAACTCTTTTTTTTTTTTTTGCATTGTATAGAACCAATATCGTGGAAATGACATTGTCTGGCTAGGCTACATATTTCGCCAATATGTATTTCAACAAATATGATATGTCTCAACTGTTTTTTTTTTGCTCTTAACTTTGTCAAGATATATTAAGTTGGAAAATAAATTTTGCAAAAAAAAAAAAAATATTAATAAATGAATAGTTATTGTGATTATTCAAATATGATATGAATGCGTAATAAATTATAATTGATGTTTTTTTTAACACAGTGCTTTCATAAAGGTAAAGGAATAATCATTATGACGTAGCATATTATTTCGCATAAAGATGTTTGGATTTATATATATATATATATATATATATATATATTATTGAAAAGTAAACGGAATATTTTGGAAAAGTTTTTCAAAAAGAATCGTACACCAACTATGTATGTTTTCATTTATAAAATTCATTTTCATTTTCATTCTCTCAAATTGAAAATAATGTTGGACTCTTTATGTACATTTTTCATCTGTCTATTTGTATCATATATGCACACACAATTCATCACTCTACATATAGTACTTGAGCAAAATGTATTAATGCAGCCACATGCCACATGACATAGATGTGTTGGTCTCTTGTATGTGTTTTACAAGTATTATAAATATATGTTTTATAAGTATATGTGTTAGATGTATAAGTATGTGTTTTATAGTTATAAACATATATTTTTCTGTTATAAGTAAATGTTTTGTAAAACTGCACATTGTGACGGTTACATATAAATTTTTATGTTTCAGTTTAACTACAATTTCAAATATAAGTCTTTTATCCCCATTTTTTGATTAAAAATAACATGCATAAATAAATGGAACATGGCTTGAAAAATTGATTAAAACATGTTTTATATCTTTTGTGTATCTTACTATTTCACATGAAATAATATAATCAAGATATCGAAAAGGTTCAATTAACATATTAAGAAAGATTAACAAAAGAAATACCTCCAAGCATCATTTTTCTGTAAGAAAATAACAAATATATATTTTCATATTAATTTCATTATTGCAGCACTTTGAGACCAACAATGGAGATATATAATTTCTGGGAATCATTTTCCCAAAATAAAAACAATTACTCCCTTACAAACAATCACATGGATCAATTAAAAGAAAAGGGAATGGAATCATTCAATATCATCTTATGGAACAGTCATTGACAAATCATTTCATTGTCGAATCAAATGATTATATGTAGTTCATCATATTAATTAAACCTAATTTAAAATTGAAACGATTGCTTTGATAATATTGGATAATAATTGATATTAATAGTAATAAATTTTGATGGTGATGATAATAGTAATTAAACATATATTATAATTATGATAAAATTATATAATAATCAACAAAGCAAATGATAAATATTTTAAAATAAGAGCAAATAAATATTAATTATATTTTTATGAAT
Organism: Scutellaria barbata; assembly: GCA_028654395.1. Taxonomy (NCBI): domain Eukaryota; kingdom Viridiplantae; phylum Streptophyta; class Magnoliopsida; order Lamiales; family Lamiaceae; genus Scutellaria; species Scutellaria barbata. The sequence goes on from CM053650.1 coordinate 18,103,571, forward strand.
GATAACTAATAATATAATTATTGTTGACGTCGAAATTTGTTTTAATGATTTAATTCCTAATTACACATTCAAAGTGAAGAAAATACGGATCAAATAAGACAAATTGGATCGAAAAAGTGTGTAAAAGTGTAGAAAATACAGTGCACGGAGCCTACTCGAACAATTTAGTTAGGCTAATCTTGGTTGGTTTATGGTGGCCGGTCAGAATCGTATGTAATTTATATAAAAGAAATGAGCTTTCTCGTGCTTGTATACAAAAGTGTTCGAACTCTTTACAAGTTGAAAATTCTACTATATATAGCCTAAGGAAGAGCTGAGGGGGTCATGTCCACTACTCCCTTAATTATCGTCTATTTTCTAGGGAGTGGGCGGTTAAATCTACTCCACTATCTCTTATTAACAGGGAATATCTTGCTTGGTAATCTGTAGCACATCCTGGTGGGGTCGGCAATGCTCCTCTAAATCCGTCATGAAATTGATCCTGACCGAGTTGCATAGTTGTTGTCCAGGTCCAGTATCCTAATAGGGTTATTTGGGTATGCTCAATGAGTTATTTGAATCGAACTCTTGAAAGCCACCTCTATAATTCGGCTAGGTTAGGTGTTTGGTTCTAACTCGGGTCAGGGTCTAACAATTATTATTATATAATTATAATTATTGTTTATTATTAAGTACTTTTATATTCCATTATTTCCTCTTAAAAAATACTCTCTCATCATTTCCCAATATCATTACATTCTTAAGTTGATTCTATTTATTTATTCCAATCATAATGTAAGTTCTTGCTTGTTTAGAATGTATTTAACAGAATGCAAAATTGAAAAAAAAAAAAAAAGACTTTCCTATTTTGATTAATTATTTTTATATGTTAATTTGACTATACTTTTGTCAAATTGTGTGATGAATGTAAATTTTAAATTTGCAATAATAGATCTTGATTTCAAATGTCCCGATTTCACATCATCTCAAAAAAAACTCAAAAAATTAATTTCAATTATAATCTATATATTTTCTACCTTATCGCACATGTTATTTAATATTGCATTTATTTCATAAATTGGTTAAAGTTATAACTAATTTGATAGATTCAAAAAAATGTAGAAAATGGCAAAGTTTTTGTTTTGTTTGTTTTTAAAATTATTTTTATTAGGCCTCTTAAAGTATGTGGCTAGTTTTATATATTCCACCCAGATCAATATAGTACCATATGCAAATAATTTTATAACGGAATTATATATAATGTAATAAAATTAAACATACGATTAGTCCCTGTCCGAATATAACTTAAACATGTTTTTGTTATTTCAGTCATTTTTTTTCTAATCTTTGAAAAATATTTTGAAATTTTATATTATTTTGTTTTTTAGTTTATGTTGAATGATAAATATAAACATATTATCTCATTTAATTATATTTTTATATAACATTTTCAATAATTATAAACTATTTTTTATTTATATTTCATAATATGTTGATTTTCTATTTTTATCTAATAATAATAATGATGATGATGATATAATAAGATCATATACTACAAATTATATATTACAAATACAATAAGAAAAACACCATTCTGCTAAGTTAAAAAAATAAATTACTTAGTGTCGGACCTCCAAAGTCGAGTAACTCCACCTACAATTGTAGCATCTAAAGTGGTTGAATATGTTAAAATTGGTACGATTAACAAAACTTGATTTTTATAATACTAGATATATATAGTTTATATAACATAATTCGATATTACGTCTAATTATATTTGGGATAATATTTTAATCCCTCAAAATTGATATCATTAAAACGTGAATGTATCTGAATGTAAAATTTTGTAATCATCTCTTTACTTTTGAGATACGTTTTATATCCAAAAACTTTTTTCTTTAGAATAAAACTTGTTTGCCAATAAAAAAAAAAAGTGTATGTGCATAAAAGACTCAAAAACAAATCTTGAATTTGAATCCGATTTAGGTGGGTAGGATCTAAACGGAAGCAGGCCCGACCCGTTAAAAAGTATTGCAAACTGCAGGCCGATAACTCTACTCAAGCTTTTGTATCTTTGTTTATCAAATTTTGGAAATTCCACCAAAAAAAAGTGTTGGAAATTGTTTTCTCATTGTTTTCTAAAAACAATTTACTCTTCCAAACTTCCACCACCCGGAAAAAAAAAAGAAAAAAAGAAAAAGCGAAATGCAAATGCGAGCTACCTAACTAGATATCAATCTCTAAAAACATGGAAAAAAATAAATAGCGCAAAAGAGCACTAATTATTAGGGTTTGATTTGTTCGAAAATAAGGAATTCTTGATTGTGGTACATTGATAAGCTCAAGAAATATGGTGTTCTGAGCTCTGCCATTCAGATTATTTTCAACCACTCTAAGGTAAGGCGTCTCAGATTCAGTTCATTTATATATGTATTTATTCATTTGACCGGGTTTTTGCCTGTTGATTTTGCATCAAAGCTACAATCTTTTTTAGCTGAATTGATTTTGTTATTTATTAGTCTTGGATCTTGTGTACGAAAAATGAAATTCTTAGTTTGCCCATTGGTTGTTTAGAGTTATGATTGCTAGTTTCATGAGTATCTTCCATCTGATTGCTTACTTCTTCGACAACTCTGATTAATCGGCTTATTTAACATGAATTTGGTGCTTGGAATTGATCCTTTTCTTTCATCATTTTGGGCTATCAGATTCTTGGATTGCAAAGATGGAGTCGTTATTTAGAATTACCAGGTATAGGTTTCCAAAATTCCATCATCTAAATGCCATGGAATATACCTAAGATTTATCAGGTTGTGGAGCAAGAGATTTGTCATTGAGTGGGTGAAATTTTTTGAGTTTCTATAGCACTATTGAAATGGGAGATGCTTCAGAATCTCGATCTAGAACGTCGAGTTCTCCATTGGCAAGAAGTAGTTCTACTCAAGATGAGGAAACATTTCCGCGGCAAGCAAGTTTTGGGGGCTGTAGGTCTAGGAATACCAGCCCTCTTGGCCGAATGGGGTCAAGGAATACAAGTCCTTCGAGGCAAAAAGTGAGTAAAACGAAACCAAGGGGTTTAGATGAAGAAACTGTGTCCACATTTAGTAAAATTGTCCAACCCGATATCCAGATGGAAGATAATATATGGGCCATGCTGCCAGAAGATCTGCTAAACGAAATTTTAGCTAGGGTTCCTCCGTTCATGATATTTAGGCTCCGCTCTGTTTGCAAGAGATGGAATTCAATTTTGCAAGACAGTAGCTTTTTGAAGTTTCATTCACAAGTGCCCTCCCATGGGCCATGTCTTCTAACGTACTGGAAAAATTCGCAAACTCCTCAATGTTCCGTGTTCAGCTTGCCATTAAAGCAATGGTTTAGGATCCCATTTACGTTTCTTCCGCAGTGGGCTTTCTGGTTGGTCGGTTCCTCAGGGGGTCTTGTATGCTTCTCGGGATTGGATGGGTTGACTTTCAAGACTTTAATTTGCAATCCGTTGATGCAAACTTCGAGGGCTTTGCCAAGTATGCATTATAATCAGCAAAGGCAATTGATTATGGTAGTTGATCGGAAGAATCAGTCATTTAAGGTCATCGCCACGAGTGATATCTATGGTGACAAGTCGTTACCGACCGAAGTATACGACTCAAAACTCGATAAATGGTTGCTTCATAAAACTATGCCTGCAGTGAACCTTTGCTCCTCAAAGATGGCGTTTTGTGACTCAAAATTGTATTTGGAAACTCTTTCTCCACTTGGTTTAATGATGTATTGCCTGGATACAGGGCACTGGGAGCATATACCTGCCAAGTTTCCTCGTTCTTTGTTGGATGGATATCTTGTAGCTGGAACAGAAAAACGTCTGTTTCTAGTTGGGAGAATCGGGCTTTATAGTACACTGCAAAGTATGAGAATATGGGAGCTTGATCATACTAAATTTGTTTGGGTTGAGGTAAGTAGGATGCCACCTAGGTATTTTCGAGCTCTCCTGAGGCTATCGGCTGAAAGATTCGAATGCTTTGGGCAGGACAATTTGATATGTTTCACATCTTGGAACCAAGGAAAAGGGCTTCTATATGACGTGGATAAGAAGGTTTGGTCTTGGATAGCTGGATGCACTCTTCAATCATACAACAGCCAGGTCTGTTTCTATGAGCCAAGATTTGATGCTATGATCTATTGATGATGCCTCTGCACTTTCTTGTTCCAGATTTTAACTCATCCTGTATCATCTCTTGTCATCTCTCATCTGGCATATTTGTTTTGTTCATCTATATGCTACAAAATAGATAGCATAACTTTGATAACGATCATAAGAAAATAACTTTGATAATGATCAAGATGACTTTCCATGGCTGTAAACAACTGATGAGCTGTTGCTATGGTTATGCAATAAATCCTGTTGATACATTTTACCCTTCTTAACTTCTATTTATATAATCCTTAGATTAATTTGGTTGACACGCTTTAACTCCATATCTCTCTTCTCTACTCGCTGTTGTTCCTAACATTGGAGTTGTGCTGAAATTATTCTAGTTGTTCTGTTCTGAAGTTTTGTGGTCTTACAATTACACGTCTTCTCTGGACCATTCTATATACTATATATAACAAATGGTTCGGTTTTTGTGAAGCTCCATTTCTATGCATCTTATCATGTGTAAATTTGTAATACTTTTGAGATAGCTGTCCCTATATAGGATATCTGAACTTCGACATGGTTATAGCACATTTTATATTTTACATGTTGGATTGTAAAAGTTAGTTTGTAGGAATTTCAGATTGTCAATACTTGGGACACATCCAATGCCCATTTTCCATGTCATACAGAAAAGAAATGTTCAACATAATGATTGGTTACAATAGATAGGGTTCTCTGTATTAATCTTCATTTATTTTAGACACTCATGATTTTGTTAGAAATCATTTCTTTTGTACTCCAAAAGAGTTATTTTACAACATAATCGTAGCTATTAAATGTTTTCTTAATTTATAAGAGTTGCTTTTGTTGGAGAACTGTTGTATATTTCACATGTTATGTTTGTTCCTTGATCATACCATAAATGATATAGATTCAGTATCTAGTAAAAGAATTAAAGGTAAAGATGAGTGATGTAAAAATAGAATAAAATTAAAAAAGTTCTATTTGCAGAAAAAAGTGAGTGAATTTAGTAGTGGGGTAAAAGTGGTTATTTAGCACAAGTTTTGATAAAGGTATTTCTCAAAAGCTCTGCATCCGTACAGATTAAGGACAAGTGTGTTTTTATCCCTTGGATTAGTGGCGTTGTCTTAATTTGTGATTAAGGAATCAATTTAGGGACCATTTGCTGTAATTTGACATTAATTATTTTCTGATAATCAACAAAATATTTGAAGGGAAAGGACATGGCATTGGTACTCGGAGCATTACTACCTGTCTTTTCCCTATTTTCTAGACCTATTTCACATGAAGAAACCCTCACAGTTCCTATTTGTCTTTACTAAAAAATTCATACTAAATGACATTACATATGGGAAAAATACCCCAAATATCACAAAATCGATCAGCGAATTACTTTTCTATTAAAAATGATAGTTTTGTTATTTTTCTCACACAAATCAAGAAAATTGATAAAATTGTCATTCTGATATAAGATAAAAAAAGTCACCACACACAACAAATGACTTTACACGATGAATATATTTTATAGGATTACATGATATAAAGTTATGTTATATATGTTTAATCTCGGTGAGATTAAACCCTATGAATAGTCCATATCATTTATTCTTGGTGAGATTAAATGATATCATATAACTCTAAGACTAAACGATACTGTGGAACATTTGATACAAAACTGAATTTTTTTCTAATTTTTTTAAAAGAGAAATTTTATCAATTTTTTTGATTTGTGGTACAAAAGTTACAACACTATTCTTTATGGTATTTTATTATTACAAACCAAATTTATTTTTACGAATCCATAATCGATATCTAAAAGAGCTGTATTTATTTCGTGTGGGTGAAAATAAAAATTAAAGAAGTTGAAATTTGTAAAAGCGAAGATAAAAAAAAAAAAAAAAAAAGAACCGACTAAAGGTGCTCAAAACAACACACTGATCTCAAGAGGGAAGCAGTGATAAACTCGTCATCGTGTCCTAATTAGCAGCTTACAACTAAACCACCAATTTTTATCTCTTAAAAAAATAAGAAAATTGAGTAATTCAATGCAAAAAATCAAGTTGCCCACGTTCTCGTATTCTTTTTATTGTCTTGTTTATCTCAACGCTCAAATGAACATTCATTCTTATGCCAAGTCATTTTCTCTCTCGGTAATCCCAACACTTTTGCATTTTGAATGCTATGTTATACAATGTAATCGAGTTTAAGTTTCGTTTGTTTGCTTATTCAATAAATTTGAACTTAATTTGTTGAGCATAGTGATGATTCACCAACTTAATCGAGTCCCAATAAAATTATTACTTTATCCGATATTTTAGATGTTTTTATACAGATTAAGAAAAATGACATAAAAATTGATCTACTCCTATTTAAATATAATTACTGTGAGAATTTTTTCTCTTTCATTTTAACAATCCTCTTTAATTTGGTAGGAGTAAATGAGAGTATTTTTGATAGATTGTTGGTAAATATGTCTTGAAATCATAAGATGACACTTAATTTGGAACGAATCTCTTTTGCTAAAATGATATTATTTTGGGATGGAGGGAATATATATATAAATTATACTACTCATCAACTCATTAACAAAATATATCATATTTTATAAAAAAAAATATTATAATGACAAGAGCCAGACCAGGTTAAGATAAGAAGTAGAAAAAGATTGCTCAAGCGACACAACCAAAACTCCAACTTCCAATCATGGTTACGTGTAGGTGTTTGTTTGGAAAATGTCTTACCCCAAAAGAAAAGGGAAGGAGATTAAAACAAAGTTTCCTAGCCCTCAATGAAGAGCTCCCCTACAAGAGACTGAAAAAAGAGGAATAATTTATTTGAACGGTTCGAGCGGCTGGAACACCTTAGATCATATGATCTAAAATTTATAATTTAATTATAAAAATATCTATATTTAGATTCTATATATTTGTCAAGAAAAAATTTAAAGAATATATATCAAAATGTTAAATATCAATATTATATTTTACAATCTAGCTCAATAGTCTTCTTACGAGCTTGATCACGAATAACTAGATGAATAGCGTCAAGTTTGATTTATTTGTTTAGATTAACAAATCACAATAAATGATTCAAACGAACTTTTATTGAATTGAGCCTCAAATAGTTCACAGACACAGGTTTGATTCATTTACAATTCTAAAGCTATATTTTGTTGTTTTATTTTATATTTCATTCTCTTAATTAATACACAATATTTGATAACTCGTAATATCATTTATACACATGATATGTATTGGTTATTTTAAAATACTAATACAGGGTATCGTATGATGATGTTGTATTATGACTGTAATGTATGGGTAAGTATATTAGTATTTTGCTGCATTTTTTTTTTCGTATTTAATTATGTTCATTTCATCAATATAATTATGGAATTCAAATGGTATTATCTTAGAAATTGTATGCATTAACTATTCACTCCTCTTCTTACCTTAGAAACATGATATTATCAAATTGACATAAAAAATTAAAACTTTATAAAGTGGAAAATTCAAAATGAATATGAAGAATTGTTTAATCATAAGTTTAAATATATTTCTTCACCTGATATAACTAACATCTATAAGATTATTTAAAGTGACATCCAAAATATAGGGTTCAAATATATGTGAATAGTCAAACATCCTTGAAATTCAAATATTAGAATCAAAGCTGCAGCTCTCCAGTTACAGTCAAAAGCTTAGTTGTCTATGTCTCTAACAAAAGCTGTGTGAAAGAATTAAGAACCAAATCTTGCATAAATACACTAAATCACTTGTTTTAATATTGACAAAAATAGAAAAGAAATAATTAACACATGATCAAGTATAGGAAACCAAAGAGATGATTGTCTACTCTACTCTCTGCCCAGAGTATATTCAAGATGATGATCAAACGAATCTCTGATTTTGCTCTTACACTGATCACTGCTGGTTTTTTTGTTTAAACCAAAATGTTGTATATTTTATGTTTTTTTTCTCCCTTTTAATTCATAAATTAGAGTATAATAGAGAGTTAACAGCTCATAGTTGAAGAATAGACACTGTTGTCTCTATATAAAATATGTTGATTTTTGACCTCGAATTCCATGCATAACTTAGTTTGAAAAAAGAACTAGTTCCATAGTAAAAAAAATAAAATTAAATTGCATGGAATTTTATTAGTATTACATCCCATTTTCTATAAGTATTTTGTCAATCTTTAAAAACAGACATATATTAATTATATATATGCATGTTTAGCCAAGGAAACTACATTCAGTATTAAAACATGCATCTGATATGGTATATTTTCTTCACTACATATATGATATATATCTAATTATTTCTTTAACCGTGTCATTATTTTATGTTTTGAGTTTTCCTAAGTCCTGTTTGTAGCAGGAACCTCATTTAATTAAATGAAAGTTGTCTAAACCTAACTTTGACTCATGTTTGAACTCTATAAAAGCACACGTTTTCTTTTCAGGGCTCTCTGTTCAATCAAGAATATAGCAGAAAATTTTGAAGGCATTTTCATGAGAATCTCACAAATGGCGTATCGACGTTTACTACTGAGTATTGTGGTTATTTCTCTTGCTTTAGGGTGTTGTACTGCAGAGTGTTGTCAAGGTAGATTCTTGCAAAACTTTAACTAAATTCAAGATTCAATATATATATATATTTTTTGGCATTTTATTCAGTATTGTGCTGCTTTTATACAGGCTATCCTGGAAGAGAGAGAAAGGGCCTAAATGTAAGCCTCTGCTGTATATGTTTACTATTCTTGTTTGGTTTTTCTTGATTATGGTAATAATTATTACATATAAATGAAACAGGATCCTAAGATTCTTTGTTGCTTTGGAAGAAAAATGTTGCAAGAACTAAAAGGCAAATCAGTTGACACCGAAGGTACTAACTTTGTTGCTTAAAGCAAACAACTCTATGTTGTAACTAATCAACTTAATACTTATTATTTTGTAACCTTTTGGTATAGGTAAAGCTAAACCTACTAATCTTGATAATCCTTTCACTTTTCCACAAACGGAAATCCAGGTAAATTTTATCCATCACTAAATTTCGTCTCTCACTAAAGTCTTCATTTTTGTCATAAGTGTCTCAATGAATCTCTTTTTTCACTCTCAGAACACTTCAGATAAGCCCATGGCCAAAGGTACACCATCTAGAAGCTCTAGCAACTCGACTAAGAAGATTGAAGGATCAAATGCGTTTCTTGAGGCAGCCGATGAGGTTGCAAATCTAATGCGTAAGGACTACAAGGGGGCGGATAGGCCCAAAAGGAAGCCTCCAATCAACAATCGCGAGCCTAAAGATTAAGGATCCTCTATATTCGAAGTGAAAATTAAGTTTATAAACATAGGTTCTTGGCTTCACAATTTTGTCTCACAAGTGAAGTCATATATATATATATATATATAGTTCTAGTTAGTAGTTACATTGTTTCTTGTTTGGTTGTTAGAATATGATATACTGTCTGCAAAGTATAGGAGTAAAATTTTCTTTCTTTATATTTACCTTAACATCATCATCAACTATGTAGAAAACTTGTTAGTATTGTACATTATACAATACACTTGCTTTCTTGACCTTTTCATTTCAAATTCTTTGAGCCCTTTAATTTTCTCCCTTTATTACCAACTATTATGCATAGATACAATTTGAAATAGACAGAATGAATCAAAGTTGTGAAACCAAGTCTTTAATATTTTTGGGAAAGCAAACAGAGGAGCCATTGAAGCAAAGGGTGGCAACAGTTTTGTAGACAGTTTCAGTAAGATGATAGCCATCAAAGAAGTAGTGTTTTTCTGGGTGCTGACATGTCATTGCCCATAGCTCTGGAATGCACCCTGAGGTCCCATTGAACCATGTTAGACAGCATGGGTTACTCGGTTCACTCAAACCTAAAACCGACACATCTTATTAATATGTGTTGACAGTGAGTAAATGAGTCGTTGGATTAAAAGGGTTCGAAATAGAGTTAATTACCATACTTAGAAGGATTGATGACAGCATCATAGCCAAGCCAATGAGCATGGCCAAGAATAAAAGAAGAGGCTTGAAGAGTAGAAGTCAAATTAAGAAGCAAAGATGATAGGAGGTTGTTGAAGATAAGTGAGAGTTGGTTAATGTCCTCAACACATCTTCCACTGTGTTTGAACTGCCTTGTGGTGGAGGGAATGCACCCTATTGGTCCTATCTCGAACATTATCACTTTTCTTGCTCCCAATCCGTACAATCTCTGCACGATCAGATCGTCTCATAAATCAAATTATGTCTGAATCATGTAAACGGGGATCGCATGAGAGTGTTGTTAGGACAAAAAAATCAAATCAAACCACTAGACACTCAATCCAAGATCGTTTATCAGAAGTTTGTTTGAACTCAATCGAATAAATATGACAAACAAGTTTGAACTCACTTTTACCTTTGGTAAAATTTAAAGCTCAACTCCAACTTGAGCTTGTTTTAAAAATATCAAACTATCAGAGCTCAACTCATATTCGATTGGATTAAAAGTCGCTCAAGATCAACTAGATGATTATGATAGGTTTCCAAAACTAAAAGAACATTGGATAAATATTAGTATAGAATACCTGAAAATGTTGGGAAAGATTTTGGATGAGAAGGTTGGCAAAAGATTGAGGAGAGTAATGTTTGCTGGTATCAAAACGTTTAGTGTCAAGATAGTTGTCGATGTAGTCATTGCTGCCTATTGAAACCATAAACACTGATTTTGATAAGTAATTAGATGCATTATCTGAGCTCCCATAGAATCTTGGCAATTCCTCTTTCACTGTTCTCTCAAACATATCTATTTGCTCTCCCAAATTCAGGCATTTTCCCTGACATAATATATATTCTCAATTTATATATTCAACCCAAAATATGTTAGGATTTCAAGTGCAATTATAGAGAATTTGATATGAACGAAAAATACAAATGCAGATTTGTTGATCCAATTTGTCAAGAATGACTATGTTTGGTACTACTAAGCCAAGCAATATATTAATTTTTGTGTTAACAAATATAATGAATTAAAGAGTTATTTATACCAAAACTTGGCTGTAGCCCTAAAAGCCCATTTACATGGAATGCTGCTTTTAAAAGGCCCAAAAAAACTTATTGAATGTTAATTAGAATAATTGAAAGGATTTAATATTTGGATCAAACAATCATTTTTATTTATTTTTGATAGAATTTTTTTCCACTATGACCACTTAGTTAGAAAATAGTTTTTGTTGTGTTATTAATTCCTAGTAATTTCCACTCCTTATTTAACAAAATCTTCAAGTTGCCTTAATTTCAAAATATGATCACATTTTATGAATAATAGCAAACTATTACTAAATATAATTACTATATATCAACTTCATCATAATTTAAAACATTTATTATAGTGTTTCTTTAAAGAAAATGAAGGGATCAATGATGAGTTTGAAACATGATATAATGAGAAAGAAATATACCAAGTCACTTCCAGTCTGAGGAAGAATACCGCATGATCCTGATGCATAATTCAGCCCATTGAGATGTTTTGATTTTATAGCACTTCTATTCCCTATACTCAAATATGCCCTAGGATACGGCAGTCCAAGATATTCAGCTGTGCAATAACATTTATCCAATTAACACATTATTAACCAACCCTTTTCTTATTAGAATCTAATATTACAATACCCTTATATAGTACAATATAGATTAAAAGAAGAAAAGAGTAGTAAATATGTATATATATACCTATGAAATCCGCAACGGTTTTTCCATTGGTGAATCTCCCAGTTGGGCCTGTCTTAAAACTCATGCCATATGGAGGAAAATTAGCCTTTGCCAGAGTTGGTAGCAGATTGTTATTCCCACTATCGAACAATGAATCTCCGAAAACGTACAATGCTGGTGCAAGCGGAGGAGGAGAAGGTGGATTTTCTGAGTTTGCCAAACAAATAATGTGTAGCATAATCAGCATCATCAACATTTGCTCCTTCTTCATCGTCCTTTTTCCCTTTTGTGTTGAAGAGAAACAGAAATGTCATGCAGAGATAGTAGTGTAGTGTAGTGCAGGCATTAACTAGGCAGGAGGGGTTTTACATGTGAATATAAAGCATGTTTTTTAGCAGATATTCAGGATATAGATGTAACAGTTGTTAAATGATACATCTAGAGTTTGATGCATGCAACTTATAAGCCGGACTGGTTATCCTTTATTATAATTGACATCAGATCTTATGGTTCATAACATTTAATATCTAAGTGGAGTCTTAAGTTCAAATCTAATAAAAACATTACTTAGTTAAACTCATTTGTCTAAAACGATTTACCTTTTTCATGTTATTTATGGTATGTATCTTCTATATATCTTGGAAGGGTAAATTACATTTTTAATACCCAAAATATACTCCAATTTCATTTTCGATACCCCTGTTTCTGCGAGTTGCAATATTGGTATCTAATGTTTCAAAATATTATAATTTTGGTACCTTTTGTCAGTGTTCCGTCCAAAATGGACAAAACTTAACTAACCCTAATTCTTTTGAAAGCAAAATCGACTTAATTTTCTCCAAATTGATTATGCAGTTCAACATTGCCCTAATCGCTCTTCAATCCCTCTTCAATCTTCTGTAAGATTCTTGCACTTGATTATTACATTTGGTTATCGGACGATTGAAGATTATTACAGTTGCTATCACTCTTCACAGAACAAAACCTGCAAAAATCTTGAAAAAAAAAGGGAGGATTATTACACAAGAGCGAAGCTCAAAGGTAAAAGTGATTGAAGAGAGAGTAACTGACCATGCAAATATCGGTATTATGAAATTACTGTGAGAAAATCGTAATTAAGGAAATCCATGGCTACTTCTTCTTCCACCAGAGGCTCTCTCTCTCCTCACCACCCACCTCATTTCACTCCGATAAGTATTGCAGTCTATACGCACTTCAATTGGTATGTGTATCGAGAATTGAAATTTATTTTCGTACTTTTATTGTTTTAGATTGAAGAAGGAAACGAAGATGAAGAATTTTCGCAAGGGAGAATCAGTTTCAAAACAACTCTTTTGAGTGAATACTCGGATAAAAAGGACAATGATTACACGCATTATGCGACGCCATTTAGTTCTGAGAAGAGCAGAACCAAAGGGTCTTCGAAGAAGCGGCTGGAAAACAACGACACGAGCGCATTTCGTGCAATAAGTGTAGGCCGAGCAATTGGGATAAATTCTTGATGGTCCCTTTGGAAAACAATGGAGTTCATAGGCTATCAATGGCGAGCCCGAAAGAGATTTTCTACTGGATTTTAGCTTCTCTAACGCTGAAGAAAAGCTCCAAGTCATCGGAATCCACCACCTCCTACGTGTCGAGGGAGGAGCACTGAAAGATCGTGGTGGTGGAGCTTTCCAACAAGCTGATTCAGGCCACGAGGAAGAGGGATGAGACGATTTTAGAATTGCAGAGATACATAATAATCACTATTACATTTGTATGGTCAGACTCTTGCAGAAGATTGAAGAGGGATTAAAGAGCTATTAGGGCAAGGGTGAACTACAGAATCAATTTGAGGGAAAATAAATCGATTTTACCTCCAAAAGAATTAGGGTTAGTTAAGTTTCATTCAATTTGGACAGAACACTGACGAAAGGTATCAAAATTGTAATATTTTGAAACATTAGGTACCAATGTTGCAACTTGTGGAAATAAGGGTACCGAAAGTGAAATTGGGGTATACTTTAGGTATAAAAAATATAATTTACCCTATCTTGAAATTTTTCTTTTACATAAAAAAAAGAATTTATTATTTTTTTACCCTGTAATTTAGGAGGATCTGACAGTTTAAAACTTTAATTTTTCGAACTGACAATTTAGGACTTTATCTTTTTCGGTTTCGTGAATTTTGCTTAATTTGAGCACGAATTACTCAATTGGGCTCAAATTGCACGTGAATCGCACATGAGATCGCTAATTTGGACTTTTCGAGTCAATTTTGTTGACATGTCCTATGTACATCATATGTGCAAAAAATCATCTTGGAGATTGTGTAATGCTTACTCTAAAACTCTTCGTTTATACTGTAGTGATATTTTTTGTGTCTCTTTTTATCTTTGAATTCTTATCTAATGATCTGGAGTGTAATCCTGGACGGGAAGAATAAAATACAAAGGGTTTTCCTTAGTTAATTTTCAAATTTTCTTAGGATTTTATCTATTCTACACGTTTCGCTAAGATTTGAAAAATTTGAAAAAAAAAATAAATCAATTCATCAACGGAAATAGAAAGAGAGGGATTCGAACCCTCGGTACGAATAACTCGTACAAAGGATTAGCAATCCGACGCTTTAGTCCACTCAGCCATCTCTCCCAATTGGCATTTTGAGTTTTAAAAAATAACCATCCATGTGGATTTGGCAAATGGGATAGAAAATTCCCCCCAAATTGTAAGAGCTCGACGAAGGAGATGTTTCCCGACGAGCATCCGACGCTAGCTCATGAGCAAGGAGTAGCACTGGAGATGTCCTAGAAGAAGACACAATCGCCTACCGCTTTGCTGAGGGCTAACAGGGCCGCTCTGTCAGAGGTAATGTCCTGCGCGGCGGATGAGAAGAGGAGGAGAATGGCGGTGATCACGAGGAGATACAGGCTAGAGAGAGAAAGAAAGAGAACAACACAAGCTCTGTACTTTAAATCGAACAATCCGAAGAGATTTAAATTCCGATGTGGAAAATATTGAGTCCTACATTTTCTTTCTCCATCTACAGTTCATCAAACGGTGAAGTGTGAGAATAAACGGTGAAGTGTGAGAATTATTTGCAGAATAACTCAAGAGAAAGAAGTTGAAACTCATCTTTAGCAGCGACGAATGATGGAGAAGTAGTGTGTTTGTGAGAGGTAGAGAAAAGAAGAGGTAAGTTTTTACAAAGTGGGATTGAGAGTTTGGAAAATATTGAACGGTGAAGAAAGTGGAAAAGCGATACGTTTCAGATCTGGTGTTTTTAATAATTTTGAAGATGGTGCGGTGGTATGGCACGACGATGAAGCGGTGGTGGCTGGTGTGGTGGTTGATAAAGAAGATGACCTTTCATTTTTTAATTTTATGTTTTATTTTATATGTGAATTTTTATTTTTTTTATTTTCTGTTTTATTTATATTTTATTTTATATGTAAATTCTGTTTTAATTTTTTGAAGAAGATGAATTTTCATTTTTTGATTTATTGTTTTTTTATTATATCTAATTTCTAGATTTTTTAATTTTTTTTCTATTTTTAATCTTATGTATAAATTAAATGTCAATATGGATAACACTTGTAAATTAGAAATGCCACAAAGTGACAAACAAATGCCACATCAACAAAATTGACCTGAAAAGTCCAAATTTACGATTTCACGTGCGATTCACATGTAATTTGAGCCCAATTGAGCAATTCACGCTCAAATTGAGCAAAATTCGTGAAACTCGAAAAGATAAAGTTCTAAATTATCAGCCTAAAAAATTAAACTGCCAAACCCTCTAAATTACGAGGCAAAAAAGTAATAAACTCAAAAAGTAAAGTAAAGAAATTGATTCCTTATTATATTTCTTTAAAGGGTGTAAAATGAGTTGGTTCCTTGAATGGAGAGAATGAAATAGACAAATACTCTTGCACACCAGTTGCATGAATTTAAATTTATGTAATTGAATCGACTCAATTCCAATTCGTGTAATTTAAGTTTTACTATTTTATTTATTTATTTATATGTTACATTTATATTATATTAATATGACATTTATGTGCAAATATCATAACTTTTATAAAATTCTGTAACTAAAAAAAAAATCAATTTTTAGTGCATTTTTGGATCAACATACATTTATCTGATATTACTCATAATTTTTTATGTGATATTACGTATACTTTTATATCAATATAATCATACATTTATGTAATTTCTTTTCATACCTTTTAGTTATGTTAGTCATATCTTTAGTTATATACACATATCTTTAGTTTTGTTAGTTGTACTTTTATGTATGACTATGTTAATGTAAAAAAAATTTTAAAAATAAAATATTAATATAAAAATATAAGCAATATCACATAAATGTATATATGTACAAATTATACTGAAATTTTTCTTTTTTTTTAAAGTTAAAGTATTACATAAAAGTAAGTATATTTGTACATAAATGTCATATTAATATATAAATATCACTAGGGTGGGAAAAAATATCGAATTACTGAAATACGACACTTACTGTATTGAAATTTACTGAATATCGTATCGAAATTTTTGGTACGGTATCGATATAAAAAATTTGAAATTTTAGATATTTCGGTATATACCGAAATATAACAGTAAATATATATTATATTTATCATATTTTCTTTTTTTTTTCTAATTAAGTGAGAGGTGAGTAGGGTTTCAATATCATTTCTCCCTCTTCTCTCAAAAAACACAGATCTCATCTCCTTCCTCAATCCATCACTTCCACCACCACCATGGGGCCGTCGCCACCACCGGGCTGCGGCCACCACCTCCTTGTTCTGAAATTCGGGCCTTCTTTCTTTGGGTGCAAAGACGCAGTTCAGATCAAAGGTGCTTAAAGTTTATGCTTATTATTTAGTTATTGTTATTTTCTGTTAGGATTTCAATGTTTAGATTTTGATGAGACAAATCATATATGTAATAGGAAGTTTTGAGTACCCCATTTTTCACGATGTTTAAGTGAATATATAGACTAAGTTGAGTCTAGGTTTAAGTGCTGAGAAATGGAGGATTGACAAGGATAAAACTGCAACTAAGTCGTTCAGAAAAGATATCGCTGCAAGAAGGCATGATACAACATCGCTGCAAAAAGGAAGGATATAGCATTGCTGTAACAAGACAAAATATATCTACAGTGAAGTAAGAAGGAATGGCATACAGGAGTGCTGCAAGAAGAAGATGCAGCAGCTCTGCTCAAAGATACTGCAACCAGGTTGCTGCAGCACTGCACGAAAGAATTAGCTGCATAAAGACCTAGGATACAGAGCAAAGCTTACAGTCCAGTCAAGTCAATCAGTGCAATTTACAATAAAGAGTATCCTACAATCCTAGGAAGGATAAATGCAGTACGAGGAACGAAGATTCAAGCAAGAATAAATAGAACCGTTCCAAAGGAGATCAAAGTTGCAGACACGGAGCTAATACAAAGATGCCACGTGGACTGACGCGCTGCAGAAAGCTGCAAGCCGCAACTGCCACATTAAATGCTCCGAAAGAGAAAGTCAAGTCGCATTAAATGTGAACCATGCCTTTGGTCAGACTACTTCAAATTCAAAAAGAGAGATGTCTCCTTCAACGAACATCTTCTCCTACAAGTATAAATAGAGGATGAGAAGAACTGAAGATGGTTACTGTAACTGAAACATTTGTGCAAAATTCCTAAAACTTTCGAGAACCAAGTATTCAAGTCTCTATCAGTTTCAGTCACTCAACCTCAAGAAGTGAAGTAAGTTCAAGCTGAAAGATTCCTTAAGGATTCAGAAGCTCACTTCGAAGCACCAGTTGAAGAAACAAACAATATACTTTTAACCTTGTTGCTGTGTGCGTAGGTTGTTTTAGTGGTGTCAAATAGTTGATATGAGAAATCCTTGCTATTTGTATAGTTGATAGGCAGCTTCCCTGTGTGGGAGTGTAGAACCCTGTATGGGTTAGCCTTTGAAGTTTGCAGTTACTGTGTGGACGCTGGACTTCAGTAGGTGGTTACTTTGTGAAGTTGATAGATTGTTAGGGATGTCCTGTAATTCAATCTTACTTAACAAAGTTCCTGCTCGAGGAGCAGTAGAGTGGACGTAGAAGGATTACACCATATTCGAACCACTATAAGCCATAAGTGTTTATTGCTTTTTATCTGTGCTTTAATCTTCTATTTTTTGTTTATCTCATAAGCATATAAAACGTTTTCTGATAGAAGCATATTTGAGACAATCAACCTTGAGTTATAAAAGTTAATTTTTCGCTGCGTATAAAACTCTAAGTTACAGCGTGCAGCACTGTATCCTAGTGCTGTAAGTAGTAACAATCTGACGCTGCAAGTTCAAGTAACTTGCAGAGCAGAAAAGTTTTTCATTGATTTGCAAAATCGACCAAGGTTCATTCACCCCCCCTCTGAACCTCGGACACCACTTGGGACCAACAAGTGGTATCAGAGCAAGTTGGGTTAAAAGCCAACTTATCTGGTTACCTACCCAGATCCACCTTTGTCTTGCTGTTTTCTCTGCATCTAAGCTCATTCTTATAGCATATCATGGATTCCTCAAATCACAAGCTACCTATATTTTCCATAGAAGAATATGACGATTGGAAGATAAGAATGCAGACACATCTATCAGCCATGAATGACGGAATATGGACGGTCATCACTGAAGGACCAATAATCCCCTCAAAAGTAAATCCTATGCTAGGTAGAGAGTTAGAAGAAGGAGCACCTCCACAACCAAACTTTCTAGTCAAACCAAGACTTGAATGGAACAATGAAGATAGGAAGAAAGCTAACTTGGATAATGTGGCCAAAAATGCTCTATTCATCACTTTGAATAAAGACACCTTCAGCAAGGTCAAAACTTGCAGAACATCCAAAGAAATATGGGAAAAGCTGGAGCAAATATGTGAAGGGACTGAGCTTACCAAAGACAACAAAATCTCCAATGCTACCCAACTATTCGAGCTCTTCGAAATGAAGAATGAAGAGACTCTTGAGCAACTAGACTTGAGGTTCACATCTATAGTGAACGAACTAGAAGCTCTGGGCAAACACTACACTCAAAAGAAGAAAAACATGAAAGTGTTGAGAGCCCTACCCGCGGAATGAGATAACAAAACCACTGCAATGAGAGTATCCATGGACTTGAAGTCTATGAGCACATTCGACCTATTCTCCAACCTCAAAACATTCGAATATGACATCAACAGATGGAGAAAGGAGTCCAAAGAGTCGAGCTCCAAAGTTACAGCGCTGACTGCGAGAGGAACCAAGGATACAGCAACCGCCAGTTACAGTAAACAGGTTGAGGATACAGCAGAAATTGCTGAAGAGGATATGGCTCTACTTTTGAAGAAATTTAGAAGGTTCATGAAGAGTAACAACAGCATCGACAATATTAACCTCAGCAAGAGGAATGACTTCAGAAAAAGTCATCCACCTCCTCAAGTATCCTCTTCTCCACAATCAAATACAAGCAATGTTGACTTGTGTTATAACTGCAGGAAACCAGGGCACTATGCAAGAAACTGTCAATATCCAACAGTGCACAAGTATCCTGAAGGAGAAAGAGAGCAAATGAGAGATAAAAGAAGAGAGGAAAAACACAAACTTCGAGCTCTCATAGGAGAGATGGAAAAAGCCAATGATACAGTAGTTCCGTAGGAAGTACTGAAAGCTGCAGAATTCTCTGATAGCGACACTAAAACCTCATCCTCTGATGAAGAAGCGCTGATATGCCTGATGGCTAAAGACTACGAGGACAACAAAGAAGATGAGGTAATCTATCAACCGTTGTCCATACAAGAAAGTGAGGAGTTGAACATGATCCACTCCTTAAAAAGGATCATGAGTGATTTCGAGCAGATCAACTCAATTCATGAGGAACTGAAGGTTGAAAATGAGAACCTAAGAATCGACAATGAGATCTTCAAGAGCAAGAATATTGACATTGTCAAAATGCTCGCTGCACGAGAGTCTGATAATTCAAAGTGTAGTAAGCTGCAACAAGAGGTCTCTAGATTAAATCTGCTGATCACTAAGCTAAAATTTGAGAAGGAAAGCTTGCAGTCCACGATAAGCACTTTCAGCAAATCATCAAAGGACGCAAGAGATTGCATAAATCAAAACAGAAACCCTTTTTGAAAAATCGGGTATAGGTTATAGCAATCACACCTCTCCGGATACAGCAAGCACATCCAAAGCTGTAAAGTTTGTTCAAGCTGAAACCCCAATGGAGAAGGAGTTACTAAGTGACTCTGTGAAGATCTTGAACAAAACAACAATGATGGATGAGGGGAAGAAACCCCAAAGCTCAACTGCAGGAAGTAAGCCTGCATCTAAGAATTGGCTGCAGCAGAAGTCATCTGCTGTATGCAGCAAGAGGATGTAGCAACCAACTAAGTTGCAGCACAGAAGAAACTTTCCCACCTATACTAAGACTTACATGTCTAAACCTCAAAGAGGATATACTCAAGAGAAGTATGGTGGAAGACCACACTACAAAGGTGTTGGTATCACACATGTTGTTAATGCACACACTTATAACAAGCAGCTGGCTAGGACAACTGCATATACTCAGAGAACCAACAAATCTTACAGCAATATAGTGACTGTTAAGAAAGTTTGGGTTCCCAAAACAACTAACCCCAAAGGACCCGTATAGATATGGGTACCTAAATCTATCTGAATTTGTTACAGGTTTCAGTGCCAGGTTGCAGCAGTGATGTATGGTATATTGACAGCGGCTGCTCAAGGCACATGACAGGCAGTAAAGATTCTCTGAAAGACTTCCAAGAATGCAAAGGACCAAAGGTCATCTTTGGAGATGATTCCAAAGGAAGCACAAAAGGAAGTGGATGCCTAGTCAAAGGAAACATAAAAATCAAGGATGTATCCTATGTAAAAGGACTCAGATACAACCTTTTGAGCATCAGCCAATTCTGTGACAAAGAATACACAGTGGAATTCAATCTAAACAAATGCTTAATCAAAGACAACACCTCAAATGAAGTCAAGCTTACAGGAACAAGGAGAGAAAACATCTATCTAGCTGATTGGAACTCCTCTACTCAACCTACATGCTTCATTGTGAAGAGTCCACCAGAGCTGAGCTGGCTGTGGCACAAGAGGTTAAGCCATCTAAACTTCAAGACTATCAACAAGCTAGCAAGGAAAGACCTTGTAAGAGGATTGCCAGACGTAGCATACAAGAAGAAAAATATCTGTGGAGTTTGTCAGAAAGGAAAACAAGTTAAGAGCTCATTCAAAGACAAATCTCAAAAGTTATCTCACAGGATCTTAGATTTTCTACACATTGACCTTTTTGGACCAGTAGAACCAGTAAGCTTGAGTGGGAAGAAGTACTCTCTTGTAGTTGTAGATGACTACTCTAGATACACATGGACGATCTTCCTTGCAAAGAAATCAGAAACTCAAAATAAGCTACCTGATCTCATGAAGAAAATCCAGAATGAAAAGAGCTTGAGTATTGTGAAGATTAGATCAGACAGAGGAACTGAGTTCACAAATAAATTCATTGAGAAATTCTGTTCTGATAATGGTATTCGACATGAATACTCTGCTGCAAGAACACCTCAGCAGAACGGTGCAGCTGAAAGGAGGAATATGACCCTCAAGGAAGCAGCAAGGACAATGATAGCAAAAGCAGAAGTACCCAAGAGATTTTGGGCTAAAGCAATGAATACTGCTTGCTACACACAGAACATATGTCTAATCATCAAGGATCTAGACAAAACTCCTTATGAAATCTGGAATTGATATACTCCAAATATTTCTTATCTGCATATCTTTGGATGTAGGTGTTATGTTCTCAATAATGGAAATGAGCATCTAAAAACGTTTGATGCTAAATCAGACGAAGGAGTATTTCTAGGTTACTCTGCTGTAAGCAGAGCCTTCAGGGTATTCAACAAAAGAACGTTGGTGGTTGAAGAATCTATTCATGTGGTGTTTGATGAACCACACAGTGACACCAGGAAGTTGAAAGAGTCACCTGAAGAGATAGCTCCAAGGAAAGAGAATGTTGTACCATATATAGAAGGGTTCTGCCTACAGAAGAAGACAAAGAAGAGGAAGCTGCAACTTTAGATGCAGCAGATATTCTTATAGCAGCAGAACCTCTTGCATTACAGCAACAAGAAGAACAACCCAAACAAGAACATGTCTTTGAGCCTGACAGGACATGGCTAAGGAATCATCCAAGGGATCTTATAATAGGAGATCCATCCATTGGTGTAAGAACCAGAAGATCCATCCCTCATGAAGTAATGTTTGCATGCTTCATATCCCAAACAGAGCCTAAAAATGTTGAAGAGGCACTGCAAGATAGCAACTGGATACAGGCCATGCAAGAAGAACTAAATGGTTTTGAAAGAAATCAAGTGTGGAAGACAGTTGCAAGACCAACTCATCAAGGAGTAATTGGAACAAAGTGGGTCTTCAAAAACAAGTTAGACGAATCTGGACTCGTCGTAAGGAACAAGGTAAGATTGGTTGCTAAATGATACTGCCAGGAAGAAGGAATTGATTTTGATGAGACATTCGCTCCAGTAGCAAGACTTGAAGCTATACGAATTTTTCTGGCATATGCAGCTCACATGAATTTCAATGTCTATCAGATGGACGTTAAGAGTGCATTCCTGAATGGTTTTCTTATAGAGGAAGTATACATTGAACAACCTCCAGGCTTCGAAGATCAAGCAGAAGAGAAGGTGTTTCGGTTACACAAAGCCCTGTATGGACTTAAGCAAGCTCCGAGAACTTGTTATGACACCTTATCTCTCTATCTGCTAGATAATGGTTTCCAGAAAGGAACAATCGACAAAACGCTGTTTAGAATACAGGATGGAGAAAGTGTACTGCTAGTACAGATATATGTGGACCACATCATCTTCGGTTCCACCAACAAAGAGCTATGTGAAAAGTTCTCCAACCTGATGCAGTCAAAATTCGAGATGAGTATGATGGGAGAATTAAGTTTCTTTCTCGGGCTGCAAGTAAAACAGCTACCTACAGGAACCTTCATCAGTCAAGTCAAGTACACGAAGGAGCTTATCAAGAAGTTTGGCATGGAGAATGGAGCAGCAACGGCCGTTCCTATGTCAACATCTATAAGTCTTGACAAAGATGAATATGGTAAAGACGTTGATATCACAAAGTACAGACGCCTAATCGGATCCTTACTGTACCTTACAGCAAGCAGGCCAGACATCATGTTTGCAGTAGGAGTCTGTGCAAGATTTCAAGCGACACCAAAAGAATCACATCTTTCAGCGGTCAAAAGAATTATCAAATATCTGAAAGGAACTCAAGAAGTAGGCCTATGGTATCCCAAGGAAGGAGGATTCAAGCTTAAAGGCTACTCTGATTCAGATTATGCAGGCTACAAGATTGATCGGAAAAGTACCAGTGAGACTTGTCAGTTTCTGGGAAATAGACTCGTTTCATGATTTTGTAGGAAGCAAACCTCAATTGCAACCTCGACAGCAGAAGCAGAGTATGTTGTAGCAGGAAGTTGCTGTGCGCTAATCCTCTGGATACAACAACAACTTAAGGATTATGAAATTCAAGAAAAAGAGACCCCAATTCTCTGTGATAATACAAATGCTATTGCAATTACCCATAACCCTGTTTTTCACTCAAGAACAAAGCACATTGATATATGTCATCACTTTATAAGAGACCACGTAGAAAAGAAGGATATTGTGCTTGAGAAAGTTCACAGGGATCTCCAGCTTGCAGATATATTCACCAAGCCCTTAAGTGAATCAAGGTTTTCTATGCTTAGAAACGAGCTGGAAATTCTTAAGTTATGAAAAGAAAAGGAAATGCAAAGATCAAGGGGAACATCTGCATGCTTGCGAGAAGCAGTAAGTATAGTGCTGTAAGCTACGCTTTCTTACAGTGCTGGGTTCAAACAGCGCTGCTTTATATTCTTACAGTACATCAGAAATCAGGAGTTCAAGCAGCACAAGGTTACAGCATTTATTTTCAAAAAAGTATTGATTACTCTGCAACCTCGTACTAAGGATGCTGCAACCTTAAAAAGTCATTTATTTAGACGGCAAAGGGCATTTCTTTCAGCATTAAATACAAAGTCTGCACATGTCAGAAATGGAAGGGTTGCGCTCAGTAGCCCACGCGCCTTGTAATAATTAAAGTGACGATTTGACATCTCCACTTTTTCGTGGACCGTAAGATCAATTCTCTTTGATTTTTCTCAACCGTCGATCTTATCCACATCCCTTGATTTCCGCCATAACCCCATAACCGCACTCTTTGAAATCATTTTATTCACCATCTTCTAAGGAGAGAAATTTCTTTCGCAAAAATTCTCTAAGTCCAAAACTTCGAAATTTTCTCAACCTTTCTCTCAAGAAATCAATGGCTGCCAGACAAACCATCGTTTTGGAAGGAAGACTGATCAACCAGGAGCACGTTCTTGCTTCGGGGTTGTATGATAACGCCCTCATCAGGAGAATCTTCAATGTCCTTGAGCGGACTCAAGTCCTAGGGCTGTTGATGACTATTTACGCTGGCTTCTCTGTGAAGTCAGTACAGAGATTCTATTCCTACGCCCGGCAGGCGGAGAACATGAACTGCATCCTGTTCAGGATGGATGCAGATGGGGAAGAATGGTCCCTAACCGTTAGGGACATCGCCACCACCTTCAGCATATCCGCTGGAGGTTTGACCCCCAGTCAATTGACATCTTACGGGGAGGTATCTGCTCAAGAGATATGAGATCTCTTTCGAGCAAGGGATGCAGGGGCTGAAATCAAGAGAAGCGCCCCCAAGAAGCTCTTCAAGCCGGAGTTTGAACTGCTTCTTGATATTTGTGCATACTCTATTGAAGGCAGAATCGGCAGTTATGACAAATACACAGATCTCCGGTTCCGAATCATGTCCGCTATCATGGCCGGTGAAAAGGTGAACTGGGCGAGGTTCATCATGAAGAGGCTGTGAGAGGAAGTAGAGAAGATAACGGAGCGTCGGAGCTACGGTATCACCATCTGTTCTCTACTCTACAAGCTTGGCCTTCAACTTGCAGCACCTGCCCCCATCCACATCGAAAAATATCTCGGGAAGAAGAAGAAGGGTAAGACCCAACCGAAGGCTGCAGGAGCAGGAGCTGTAAGGAAGAAAACCAAAGACAAAAAGAATGCAACTCTTGCTCTGCAAGATGAAGCAGCAGGTAGCGGGGATGAAACCGAAGAAGAGGACGTTCAGAGTCCTCTTCCTGTTATCAAAAGGAGTTCAGGGAAGACTGTACCTGAAACTGAATCCTCGTCTTCTAATGACGATGCACCCTTGGTGAGAAGGGCCCCTCGCAGCAAGAAGAAGGTTGCTGCAGCTGCTGCTTCCCAACGCTCTACAGCAAGCCTGACTGTAGTTGATGTTGCGGATGAGTCTCATCAGCCCTGGGATAAAGAAGAAACTCTTTATTCCCAACTCTCTACACCTTCTGAGGTGGTAGAAAATCTTACGGATGAGTCACATCAGCTTCGGGAGCTACATCAGCACCGGGTCGATCCAACTGAAGAAGCTCGTCTACAAACAGAGACTTCAGTGCTCGATCCCATATTTTCAGTGGCTAGAAATATGGAGCTGCAATACTCTCTTTGGAGAGAGATGAGACTGGCTAAGTGGGAAATCCTGTTGAAGTGGAAGGATTTCCTGACAGTTGAGCAAGCTGTCCTGGAGTGGGCCAAATCAGAAGATATTCTGACACTCCTGCAACCTGAGTACGCAGCAAGAGTACAAAAGCTTGGTGATAGCAGTGCTGCTCAGGGAGCAAAGGACAAAGGGAAAGGAAAAGCTCTCGCAGAATCCGACTCTGCAGAGCTGCCGATGAGAGCAGCATCGGAGGACGTACAAGTCTTTCTTGCCCCGACTGCGGAGGCTGTAAGAAGGGACGATGGCGTCGCTTTTACTCAGGAGCAAATCGACACCCTGGGACTGGAGCAAGCTGAAGAAGCTATGCTGCAACAGGCACTGCAACAAAGTGTTAAAGAAACAAGGATGCAGCACACTCCTAGGAGAATGTGGGGAGAAAGAAGTTCAAGTTCTCACCTTATGAACTCCTCTGCATATGAGCAAATGGTTGAAGGTCTCTCCACGATCGTCTCTCTTGATCCTCTGGAGGAAGAGACCCAACTATTGGACCATGGCGATTCCCAGTTCGTGAAGTTGAAGATACTGCTCGTGCAGATTCTCAGGGGGAACCATCTGCCATAATCAGAGATGTCATCTCAGACATCGCTGAATTTTTCGATGAAGCATCTACGGAGGAAGTTGTAGAGGCGGTACTCCCTGTACTGGCGGAGACAGCAGTACAGCAGACGACCATCCTTGAAGCTGCAATTGAAGAATCAAGAAGGATGGAAGCTGAGATTCTTGCAGCAATAGAGCGTACAATGCTGGATGCTGTGGACGCTGCAAGAAACCAACCAGAGCTGCAAGAACCCATTCTTGCAGCAGAAGCTGTCCAAGTTACAGGACCGGTCGAGGAGATGGGGTCCTTGGAGAAGACCTCTGTTGGGGAGGCTGTTCAGACAGTACCCACAGAGGATACAGAAAAAAGAGCTGAGGTAACCCCGGTGCAGCTAGAGACACCTCAAGAGGAGGTTGATGTTGCAGCTGCTGCATGCTCTCAAGAACCTTCCAAGGTTACAACAGCAGAGGTTACTGAGGAAGCTGAGATTACTTATACCGACTTCGCAAGGATGATGAAGGTGAGCAACATAGCTGTTCATGGGCCATTATCTGGCGGAGCAGATCCTGTTCAGATCTCATCCGGCGAAGAGGAGGCAGAGGAAGAAGAAGAAGAGGAGCACCCATCTTCAAGCTCTCAAATCAGCAATCATGAGGATGAGGTCGCTACTGAAGTTCCAAGGTAAGATGCAGCCCCTAAAATTCAAGCTGTAATACCATTCGCTGCATCCTCTGCCGCCTCAACAAGATGGAATTCTAGGCTGACTCCTGACGAATCGATCAACCGAGTTGAAGCCGCGGTAAGACATCTGGTGCACGCCCTCCAGGAGCACGAGCCTACCATGCGCAACAGTCTTAGGGTCGCTGCCCAATTCCACGCTGAAACCATGACAGGTTTCAAGAAGGACCTTGAAGCTCTGTCTGGGATGATCAAGAGGACGCTGAATGATCATTCCCACAGGCTTTACATGGAACGGGTCAGGATGGAGGGAGAGCTGAAAGTTGAAGCTGTGCAGACTCGTCAGGAGATAAGACTGTGCAAGCGCCATGCTAGAGTGCCTCTGACAGGCTGAATACTCACTCCCACGTCCTGCAGACACTTCTGGATCGCACATCTGATCAATCTCAGCGAACCAGAAGTGTGGACGACCGTTTGGGGAACCTGGAGCTCATTGTTGGTGAACTGAGGGACATCATGTTCCGAGCCTTCCTTCAGTTTGTTGATACTCCAGAGGCCGTCCTCGAACCGACCCGTTGCCCACGTTCCAAGGTGGTTCCAGCTGCCCCTGCTCAGCCCCCGGTTTTTTATGATGCCAAAAAGGGAGAAAGAAAAAAAGATAGATACAGGAACTCAGGGGAAGCTGAAGAAGACGATGAAGATGATGACCAGCAACCTCTCAGAAGGAGGAGGAGGAGGTCTGGATAATCTGTTGCGGCTGACATCCCATCTCCCAAGCGCTGGAGAAGAGATGATGATGGAGGAGCTGGTGGAGCTGGTGTTGCAAGAAGATCAGCAGCAGGCGTTGCACCCAGCAGAGCTGCAAGTAAAAATGCTGCACCTCCCTCTCATCATCATACAAAGAGAGGGTATGAAGGCCAGCAGCAAGGCTCAAAGAAGAGGATGAGCGGGGACGAGTCTGAGAGTCAGAGACACCAAAGAAAAGAACAAGATCCATATGCCTGGATTCAAAGACTTGGAGTAATTGGTGAGAGGAGAATTTTTTCGAAAGACTCCTACCAATACCCTCCTCAAGAGATCCCTCGCCTTGACACAGAAAATATTTCAGCTGAAGTGTCCGTTCTGATGGATCAGAGGCCTGAAGGTGAAAATATGGCTTGGAGGTTTGACATCTTCAAGGAAATCAGACTGCCTACTGACAGGAATCCATCATTTGAGACGATCACTGTGTATAAATGATCAGAATACCTCAGACACTTCAGAACTCTATGCAGAAAAGGCAACTTCAGCAGATATCATACCTACAAGACTGCATTGAAGAGATATGAGCATCTCGCTAGGGAAGGAGATCTGGAAATTCAGAGATATTATATCGACCTAGTGAAGCATGGCGGGATCGTGCCATTTTGTGAGGACTTCTAGCTCAAGTGGATTCAAATTCCTGTAATTATGGAAAAGCTAGAAGAGTCCTATCAAGAGTTCATCCGGGACTGGTGGAAAGGATCAAGAGGAAGAGAAGGTCTTGAAAAGTTTGCTGAAAGAAGACCTGAAGAACCTTCTACAAAAAGGTCCCTGTTTCAGTAATTTATATACACTCTTGTGATCCCTACTGTAATGTATGCCTTGTAAAATTTCTTTCTCCTTAATAAAGGAATTTTTTTTTATTTCAAGTTTATCAAGTTCAAACCTCATGAACGTCTACATGCTGCTTTAAGTTTCCTGATGTTATGTGATGAAGGGATAGTATGATACATTTCTGATGAATCCAGGACTAGATTCTATTTATCTTTTCAAAACTGTCCAAAACATGTAATTCTGAAGAACCCTGATATAAAGTATAATAGAAAATTTCTTCATGAACGAAATAATGTAAAGGTTTTGTCATCATCAAAAAGGGGGAAATTGTTAGGATTTCAATATTTAGATTTTGATGAGACAAATCATATATGTAATAAGAAGTTTTGAGTACCCCATTTTTCACGATGTTTAAGTGAATATATAGACTAAGTTGAGTCTAGGTTTAAGTGCTGAGAAATGGAGGATTGACAAGGATAAAGCTGCATCTAAGTCGTTCAGAAAAGATATCACTGCAAGAAGGCAGGATACAACATCGCTGTAAAAAGGAAGGATACAACATTGTTGTAACAAGACAAAACGTATCTACAGTGAAGTAAGAAGGAATGGCATACATGAGTGCTGCAAGAAGAAGATGCAGCAGCTCTGCTCAAAGATACTGCAACCAGGTTACTACAGCACTGCACGAAAGAATCAGCTGCATAAAGACCCACTTTACTCCTTCCCAAAGTGTTCTCCCTGGATTTGCCATAAACCTGCTAACTTTACTCATAGCAAAGGCAATGTCAGGCCTGCTGCAGACCATAGCATACATAAGGCTACCCACAACATTTGCATAAAGTACATTTAACATCTCTTTCTTTTCAGTTTCTGATTGTGGTTGCTAGGTGGCTGTCATCTATAAGTGAGCTCCAATTGATGTTGATACAACCTTGGCTTCATGCATTTGAAATCGGTGTAATACCTTTTCAATATACTCAGACTGATGTAGAAATATCAAACCATTCTTTCTATCTCGATTTATATCCATCTCAAGTATCCTTCTAGCTTCACCTAAATCTTTCATCTCAAATTTAGAAGCTAGCTTGCTCTTCAAAGTATTAATTCGAGCTAAGCTCTTTCCTGCTAGTAGCATATCATCTACATATAAGAGAAGATAAGTACAAACCGATCTTCCATTATTTTCTATATAAATACAGCTATCATAATTGCATCTTTCTAGCCCAATACTTGTCATGAAGCTGCAAAATTTCTTATAGTACTGTCTGGGGCTTTGCTTCAATCCATACAAAGATCTCTTTAATAAGCACACTTTTCCTTCATCTTTACGAAGAAAGAAGCCTTCAGGCTGTTGCATGAACAAGGTCTCCTTGAGGTCTCTATGAAAGAATACTGTTTTCACATCTAACTGATGCAGTTCCAAGTCCTCTTGAGCAACTAATGCAAGTAGAATTCGAATAGAAACATGTTTGACAACTGGAGAAAAAATTTCACTGTAGTCTATACCATCCTTTTGAGTATAAGTTTTTGCTACTAATCTAGCCTTGTACCTGATATTCTCAGCTCCAGTAACCTCCATTTTTCTCTTAAAAATCTATTTGTTTCCAATGATCTTCCTATCTTTTGGTTTCTCCACCAAAATCCAAGTCTGATTTTTTTGTAGCGATAGAAGCTCTTCATGCATTGTCTGCAACCATTTTTCTTTATCATCTGAACTAATAGCTTCTTTGTAAGTCCTTGGTTCTTCTTGATCTAACTCCATAGCTGCATTTAAAGCATAATTGGCTGCATCAGCTTCTCCATATCTAACTGAAGCTTTAACCTTTCTTCTGGTTCTATCTCTTGCAAGTTTGTAGTCAGCTAGATCCTCCTCTTGATCTGATCCTCCTCAAATTTCTCTTCATTCTGAATATATTTATCTTGACTGACTTTAGAACTAGAACTTCCTGAACCTTCAGTTTCCTTCCTCGATTTATCAGAACTTGAATCACTAGCTTCCTCCACCAGAAACTCACAAATTCCAGTGTTTCCATAGCCCATAACATGTTCTTTGAATGTTATATCTCTACTAATAAAACACTTGGGAGTTCTAGGCTCTAGACTCCATAATTTGTAACCTTTAACTCCACTTGGATATCCAATAAACACACATTTAATTGCCCTTGCTTCCAGCTTATCAGTTTTAGTGTGAGCATATGCTAGACATCCAAACACCTTGAGATGAGAGTAATCAGGTTTTTCTTTGTACCATACTTCATTGGGAGACTTGAATTCCACTCTTAAAGATGGGCTTCGATTTATCAAATAAGTAGCTGTCACAAGTGTTTCACCCTAAAAAGATTTTGACAGACCTGAATCCAACAACATACATCTTACTCTCTCAAGCAATATTCTATTCATCCTTTCTGCAGTACCATTTTGTTGTGGAGTATGGGCAGTGGTTCTGTGTCTAATGATTCCCCTCATTCTACAGAACTCTTGGAATTCGTCTGACAAGTACTCCAACCCATTATCAGTTCTCAAATATTTCAGTCTCTTACCAGTTAGATTCTCCTGCAAAATCAGCCATTCTTTGAACTTCTCCAACGCCTCACTCTTATGTTTTAGTATGTATACCCACACCTTTCTTGAGAAATCATCAATGAATGTAATGTAGTACCTTCCCCCTCTCATTATTTCAGTTCTTGAAGGGCCCCAAATATCTGAATGAACATACTCAAAAACACCTTTGGGAAAGAGAGTTCTTGTTGTTTTTCCCAACACACAGTGCTCACACTCTTATGTTATACCACTTAGCTCGGCTCCCAACAGCCTTTGCTTAGACAATTCCATCAAGCCCTTATGTCCTATATGCCCCATTTTCTTATGCCAGTGCAGAATCTGCTGATTAGAGTTAGAAACCACACTAGCTCCACCTGCAATAGTAGATCCACATAGCAGATATAAACCATTCGACTTCCTACCCTTTAACACTAGCTTACCATCTTTGGTTACAAATATTTGTTCCTTTTGTGTATGAAACTCATATCCAACAGCATTGAGTACACCAAGAGAAATCAAGTTCCTTTTAAGATTTGGAATATATCTCACCTTGGTTAGTGTCTTGACTGATCCATCATGTAGTTTTAGCTGAATCATTCTTTCTCCTTTCACTTTACAACTGTGATCATTTCCAAGAAGCACTGATCCTCCATTCTCCAATCTAAGATTAATGAACCAAGACTTGATGTGAACATATGAAAGGAACACCCCGAGTCTAGAACCCATTCTTCCTGAACCTGTGAGTTAACCACACACAACATGTCAGCTCCTTTAAACGAGTGTTGTTCTTGTACAATTGCTGCTTGTTGATTACTTTATATAGCTTTCTTCTTTCTTTCAGGGTAATTCCTTTTCAAGTG
Organism: Scutellaria barbata; assembly: GCA_028654395.1. Taxonomy (NCBI): domain Eukaryota; kingdom Viridiplantae; phylum Streptophyta; class Magnoliopsida; order Lamiales; family Lamiaceae; genus Scutellaria; species Scutellaria barbata. Next base: position 18,135,303 of record CM053650.1, read on the forward strand.
TCCAGGCTTATGACATGAGAAACACTTTCTTGTTTCTACTTTGTCTTGTTTTCCATTTGAACCAGTATCAACACTCTTATTCTGATTTTTGACTTGTGGCTAATTTGATTTATTATTGTTCTTGTACTTCAGGTGTAAACCTTCTCCCATGCCTTGTGATCTCAACTCTGAATCACCAGAAAGTGCCCTTGATTTAATAGCTGTTGTTACTGCTTCAAGTGTCATAGTTGTCACTCTTCCATAGATCAACGCATCTTTAAATGGCAGATAAGACTTTGGGAGAAAATTTAATAGCAACAAAGCAAGGTCTTCATCCTTCTGTTTCTCATCAATATTAGAAAGATCATCTACCAACTTATTGAATTCATCAAGCTTTTCCAAAATCCTTCTTTCATCCAAGATTTTGAAGGAAATCAGCTTTTGTTTCAAAAATCAGCTTTATCCGCAAGATACAAAATGATAGAACTTCTTGCCTTTCGATTAATCTTTAATCTTTCCTTTACTGATTTTGATGATTCTCCTTCTTCTTCACTTGATGAATCAGAACCGAGCCCTTCTTCTGTAATCGCACCCTTCCATCCTTGTTGGATAAGAATGACTTCTATCTTTACTTTCCATAGGGTGAAATCATCGGAATCTGTGAATTTCTCAACCTCCATCTTTATGGATCCCATCTCAGTGAGTTGGTATTTCCCACAGACAGCATCACTTGTTGAAATTAGTCTGAATTTATCCAAAATCACCAAGAAACTCACAACACAAACCCTAATGAGCTAGCTAAGAAGAATGATCAAGAAAACAGTAAAAGACTCAAAAGATTTATAGTGGTTCAACTTGATTAAGTCTACATCCACTTTCAGATCAAAAGCCCTCTATTAATTTTGAGAATCAAAGTACAGAAATCAGGAAATCAGCTCTATACGCAAACTAGGGTTTTTCGCAGACTAAGAACCCTAGTTTTCACAATTGAATGATTTACAAAGAAATGAATGATGAATTCAGAACTATATCAACACCTATATATGAAAACCTAAACCCCTAAACCAATTGGATGAAACCGCCTTTCAAACGTGTCGAATTTCCGTCTGAAAACCTCAAATTTGTATAGGTAAGCCCTTGGTTCAGTTCTGTTACAACGGCTAACTGTCTTAGCTCGGTTTTCTTTTCCAAGTCTGGTTTGGCCAATTTTCTTCCTGTTCTTCACGGTCTGAAACCGGTTCTGAACTCCACGTATTTAATCCGAGTTATCACTCCTTCATATTTTTTTGGGGTTGTAAGTGCTCTAAGATGGGGTAATTTTTTGAACCTATGTGCTATTAAATTTCATGCTCCTTAAAAATGATCAAAATTACGTAATTATTTGTAAATGTTTATTGATTTATTTGAGTGATCTAATTTTATGTGACTATGCTACGGTGGGAACAGTCTCGTAATTATGTATGCTACACTAGGTTAAAGACTCATTACTAATTTCCATGATTAATGTTATGTCGGGTTAAAGCCATGTGGTTAATTTTCTTGACCAATGTTAAGTCGGGTTAAAGTCGTATGACAAATTTCTGTGATAATGATAAATTGGGTTAAATGTGACTGTGATAGCAAACGATGGTTTTATGTGTTCTTGCAATGGTTTATATATATTTATTTTACATTTTAGTGTTGTTTTGGGATTTCCCATTGAGTGTATTTCAAACACTCATTTCACTAAATGTAAATGTTTTCAGCTTAAAGAACTTTTGGATGTGGTACGTGAATGGTGAATGTTGTGTTGGTCCCAAGTGGTATAAGGTTAAGAGGGGGGGTGAATTAACCTTATCAAATTTTAACTTTTCTCCAAAAATATTAAGTCCTTGATGAACAGTTAGCTAGATAGCTTGCTGTACGATAAGTTGCTGCTCGGGCAGAGATCTCTAGACTTAGACAGAGTTAAAGATGCACAGCGAAAATGATGTGTTTTTCGAAGAGTAACTTTAATGCAGTATGCTTATGAGATCAGATAGATATGCAGAGCAGTATAAATGTGAGCAAACTTATAGAGGTTCGAGGGTGGAGTAATCCCTTTACATCCTCTCTACTCCTTCTCAAGGAGGAACTTTGTTAAAGCAAGTTTGATTTACAATAGACTCCGCTAATACAAACTCTACTCTACACAAAACTGTCAGCTCTATCCACACAGGTAGCTGCACAGTGACCAAACTGATCGACCCACACAGGATCTCCACACAGGTTCCTTGACCCACACAGGATCCTTTCTCTTCTTCGGAGAGATTAACAACTTAGCAGAATAAACTCCTGTCTAAGTGACTTCTAAACAGTCTATTTAAGTAAGATATGGAAATCTTCAACGGTTGGATGCAGCAAGCTCCTTAAACTTCTAAATTTCACAAGGTAGCTGGCTTGCTGCTTCTTAGACTGAGTAACTCTGGATGTGAAGGTTTTTTCTTGTTAAATTGCCTTTCGTAGGATATTTCAGATCAGCTTCACACTCTATCTTTCTTAGGTGCACTCAGTCTTCTATTTATAGACTTCAGTGGGATTTCTGCCCGTTGAGAAGACAGTTCTTCACTTAGTGAGGTGTCTTGCTCTGATTGGTTCTGCTTATTCTCTGACACCTGCTCCGCAATGCCTTCATTATGTTCTACCATTGCCTTGTCCTTTTACTGCGCGACTTAATCCTGTAGTCTGTTGTACTCTGTCCTTGCTGTTTTTTCACACATGACATTCACTGATTTGTTGAAACTGGAGTGACTTTACCGGCTAATCAGGATGCACTGATTTTAAAGTATCTGGTAGTTTCCTCTTTGAGCGAGTGAGTCAGCTTCCTTGACTTGACCATCTTCAGGTTCCTTGCAGCATCCTTTGATGTTTGGATACTGATTTCTTGCGGCAGCATGCAGGTAGCAGGGACTTGGCGTAGGTTCCTTTGCAGAGTCTTCTTCTCTTTCCAGCATCATTTCCTTAGCTATTTTACATATGAAAACTTATCCGAATAGCTAATGCTCTAGCATATTACACGTTCTATCTCATCAAAATCTATTACAATTTATCCTATCATGTTGGTAGCCGATCATCTAGAGGTTGCAAAAGAATGTTAAAAGTGTTTTTCTTCATAAACCTGAAAATGCGTATTTATGTACATGTTCGTTTATCTCACCTTTTTAAATATTCAAATGTTGGTTTGGAGAAGTAAGGAATTTCAAGAAAAGAGCTTTTGTTACATTTTACTGAATTACATCTCATAACGACGTTTTATTGAATGGTATTTCATTATTATTATTTTTTTATTTATTTTTAATATTCATACAAATATAAAACTTTGTACCTGAATAACTCCTTAGCCAAGAATTACCTCTTACGAAAATGGGCAGTTACATATTGGATTTTTCTTTAATGTCTACATATAATTAAAATATTGATTTATAATTATTAAAGGGTAAATAATCTAAAAAATACTTCAACAAAAATTAAATAAAACCGACAAATATTGAAGAAAAATAATAATAAAAGAAAGACCATGAGTTCAAATTAATATTTTCAAAAATAAATAGACCTTCAAATGCAACTCACGTGTTCAAAACTAATTAAGCATTAAAGGGTCAAACTCAAGAGCCCATATCCAAAGTCGTATGACTCATATTCATATTCTTTAAAATATAATTATTTAACATTCCAATACAAAGTCTCCTTTATATTACAAATATATCATTGATTAAATTTGAATATTATGAAACCAACGAAAGAGGAAAAAAGTGTAAATTAAACAAATTATCCAATAGGATGAAAGTTAAAACCATAAACTTTTACGTTTGATGTTATATATGTCACATAGAGTGTTGATTTTATATAGTGATGATATAGCATTTTTAATAACTCTTGACATTTTTTAAAATCCGCAACACCTGAATTCGAAATACATAAGAGAAACTTGGCATCCTTTTTCAAGTGCACAACTTGAACTAAACTTATTTAACTTCATTATACCCACTTAAATGAGTCGTACAAGGCCTAACGATCTTATCTAGTATAAACCTATGAACTATATATATTGCCTCAAGATCAAATACACACTTAAAATCTTATTATTTTTTCAATTAGATCCCTTATCATTTTCAAATATAACAAATTAGCCCTCTTTATTTCCAAATGAAACAAGCAAGTCATTCTATTAAATTTTGAAGCTAATGTATGTCATTTTTACCTTATGTCAACAAAAAAAGACCCACAATCAATCAAGTGAGCCCTTCAAGAAAAATCCGTTTTAACAACGCTAATCGATTGAAGTAGTTGAAAATAACATAAGAATCAATTATGAGAGATATAGAAGAGATGAATACAAGAAATAGATAATGTATGTTCGAAATGAAGTTATGAAACTAGGTCCTTGATATTTTTGGGAAAGCAAATAGAAGAACCATTGAAGCAAAGGGTAGCAATGGTTTTGTAAAGAGTTTCAGTAAGATGATAGGCATCAAAGAAGTAATGCTTGTTTGGATGCTTACATGCCAATGCCTTAAGACCAGGGATGCAGGCTGAGGTCCCATTGAACCATGCTACACAACATGGGTTGCTTGAATCACTCAAACCTAATTCATTATACCAAGTACAAAACTATTAATTAATCAAACTAATTAACATCATCTTGTTTCATATTCTAATTGCATGCACTAAGATCTAAATAATTAGGACGGTTTTCCAAATTGATCCCATTATTAATTTCTTTTTTTTTTTAACCATAAATTTTGATTTCTGACAATATATAATTGTTGATATGAATGTTGATGACGCTAATTTGGTGTTCTAAATTGGGGAGTTTTGGTTGTACAGACAAAAAATGATTTATGTGACAATCATTGGGTAGATCCCAATTTGAAACACATATAAGATCAATTTTTCCTCTACTTTGTATCACATTTATCAATTTTCGTTCCATACAACAAAAACCCTCAGTTTGAAGCATCTGTATCATTGATATTTATGTCAACAATTATCGTGGTTCATCCATTTCTCTACAAATTATAATAGGACTAAAGATTGAAAAAACTGAAATTTCGAGGATTTCATTTCAAAAATGGATAGAACCCAAGTTATTATATTGGAACAAAAATGAAAATTTCCCAAATAACTTATAGATTGATCTATTAAAGTTTGAGAGCCAACTTTCCATCATTAAGTAAATAGATTCTTATAATTGATAAAATCTTCAAAATGGTTGTTTGAAAAACTAATAATTAAATAACTTCAAGTCATGGTATTAGATTTGTTAATTAAAATATTTAAAAAAAAATGGATCTCAAGATATGAATTAGAGTAATTACCATATTTAGACGGATTGATAACTGCATCATAGCCAAGGCCATGAACATGACCAAGAACAAAAGTTGAGCCTTCAAGAGTCGATGTCAAATCATGAAGCATTGATGCAAGTCTTTCATTGAACATCACTGCTAGTTGATTATGCTCTTCAACACATCTTCCACTGTGTTCAAATTTCCTTATACTCCATGGCATGCACCCAATCGGTCCGATATCAAACATGATCACTTTTCTTGCTCCCAATCGGTACAATCTCTGCGCTCGTATTCACCAAAACACAATCAAACACATGTAGCGATTCGACTCACAATTATATAATATCTAGTTAGGTGGGAAGTTTCAATAAAACCACGACGAAAATTATTATGTATATGTAATTAAAAAATAATTTGAATAGTATTTGATTAGTATATATACCTGAAGTTGTTGGGAGAGTTTATCATTAAGAAGATTGGCAAAAGATTGAGGAGTGTAACGTTTGCTGGTATCATGATGATCTGTGTTAAGATAATTGTTGATGTAGTCATTGTTGCCTGTTGAAATTATAAACACTGATTTTGATAAATAATTTGATAGATCATCAGAGCTCTCAAAGTGTCTCTGCAGTTTCTTATTTACGGTTCTTTCAAATGAGTCGATTTGCTCTGCCAGACTCAGACACAGTCCCTGCCAAAACAAACATAGTCAATATCATTCATGTTTCTGTCCAAGCCATACATTGTCTTATAATTAAGCTAGTTTTAGAAGGTGGTTCTATTCTTTTTCCTTTCATTAATAAGTGTTAAGAAAAAGTGATCATACATATTCCTTTCCAGTTTCATGAAGAATGCCACATGATGCTGAAGCAAAATTCAACCCTCTCAGCTGATCTGATTGTAGAAGAAGCACTCTTGATAAACTCACATATGGTGCAGAATATGGCAATCCCAGATACTCAGCTGCATATTACAATTACCCAATAATTCATCTTTATTTATTTTTCTTATTTTTATTAATTACCAATAAATAGAAAAAGACAAGTATATAGTACATACCTATGAAATCTGCAACATTTCTTCCATTGGTGAATCTTCCAGTTGGACCCTTCTCAAAATTCATGCCATATGGTGGATAATTTGCCTTGGACACAGTTGGTAACAAATTATTGTTTCCATTATCGAGCAAAGAATCTCCGAAAACGTATAATGCTGGCGAAAGAGGGTCTGGATTTTCAGACTTGATTCCTGGAGAAATGTTGCAAAGCATAATCAGCATCAAGATGATCATTTGCACAATCTTCATCACTCTACTTTTTATCTTATTTTTTTGCTCAAAGAAGAAGAGAAATAGCATGCAGATTGAGTGTTGGTAGGAGGGGTTTTACATGTGAAATTGAGGATGCATATATATTAATGTAAGAAGTTGAAGTTTGATGACAACGAAAGATCGATGATGAACTAAACATATTAATTGACCTACAATTTTCTTTCATCATAATTATAAATTAGTTTGTGTGAGCTGGATCCTTAAATAACAAGATTGTAATAAGAGTACGTGTGAACGTGATTGTAATGAGAAAAATTCTACAAGTATAACAGCTTGTAACGGATCAAAGGTTTCACATTATTTCGACACGTACTTGTGTCATGGAAATTAATTTTGAAAATCTCACATATTATATTTTGTTTAATATATGATAGTTGTTTTTTATGATGCCAAGAAACGCCATATGTATAAGGACTTTAACAGTACTATACACACTCAATATATATTGTTTAATTGAAATATAAAGTTCACAGTTTTTCATGAAATTGAGTGCCATACATTGTTAAGATTTGAATGCAAATGGCGATCTTAATTTAAAACCTGCTTTCGATCATCTTTTTAGGTTTTTAGTATCTTTACTACGAGTTTTGTAGTTCAAGTAGTACCACATGTAGATGCAGATTATGATAAAATAATGTTCCCCTAACATGAAAGAGAAAATAAAAAAAAAGTATTTGTAAGTATCTTTGAACTTATACTTGCCTAAAGCTTATTAATATTTTGGAAAATATTGAAGAGCAATTTGTTATCAAATTATACCATTAATTATCTTATTCTAAAATGTTTCTTCATAATATAATAAACTTACTAATTATGGTAGCCCCTGGTTATTATTAATTACAATAGCTGAGTTAAAATGGATGATATAAATGAATAAATGTTGAAAAGAAATAGTAAAATTAAAATAGCATTTATTGCTTATTAATTATAATTTCAATCAGAAAAATCCAACAATCCAAAAAAGTTAACATTTTGTTTTCGAATTGATATAAATGTCACATATCAAATTAATGTTTGTAATACACAACAAGAAAGGCCGAACAAATTAGACAGTTCTATTCAGATATAAATCTAATTGTTGCAAAATAATATTTTATTTAATTAATATACATTGTCTCGATCATTAATCTGTACCGTATATAAAATAATAAAATAAACTGTAAAATAAAAAAATAAAAAAGGAAACATATAACATAAGAGCTGGAGAGGTAATATTTAATACTGAGAGATAAAGTCGGTGTAAATTATAAATTCGTGACTTCAATTTCAATAATTCTCCACAAATACATAATTGCTTAAGCAAGGGAATCGGTCGTGAGAATTAATGCAGATTAAATAATTATATCTTCATTAGTCCTATTTATATATGGTCTTCATTCATGAGAATTGGTGCTCTTTAAATAACAAAACACAATGAGGAAAAAAAAAATTTAACGAATAAAAAACAATAATGATAAAATTCCCACAACCTATATAGTTGCAATATAGAAATATTGTCAGTTTGCTATTCTAAAATTAGTCACACATAAGTTTGAAATTGGGTTATAAAAAAAAAATCCACAAAAACACTAAAAATTAAATTTCAGCCTATATTTTTAATTGTGACCCATAAAGATGCGTAAATGGTCCATTTCAGCCTATATTTCTACTACATGATTAGAGCATTATTTTTCGTGTAATATACCGGTTATTTGAAGAAAAAAAATTGTAGATGACAATTAATAATCAAAAAAATAACAAATATGTGCAGTGGTATCAAAGCATATTTTTCGTGTAACATACAGGTTATATCAGGAAAAAAACAAATAATTTTTTTAGCTGACATTAAAAAATAACAAATATTTGTAGTGGTATCGAAAACAAAATATATTTCAACCTTTAAATAATATATTAATCAATTGGGTTGTTAAAGTAGATGATATATACCGCATAGAAAAACTATAAATATAATCTTTTACCAATATATAATATTTTTAAAAATTATTTTACAAAGTTTTTTATAATGTTGTTAAACTCGTGTATTGCACCGCCCTTTACTAGCTTTATATATAAGAAAAATTATTATACAATTAAATATTGAGATAATATATAATTATTTGTATTCCTTCGATAACATAACATGGTATCATCTTCAGAGTCTCTGCAGAAAAACAAATCTTCAGGTAACATGCATTAGCTAAGTTCTTGGATCAATCTATATAGTCGTGCCTAATGTAAAATTAGTTAATGTGCATTTTATATATATATATATATATATATATATATATATATATATATATATATATTATATGTGTGTTCTTTTTGTGTGTGTATTGATAAAAAGATATATGATATGAATGAACAACGAGTTAATTGCAAAATACGTCCTATAACTTATACCTAGTTTCATCTGTAATCCTTTATCTTTGTACTTTATCAATTTTAGTCCTTTAAATTCTTAATTGCTCAATTTTGGTTCTATTTGGCTCAAAATTTGAATTTTTCGCCAGAAATTGCACGTGCACGTCACGTGAGTCCTTCAAATTGGGGGTTTTTCATATTTCAGGTCATTTAACTTACGTGGTGCTGAGATAATATCCACCTCAGCACCACATCATCTCATTTCCACATCATCTATACTAATCCTAGTAAAAAAAATATCAGATTAAACCCACTTTACTGTCTTTACCCTCTCTTTGTCTCTCTCTCTCTCTCTCTCTCTCTCTTCATTTGCTTCTGATTTCTCCACACTTCTTCTCTGCAGACAGAATTTTTTTGGGAAAAAAGGTAGCAGCTCCATTGGAATTCAAGTCGATTAAAGTACTCTTAAAGTATTCTATTTTTATCTTTTTCTATGTCTCTCAATCTATTAAGATTTTAGAACTAGGGTTCGATTTTTAGGGATATCTTGATATGAGGTGAAATTTGTTGTCCTCTTTTTTAAAGTATTGTTGCTCTATGTTCTAAAATTGAGGGACATCTTGATGTTTATTTACATTAATGTTATTGTTTATGGGTGGCCAAATTTTCTGTACTTTTTATGTTTGGATTGGAGCTTGTAATTGTTCATGGATTAATGAGGCATATTTTGATAATTATTTACATTATTGTGAAATTTTCTGCACTTTTTTTGCTTGGGTTGGTTCAATCTTGTAATTGTTGATGGGTTATATTTGTTTTCATGTATTGTTGTTATATGTTCTAAACTAAGTGTGGGTTTGAATTATGAGGTAATACTTATTTTGTGTGAATGTTGATAATTACAGGTTCAAAGATGTCACATAAATCAAGTGTGAGCCTCCGTCAACCAAGTAAATTGAAATACGAAGATAAATGTTGCGTGCGTTGTCAATCGAAACTACAAATTAAAGTAGTTACTTCAAGTACCCGAAATTATCAAAAGTTGTATTATTATTATTGTGATCGACATGCATTTGATTCTTGGTGTCATCCGATAAATTATCAAGAACATCATGGAGAAGAGGAAGCTAGTGGTGATAGCCGTAAAAATGATGAAGAGTTTGAAAAAGATTAACAATTCAGTGCATGAATTGTCACTTCTCATCAAAGCCATTACGATTCTTTCAATCATAACTATGAGTTTGATTAAATGATAGTTTGTGTAGTTTGTGAACTAGTATGTAATTTTGAACTAGTAGTATGCAATTTTGCTTTGAATTTGTATCGATAAATCAGTTTCAATGATGTGGCATGCACTAGTGAACTAATATGTAATTTCTCTTTGAATTGTAATTGATAAATTAGTTTTGAGGATTTGGCATGTATGACTATATGTGGACACAAATATAATGATTTTTGTTCTATTAGTATGCGTGTTGGTGGCTCTTGGCTAAGATCTGATATCATTCATGGAAAATCAAACCTTAAAAATCAAACATACCACAATCATACTATAACTTTAAAAATCAAACCATACAAAACAAACAAAAGTCTATAGCTTCAAACATCAAACTTGCCTCAATCATACAAAATGAAAGTCATAGCTTCAAAAATCAAACCATACAAAGTGGCATTGATCATGTGAATTTCAAAAATGCATAAAGCAATCACAGAACCTACCACATAATCTAACTTCAAAAATATATAAACCAATTTGTCCAAAACTTCTAAAGCAAAAACTACATTGACTTTCATTCAAAATTCTACCTGGCTTGTTTTTTTTCCTTGTCCCCTAAAAATAATTATCTTCCTTGACCCAATTTCCTCCGTCGATAATGTTGTGAACTGTGGCCTCGAACTTCCACTAAAGAATAGGGGAGCCGCCCTTATTTGTGGTCCCGAAAACATCGATGTTGACGGTGGTGTGATGTTTGTTGGGGGCTCTTTAGACAATTGAAGTTGGTATGGAGTAGGTCCACACATAATTGGAACTGTTGGCAACCCCATTCCAATGACTTGAGTTGAATTATCTACTTGACTTAGTAGAGCTTCTAAATCGTCTTCTTCATCCACTAAACCAAATTGGGAAATAGGTGGCTGAATGAATTTTCCAAGATTGTTAACCTGCATGTACTCATAATGAATGTTAAACCAAAGAGGCATTATTGAAAAATCATAAGCATGAAATGTTATAAGCACTTATTTTGTTTCCTTTATTTTTTGACTAACCTTCAGTTTTTGAGCTCCAGCAGCATTGACAGATTCTTAGGTAACATTTACTTGGGCCTCTTCAGTGCATGCTGATTCCCGATTATTTGGTTTAGTGCATGTTGCTCTATTATGTCCAGGTGTTCCACATTTTCTACATTTGAGGGTTGTTTGTTGCCTCTTCATTTTCAGAACCCCTTTCTGTCTTTTGCCATTGTTTTTACCTCGTAACTCATCAGGTTCCTGCCTTCTTGCTTTAGTAAGTCTTCCAGCACTCCTTCCAAAATTGGGTGGCAACGGAGGAATGTACAAGGTTGTTGCCCATTCAGGATGGCCAGAAATTGGCATTATTGTCGTCTCATACACACACTTATAGGTCTCCACATTATAACAATCATCAACAAAATCTTCAAGTTCTCTTTTTTTGATGTACTATGGCAGCAATGGCATGTTTGCAAGAAATTCCACTTAACCCCCAATGTCTACATGAACAACTTTTGATCTCCAAATCCACAGCATATTGAGAGCCATCACCACATTCAATTTGATAATGTCTATTGTTTGCTTTAATAGGGATGCAATCACCAATACATTCCATGTTTTTCAACAATATCTTTTTTATGCGTGGAGGTAATTTTCCTTTCCATTTAAGGTGTGCCTTATCTCTACCACCTTGAAGTCTCTCTATTAATCATAATCTAATCCACTCAAGCATGGTGATGATGGGTTTATCTCTAACATCTAAAATGGAAGCATTGAAACTCTCGCACACATTGTTCAACAACATGTCACACCTTGATTTTTCACTAAAATGAGATTTAGACCACTAATTTGGGTGTTTGTTATCAAACCAATCAGCTGCAGCTGCATTCATTTCTCTCATCTCCTTCATCCTTTGCTTAAATTCCCCAACTGTACCAGCCCTAACTACTCTCCAAAGTGCATTCTTGTAGGCTACACCCCGAAATCCAGCTTTCTTAAAGTTATTATGCATGTGTCTAACACAAAACCTATGATCACAGTCAGGGAACACTTCACTGAAAGCCTGAATTAATCCTTTTTGTTTTTCAGACATGAAGATGTAATCCTCATGTCTAACAATGTTCAAGTCTTTTTTTAACAACATTAGAAACCATTCTCAAATCTCTTTATTTTCCTTAGACACCACTGCATAAGCTATAGGGTAAAGGGCATTGCTTGGATCTACCCCTACAGCTGAAAGTAAGAGCCCCCCATATGGACCCTTAAGCCAACAACCATCTACCCCAATAAATGGTCTACACCCTATCAAAAATCCCATCTTCAATCCCATAAAACACATAAAATTTGTTGAATCTTTCCTCACCATTTATCATCTCAGTGTCTAAAACAATAGTGGAACCAGGATTTGTTTTCCCCAATTCTTGTGTATAATCCCACAATTTTGAATATTGAAGTTCAGGATTTCCCTCAATAATTTTTAGTGCCTTGTTTTTTTCTTCTATAAGCTTGGTGCCTCGAAATGTGAACATTCAATTTTTTCATCGCATTCTTCCTCCAACCTCTCACATCTCTTTTAGGATCATTATGAAAATTAGTCAAAAATCTCACTCAACCAATTTGTTTTAACATTGCCTACATTAAAAGTGGGTGAACACTTGTGAGTTGGATTGTACTTCCTAACTTGGAATTGCTTCACCCGTCCTCTTAATAACATTAATCCCCCAGTCACATCCATCCCCCCTACACCGAGCATAAACCCTAATTTTATCATTTTTCTCAAAGTATAAAGATCTTCTAGTTTGTATGGCATGAGAGTTGATAGTCTTTTTAAATTCATCTTTGGTCCCAAACACCATTTCTACCTCAAATTTAGGCTCATACATTGTAATAGGATTGAATACTGGGTATTGGGGCTCTTCTGCCTCATCCTCAGAGATTCGTCTCTCATCAAACTCAACTCCATGAGAGACAAGGTCCTCATCCCCACTATCACTATGACCCCCTTCAACAACCTCATGATCTACACTATCCAACGACGCCTCATTATCGTCGTCATCATTACTCTCAGCTTCCACTACATAATCATTATCAACCAAAAAGTCTAAATCATCACTATGCTCTTGCAACTCAACATCTGCTTGTACATATATACTCATTTCTCTATGAGAAAAACATCTCATACCCCATTCTATAAGCTCATTATCATCCCACGGTAGCTTAAATCCATTATTAAGTAATGCATAAAATCTTATATCCCTATAAATACCTAATCCTTCACACCACCCAAGCAAATTTTCTTGACACAAATCATTTTTAATACTTAAGTAGTCAAAAACTTTCTTATCACCTCCAATGTAGTTAGCAGTAGGCTTAGCAACAAACTTAACACCATAACACAAAATTAATGTAATTTTGTCTGAATCGGGAGCTGCATAGATAACAAAAAACAAACAAACAAACAAATAAAAGCTTAGACATAAGCATTACAACAGCATTAAATCAAACAAAAGGACTTCATCTTACCCCACATGTCTCAACCAACAAAAAAGCATCAACATAAATAATATTTTTTGAGAGGGGGACCATTACTACTTTTTTATACCATTTTTTGGGAAGATATTTGAGAGGGTGATAAAAAAAAAACAAATCCTACACACCAACAAAAAAGCCCCACAAAAAGACATAAAAGAATCTAACTCTGCTCCACATTACTAAGGGTTTTCAGTCAAAATAAAACCAAAACAAAATATTCATTCTAGCACTACGTATATGATAAAAGAAGATCTAGCCATAGTATTAATAAATTCGAAACTCTAACAATATTCTTAAAAAAAAAAAAAATCGGTACTTACGGTATAATGGAGGTGGTGAATCCTCGTTTCCCTTCTCACGGATGGTATAATGAAGGGTTAATTATAAGTGATAATTGATAACTTACAAAACACTTGGAAAAAAGATAAGAAAGATTGTATCATGAAGAAATATGATAAGTTTGGATGAAGAAATACATATTTAGTTTAATTGATACTAATTTGAATATACTAATTACCATGCGTGGACAATATTCTTGTCATTACAACAATTTTAATGTTTTATAGGCTTAATTTAAATATAATTTTTTTTTATAAAATTGTAAATTAAATACCAACTTTTATATTTAGTAAGTTGTATCAATTTTAATGTTATTGTGTAATTCGAATTACATGCAATTGTTCAGTGAAAACTTATAGATGTATCCAACCAATGTGTCCGAGTTGGCTATTAGTTGTCATCAATCAAACAAAATAAAAATAAATAATAAAAAATAATAAAATGAAGTCGATTGAGTCTGTCATTTGTGCAAATCTAATATAATTGAAGTGAAAAACAAACATATTTTTTCACAAAAATGATGTCATTTTGTTCACCTTTATTATTTTTTAATTTTGGTTGATATATAGACGATAAGCTAGCCAACATGATCAAATTGATAGGGCATGTTCGTAAGTTTTAATTAGAAAATTAGTGGTGATTCGAATTGTAACATAAAGTTAAGTTTGTCATATATCTTGCCAACTCTAAAGTTCGTGTTAAAAATTACAATTTCATAAAAGTTCGAATAGTATTTTGCAGTTAACCTTAATTTAGACATAGTCCTATATTACTAGTATTGTTAACGTGTCTTGTATATAGAGATCAATTTAAATTAAGAAAATATAATATATATTAAATTAGAAAATACAAAAATAGTTGAATTAGGATTATAGGACTTTGGATTAGAATGCTAATATAAGTTATTCAAATTTAAAAATACTAAATTACTATTAGTTGAACAATATAAGGATATAATAGGATGATCTATATTAAATTAGAATCATAATATAATAAAGTTCTAATAATAATATAACTGATGTTGAATAAGAATTTAAATATAAAAATTCTAAATTACTATTCTAACTTTACATAATAATTTTTGATAAGGATATATTTCGCAATTCATATATATATTATAAAAAAAATCCATATTTTTATATTAATAAAATAAAATGATAGATATTATGTTTATTGATATTTGCGCACATATTTATGTTCATATATGCATAAAGATATGGTCTTTTTTTTATGTGTTTATGTAAATTTAAATATGGACTTGAATATGTGTGTGAGCACGTGTTAAAGGAATTTAAACGCAATTATGAAAAAATTGATATGGACGAAAAATAATAAACACAAATTTGTTGACTTGATTCGTTAAGAATGACTATGTTTGGGGCACTACTAAGACATGATATATACTATATTTTTGTAATAATCAAATACAATGAGTCAAATGATTATTCATGGCTAAAACTAGGTTGCAGTCCTAAAAAATTCTTTGTTAGTCAAGTTGGATCACCGTGCTCGTAAACATGACATATCAGGCTTCATAACCCAATATTAATATATATATATATATATATATATATATATATATATATATATATATATATATATATATATATATATATATATATCAAGAACACATTTACCCAATTTATGATAAAATAAATGAAATTATATTTTTATTTAAATTTTAAAATTTTGTACTTATACTATTTTAAGCTATTTTGAATACATTACTAAATTAATCACATATATATGCTAAGTTACAATTAAACCTTCTCATGTCCGGTCAACTTGTTAGTGGGGTGCAACGTGCATGTGACAGGTTTCTTAAGTATATCCATTATTCAAATAATCAATTAAAAGAGGATCAATTAAGATGAAAGTTTTAGAGATTTAAGATCTAATAAAGTATAATAATAATATTTGGGTAAAAAAAAAACGTGAATATGATCATTTTTACACTTCGTAATTTGAATATATTGTTTTTCTTCTATTGCAAGATGGAATCCAATCATTGGGTTTTTTACTTTATAATCTAAACCATTTTCTAATCAGTTTTTCATCCAAAATCAAATTAGATATCCGAATTTTTAGCCAAAACACATGAAGTTTACGCTAACCCACATCCCATTCCAAATCAAACAAAAACCTTCAAATCAATTTCATTACATTCAAGCTCAAATTGAGCAAACATCAAACAAATTTTTCGATTTTACCTTAAAAAAAAAAAATCAAAAAATGAACTTAGCTTGCAAAGTAAAAACAAATATATATATATATATATATATATATATATATATTATCTATATAAAAATGTGGATATTTCTTACAAAATATGGATTGTAGAATATATTCCTATCTAGGTTTTTGTACTTATATAACTTTATATTAAAATCCTAACTAATTTAAAGTTTTATAAAATCTCATTATAATTAGAACTCTTATATAAAAATATTATATATAAGATATTTGTATTATTTATTTTCTTAATTTGAATTGATCTCCACATGCAACTAAAATGATTTAAAACTCGCATATTGAAAAAAAAAAAAAAAGAAACTCAGATTGTTATTTTGATTTTAACCCATAATACTAATGATAAGTGAAAGTTATTGGTACGAAACTCTAACATAAAAATGAAAAAACCAAATATGCTGCAAGTTTCTCTAATTTTTTTCTTAAAATAAAGTAAATTAATCCCTTCAGTTCCAGAACTCTCCAACTAGCTTAATTATGACATATAGTTCAGACAGTCTCATTTTGTTCTTTCAGTCCTAAAGACCAAACATCTCAACCTAAAGCCATAGTTCTTTTGATCTAATTCAAAATTGATAACATGGTTAGTTTATACCAAAGGTTCCCAAAAATGCCAACCTCAATAAGTCCTTAAGCCAAACAAGATCCAACCAGACCACCCCGTCCGATCCATCGTTCCGAGTCGAAACGATCACAATCTGTCAGCCTGTAGACGATCGATCTTCTCCTTTGCAGGCTTGCTTTCCTCGCCATAGTCTTGATCAGTGTATATAAACTCGTAAATCTTTTGTACAACAAACACCAAACAAAGAAGCCCAACAACTCTTAACAATCAGATCATTGTGTCATCTTTCCCCACCTTCCAGCTCTTCTTGATCATCAATCTGTGTCTCTTCTTTGTTGCTCGTTTCTGCCCCGGCCTCCTTGCTCTCATCCCCTTGCCGGAAAAGAGCAGCATCCGGTGAATCCAAGTCCTCCTCGTAGACATCATTGTCTATACTGTCCGTGTCCCTTTGTGGAGAAGTTGTTGTGTCCTTATCCATCCAGGTTGGACATTGGTGCATAGGTGTTAGAATATCATGCAAGAGTGAATGAGCCGTAGAGCTCGAGGTATTGACCGATACTACATCACTGTGTTGACCACCCCGCCTCAAGCAAGTACACTCGGGAATCGGGAAGGAAAGAAACGAGAATGGTTTCGACCTTGTGAACCCATCCATTAGCCCATCAACTAAGTTTCTTCTCAGATGCCTACGTACCCATGTGATCCACGTGTGGTTGGCTTGGTAAAGATGGTCGCGGGTCCCTTCCAACAGCCTTGAAATTTCTTTCCTGTATCACCAAAATAATCCAGTTCGTGTCAAACAAAATAAGTTCCAAGATTTCAAAACACGATATCATATAAACAAATACCTGTCGATTCGGAATGTTTTGGTATCGGCAAACTGATAGAGCCTGTGTCCCATCACCAAGCTACCAAAATTAGGGTTTCCTTTACCATCACGATCAAATCCCGGTACGAATGCATCTGCTTCGACACATATGGTATAGTCTATAGCCTCCCAAAGCAGTTTATGAGCATTAGTTCTCAACTCCATAACAGTGCTCTCTGGTTCATTATCGCTCTCAGCAACCCAACCCCACCAGCCTTCAATGTTGTAAGGATACTTTGCTCGTGCCGGAGGTGGTGGGAGAGGACGAGGACGAGGCCCAGAAGTTTTCCAAGAATTAGGTTTCTTTTCCTCTTTAAGTGGAGGTAGAGTCTTGGGATGTTTGTCGACAAGATTAGCTTCACGGCCGTACATTTTATTCAACTCCCATGGCATGCTTAAGGAAGTTCGATCCACAACGTTCTCAAACATAGCATGGAGTGGAATCAATTTCTTCTGCCCCCCAAACACCTCCCCACCTGAAACATAAATGATCGTGTCCCATGAATACCCGTACGCTCGAAGAAGAATACCGATCTACAAAAAAGATATTGTAATCAGGAATATTAATGATTTATAGAACTGATAAAACGAATGGCACATGCACATACTTCCTCTGGCATAAGTGGGCATAAACCACGAAGACGTTGCTCGGTTGAGTCCACAGTTAGGTTCCCTTTGACAATTCCACGTTTTATCATCCATGCTCGTTTATGTTGGATGAGTTCAGTATGCACATCCTAGAAAGATGGGTTGGCAAAACACTGATTAGAAGTAGGAAAACTTTTGTGTATGAAAGCAACATTGCTAATGTTTGCTCATCAATCAGATCATTCTTTGTATTAAGCTTCAGGGTGGGCGAGTGGGTTCAGAAAGGTTTAGAAAAAGAGACCTGAAAGAGCTCAGCACAACCATGGAAAGCTAAAGCGTCTCTCGTCATGCCAGGATCATAGGCAATGAATGGTCGGCCAGAAGCTCTTAATCTGTATAGGATCTTCGTTGCAAGTTCTTGGACCTCCTCTCTGAACCGTAGTGCATGAAAAGCAACCCGACATCTTAACCTTTGATATTCTTCTAGACGTGGTGGAAGTATAGCCTGCATCATAACGATATCACTCACTGAACCACAACAACATAATGTTCAAAGCTATCAGAAACACAATGAGAAAGAAACATATATCGATACTGATCATCAGGGCAACAGAACTCATTTATGAAATCACTTGAATTCATTGAATTTTTTTAAGGTGTTTAAATTATGATTTAGGTTTTCTCAATAGTTAAACAAGTGGTTGTAATACATGTCCTAAACAAAGGTTATATAGGAAACTTATAACCTAATCCAGTAATGTATAATGTGCACTACTCATTGACACCTATTTCCATCCATTTGACATTACTAATGACGGAGCTTTATCAAATACACACATATAGAATAGAGTACCTGCAAACAACCTCCATCGGGGATAACAAGCTCAACCACGGAGTGCTTATTCAAGACTGGCAGGACATGATGAAGATAGAAATACGGAGATGCCGATTTTGGCACTTTAAAAGAAGGGATTTCTTTCTTCCTCCTTGCTCCTTTGAGATCCTTTGGAAGTGTTTTCACGATTCTGATATCTTCTGCTAAAGCAGTCATAAACTGATCCTCACTATAGAGGTACGCAAAACTCTTGAACTCTGTACTGCGTAATATAAGAGACATTATAGAGATTTAAGAAATATGTTCAAAAAGCATTCAAACAATTTCACATAATACTATAAGCATGTAATCGTGTAAAAGAAACCGACCTGATCCCTTTGCTACTAGTTGTGGATTGGATCTCAGGAATGACTAGTGTAGCATTCAGAAGACGAGCAACCACAACAACATCACAAATCTGCAGAATTACAAATTAAATCTTTAGATAAGCTCTCCAAAGTAAAAAAGAAAGATTCAGACTTGTTAGACCATGGATAGAAGTGTAAATACTCACTGAGTTCCTGATTTCATGGAAACCCCCTCGTATCCTTACAAAAATAAATCCACTGGTCTGTGAAGGAGGAGCTGCAAGGTTCACAAAAAGTTAAATAGCAAGCAACATATGATGATTACTAATCAATTATATTTCTAGATATCAATTTTTCCATGAAATTCATGAATAAGGTGCAATGTGAAATCGTTCTTTACATATAACACCATAAATGACGAGTACAAATTAGTAGTCCATTATGCGGCTTATGTAGAAACGCTATTGAGCCACATTGTTTGATCACAGTAACAAAAACAAAAAAAAAGCCTTTCTTGAATTTTTTTATTTTTTTGCTGACTTTTTATATAATAAGCACAGAAGCAGATCTAACCTACATAGTTTCCTCTGGGATTTGCAAAGGGATGTATAGATTCAAGATGCTTCAACGGGGACCAAAGTCTTCTGTACAATGCATTCTGCACATTCGATAAATTAACAAATCCAATTCATTCCAAAAGAAAAGTTGAAACAAGATTTAACAAATTACAACTAAAAGCCAGACAGCCAACCAAGAAACAGGGATAAAACCTAGGCAACACAAACACCATGATTCAGAAACACAAACAAAAAGCAAAATTGACATTGGAAATCTCAAACAACACTTTAAAGCAACCAAAAAAGAACACTTATTTAGAATAAACTCAAAAGATCGACCCCACTAAACATCCCATTACAGAATTATAATTACAGAACTTAGCAGCATTCAACACTCTCCCTTTTTTCATAATTCACCACATCAAGATTCTCTTCTCCAAAAAAAAGAAGCATCTTTCCAGATTCAAACTAAGCATCATACATCCATGGAAACAAACCAAATCGGAGCACAAAAACAGTGTAAAAAATAAGAGATCTCGATCACATTACAGCGTTGGGAAAATCTGCATTCTCGAAAATGGGCCTCCAAGAAAAGATGGTGATGGATGATTTGTACTCAGAAGCAATGAAGCCATCGGTGTATCTGGCAAGAAGAAAGTGAGTGAAGAGAGAAAATGCAGAGAGGACAAGACCAAACAAGCCGACCCACTTGAGCTTCGACTTGAAAACCACCGACTTCGCCTCTACGGCGCCGCCAGCCTTGGTGGGAGAAACCCACTTCATGCTGTGTGATCTTCACGCAGTGGAAGGGAAGAAGATGGGAATCGAAGTCAAATGTTAAGGAGTTTGAGCGATGGCGACGCTGGGAAGACGAGTCGTTCTTGAGTGTTGTGTGGGATTGGAGAAACAGCAGATCCTTCAGACACAGGTTTGTTTGTCGTTTTATAGGCACACACTGTTTCCGAGATAGAGACTACCCCACTCTCACTGGTGGCGCGTGGGATATAGATCTAAGCTGGTCAAATGTTTATAATTACATCATACAAAATAAATACTCCCAAAGATTATAATGTCATTTTAGATATTTTCATATAGATTAAGGACACAATTATTTCTATACATTAAATATATGAATATTTGTGTAGTTGGATTGACCCAATCCAAGAGTGTATTTCACACATCTTATGTGCACCTACATGCATTCACGCGTATTTAAATTCTAACTCAAACTCTAATTCTGTAGTTATTTGACATAATCTTTTAGTTTAATGAATTTAACCTTTTAGTTTTACCTTCATAACTTTTTAATTATATGCACATAGTCTTTTGCAGTGCATGTAGTGAAAAAAATATAAGTTATTCACTGAAAAAATTATAAAATATATACATAAAGGTTATACTATTATAATATAAAGGTTATATCATTACAATATAAAGGTTTCGGCTATATTGAATTTTTATAGTGAAAAAAATATAAGTTATTCACTGAAAAGATTATGAAATCTGTACATAAAGGTTATATCATTTATAACATGTTTCAATTATATAACATGAATTTTTATAATGAAAAAGTATAAGTTATTCACTAAAAATGTTGTGAAATCTGTACATAAAAATTATACTATTACAACATAAATGTTATATCATTATAACATAAAGGTTTCGACTATATAACATGAATTTTTATAATGAAAAAAGTATATGTTATTCACTGACAATGTTATGAAATCTGTATATAAAGGTTATATTATTACAACATAAAGGCTATATCATTATAATATAAAGGTTTCGACTATATAACATGAATTTTTATAATGAAAAAAATATATGTTATTCACTGAAAAGGTTATGAAATCTGTACATAAAGGTTATATTATTACAATATAAAGGTTATATCATTATAACATAAAAGTTTCGGCTATATAACATGAATTTTTATAATGAAAAAAGTATATGTTATTCACTGAAAATGTTATGAAATTTGTATATAAAGGTTATATTATTACAATATAAGGGTTATATCATTATAATATAATGGTTTCGGCTGTATAACATGAATTTTTATAATTAAAAAATATATGTTATTCACTGAAAAGGTTATGAAATCTGTACATAAAGATTATACTAGTACAATATAAAGGTTATATTATTATAACTCAAAAGTTATGACATAAATTAAAAAAAAATTGGGAGAGAATCTGGGTTAAACCGGAT
Source organism: Scutellaria barbata (assembly GCA_028654395.1). Lineage (NCBI taxonomy): Eukaryota > Viridiplantae > Streptophyta > Magnoliopsida > Lamiales > Lamiaceae > Scutellaria > Scutellaria barbata. Next base: position 18,157,585 of record CM053650.1, read on the forward strand.
CCGACCCGACCCGTGCGCCCAATTGCATGAATCATGACCTATGCACTTGATGCACATAAACACTACCCGATTAAGAAAGATGATGTAAATAGCTTAGGTCATTCTGTAGTACACCAATGATATTAATATATCATTGATCTTAATCATTAGATTTTCAATCATTACATCCTGACCCTTCATTTTTATTTTACCTTTTTTACTTGACTTCAAAAGTTACTGTAGTAAATTTTAAAAATTCTCTCAAATAGTTTAATTTCACAAGGCAATGTAGTTTATATCTACCTTCCAACTACTATATTTATCAGTCAATAGCAACCATAAAAGCGCAATTAAATCTTTTTGTATTATGCAGTGTGTGATGATGAATTATTTGAAACCAATATTATATATATTTTATTATATAGATATAATCTTTGTTATGAACAAAACTTGTCATTAACATAACATTCAAGGTCATCATGGTTTTGTATGCAATATTGATGACACAACATTCACACAACATTCGATTTAGATGAAATTTCGTATGTGAAGCCATTTTTTTATTTAATGTGATATCTTAATACATGATCAATATTAAGAAAATATATATGTTTTGATTTAAATACTAATATTAGATATTAAAATAAATTATAATAAATTATAGCATTTCAATTTAATTTAATTTGATATTTAATATTCTAATTTAAATTAATCATGTTGCTTAATTTAATTAAATACTACATTACAAAAATTAATTTTAGCCGAAACAAATATTAATTATCTTAATTATACCACTAATATAAATTAAATACTAAATTATGAAATATTAAATTTACATCAGCATTGGTATAATTTACATAAATATGAAATTAATCGTCTGGTTTATGTCATCAATATTGGTTGGTTGCATGCTATTAATTGTATATTGCTTGCATCATATTACAGTGTTGTGCGATAATTATCATTAATTGATTTGTCATGCTAGGTCATTGCATGCTATGTCATTATATATTGATTGCATTATATTATGGTATTGTATGGTAATTATTTTTAATTGCATCAATTGCATAATGCCATCGATATTGGTTGGTTGGTGTTGTATGGCTACCTTATAATGTTTATTATTAATTGACATATTAGGTCATTGCATCGATTGCATGTTAGGTAATTGATATTGATTGGTTGAATACTATTTCATTGCATGTTGTGTCATCAAGATTGATTGGTTGCATGTTATTTAATTGGTTATCGGTTGCATCCTACTTACATATGGTTAATTAGTAATACCACAATTTTTTGATTATAAAAATTACGATTTGGATATATCGTCATTCATTGTATAAGATTTAGTATAGTAGGCATGTTGGATTTTTGATTTCAATCAATTTTCGTATCTCATCATTTATATGTAGTCGATTTGGATGGATTTTGGTATGAATTAATCATTTCGATTTAGATAGACTTTTGTATGCCAAATAATTTTTTAATTTGATGTGATGCCTTAATATACGATTAACATTAACAAAATAAATATGTTTCCATTTAAATACTAATATTAAATATTAAAATAAATTTTTATATTACAGTTTAATTTAATTTCACATTTAATATTACCATTTAAAGTAAACGGAGAGTGTGATAAATTAATTAAATACAATACAAGTATTAATTTAATTTCATATTTAATATTTCTATTTAAATTAACCGTGTTGATTAATTAATTAAATACTACATTACAAATATTCATTTTATCCAAAAAATATTAATTACCTTGATAACACTACTGGTTTAAATTAAATTAAATACTAATTTACAAAGATTTAATTAACATAAATATAAAATTAATTGTGTGGTTTAATTAAATCACCATAATTGTTCGTGTGATGTGATTCAAGCAAAATCATACATGTAGACATATAGGGTTTATGTGCATTTTAGCCTTGTAAAGAAGTATTTCATAAGATCACAACTAACAATTCAGCCCAAAAGATAAAAGTTACCTTACACACTATTTATCACAGTAAAAAAAGTTGGTGTATTAATACCACTGGTTTATAATAGAATTACCCAGCCTTTATTTAAATACAATTATTTGTGGAAGTTTTTCTTCTTAACAATCTTCTTGAATTTGATAGGAGTAAATAAAAGTATTTTTTATAAATTATTGATAAATATGTTTTAAAATTTTAAAATGATACTTATTTTAGGATGATTTTTTTTTGTTAAAAAATATTTATTTTGAAATAAAAGGAACACATATTAAATCAGAGACAAATAACTTTAATATATATATATATATATATATATATATATATATATATATATCATAAATAAATAAACATTTTTATAAATAGAAGTTGAATTAAATTTTGGGGTGAGCAATACTTTACTGGGAAAAAAAAATGAATCGAACCTATCATTTCGGTTCAATTCAATTAATTTTTTTAACATCGAGTGATATTCAATTCGATTTAAAAAAAATTTTAAAGCATTTAATTGAACAGATCAAAATAGTTGTATATAATATCACACAATATGCAATATATCATCTAACCGTGGGTAACTTTTCTTATCAAATAGGGTAAATGTTATATTTGGTACCTGAAATTAGACTACATTTTAAATCGGGTACTTTAAAGTCGGGGTTTATCAATTTAGTCCCTCAGTTATTTAAAATTCATCAACTTTAGTACCCATCGTTAAAAATCCGTTTAAACTAATGGAGGTTAACTACCCTAAAATAATTTGGTAAAATGATTTGGTACGAAAATCAGACAGCTAACCCTAATTTTTTCCCTCAAATCGTGTGCAACTTCTCCTCTACTCAAAATTCGATCGAATCTGAGGTTGCATTGATCGATTGAACCCTAATTTCCTCAATTCTGATATTTAGGATTCTCAACCTTGTTTACAATGTCCCAAAATAGCGTTTCTTCGTCAAATTCAAGTTGGTGTTCTTCAAAGGGGCTTCAATCATAGCAACATTGTAAATATGAATTTGACTTGCCCTTAAAGACCTCTTGGTCGAAAGATAATCCAGCAATCCTAACTGATCAACATCTACATGATCAAAACAATCAACAACACCCCCTTCACATTCCCTAGGCTGACTAGCAATCATATGCTTCATTCTACCATCATGATGCACTTTCATAGTAAACATAGTAAGTTTATCTGTAGTAATACATACAACATTTAAATTTTACTTCATAAAACAAAATAATAGAAATGTACCACAGAAACAGCAATACATTATTACCATTAAGGCAAAACACATACATTAAGCAAACAAATTGGCCACATTTTTGTAAATTGCAAAAATTGGAGATTATAGCACAACCCATAAATTATTACCAGTGAGGCAGCAAGCCTATACATTATAGCAATCTACATCAGTCACTTTTGCAAAAAAATTACAACTTACTGTAATGTGGTGTGCTATTTAATCTAGTGGAGCTTCTTCTTGCCATGAGAAGCCCGATTGCTTGAGCCTACTAAAGTGAGGGTCGACTATTCGAGGGTTAAGAGGTTGTGAGCTTCTAGTGATGGTCGATTTCTTATCGATTTGGCCTACGATTGGTGTTGATTTGGTGAATTTGAGGAAAAGTAGTGAAAAAGAAGATGCAAATTAGGGTTGCACACGATTTGGGGAAAAATTAGGGTTAGCCGTCTAATTTTCGCACCAAGTCATTTCAAGGTAGTTAATCTCCGTTAGTTTGGACGAATTTTTAACGTTGGGTACTATAGTTGATGGATTTTAAATAATTGAGGGACTAAATTGATGAACTCCGATTTTAGGGTACCCAATCTGAAATGTAACCTAATTTCGAATACCAAATATGACATTTACCCTATCCAATACGTATAGTTGTATCTTCTATCTTCCATTTTTCTCCAATCCACAACCACCAACTTTTAGATGACAAAATTTTAAATGGTAGCGTCTCATTCGTAAGACGATTCAGGTCTTAAGTTCGATGAATCATTTCTTTTTTCGATATATAAAATGATGGTGGTCGAAAATAAGTAATTATGTAATAATTTTGTACATAATAGATAATATTTTCTGCATATTTGGTAATATTTAATATTATAAGATGCGTTTTGAATTGAGTTGGATTATACGAAAATGAGTGGATCTTATGTGAGACGGTGTCACAGAAGACCTTATATAAGACGAAGTTCATATGAATCAATAAAACGGGTTAACTAATTCAAAATGATCAATATCGATCTCATATAAGACCATAAAAGTTTCGTCTCACGTAAGACCTTATTTGAGATGGTCATACGTGAGTATTTGTATAAGAAAATATGTAATATTTTTATGTATATCAGGTAATATTTTTTTGTATATCAAGTAATATTTTTGTATTATAGGATACATGACTTATATTGGGTCGGGTTGGGTCATTAAAATGTGTGGATCCTAAACTGTCATGAAGCTCTTCTCTCTCATTTAACATATAATATTTTTGTGTATATTAGGTAATATTTTTCAATATGATAAATTTTATAATAAGACCCAATTTACAGATTAGTTCTCAATTCTGGACCCAAATTTTAAAGTTTCTCAATAAGGGACTCAAATTAACATTTTTTCTCAATTTAAGACTTGAAATTTAGATTGACTTCTCAATCCAAGATAAAATTTCATATTCTTTTTTATTTATATTTCAATATGCATTCATATTTTGGATAAATTAAAACAAATTAATGTTCTTTAAGAACAATTTTCATCCGACTTATTTTAATTTATATGGAAAGAAAAAGAAAAAAATATTTAATACATTCATAAAATATAATTTATATTAAACTGATTAATATTAAAATCGATTTTTTATACTTTCATTCATAAAATTTAGAAAATAAAGGAATCTTAATTTTTTGAATTGCATTTATTATATGTATATATATATTAATACAAGTCGGATGAAGGTCGTTCCAAAATTACACAAACTAGTCTAAATTTATTTAAACTATATATACATATTAAAATACAAATAAATTATATATATAAATAAAAATAAAAATAAAATGAAAATGAAAATAAAATTTTTCCTTCAATTGAGAACTAAATTTAATTTTCAAGCCTTAAATTGAGAAAAATGTAAAATTGATCCATTTATTGAGAAACATTAAAATTTGGGTGTAAAATTGAGAACTAATCTAAAAATTGGGTCTTATTATGAAATTTATCATTTTCAGTATAACAGATAATATTTTTGTATTATTCACATATACTAAATAATATAGTTCAAAAGTATTAGGTGATATATAAAAAAGTATTACCTAATACATATAAAAATATTATATAATTTATTACCTCTAACTCGACCCACTCAATCTCATAAATTAAGATCTATGATACAGTTTCGCACAAAACCTTCTTTTAATTTAGATCTCTTTGGCTAAGATAATGAAATTAGTTTAGAATTAGTAATTCCCAAAAAAGCAGTACAAATTGACTGTTTGATGCCAAAATTTACTTTTGGTAATTGGTTGGATCAATGAATCTTATAGATTTGGTTTTCAGTTTTGGCGGTTCAAATTGAACCAACCAAATGTGTTATACTATTGTAATTTTATTTTTATATTAGAAACATTATCATACTATTTTCTCAAAGGAAAAAAAAAAAATCTTTGTGAGAGAGTCTTATGAAACGAGAATAAAAAATATTACTTGATAATTAGAAATTTTCCTACTCTTCCCTTTGGGAGAGTAATTATTGATTTAAAATCATGAAACTAGAAATTATATAGTATTATTTATCAAAATTAATTAATTTTTTTTCAAAAATATCACATAATGCACACGAGACTATTACATGATGAGATATAAGTATTACTTATAAAATTACAATTATCTAAATTAATCATAAATTTGGAATCTTGGAAGCGAAAATATTATATGATATACATAAAAACAAGTATTACATAATATTATCTATCAAAATTTTAACGATATTATATAATATGTCTAGAAGTATTACATGATCAGGATAGAAGTATTAATTGTTATATTGCAATTTTTCAAATTAATAAATTTGGAATACATAACTCTATATATATATATAAATATTAAATGATCTACATAAAATCATTACATCATATATATAAATATATGACATATTATAAGTTGATTGGTATGTTGACCGAATTTTAACCAATTCGAAACTTCCACCTCACAAAATGGAATCTTTGAGATAATCACTATAATTTGCGGAAACATATTTGTACATAATTAAAGATGGCCGAAAACCAAATAACTTTTTTCTTTACTTTTTGGCTAAAATTTACTATTCTCCAAGCAATGAATTAGGAAAAATATATTGAAATAATTTTTTTTTTCCAATTTTATAAGACGTCCACTGTCCATTGAATTTTAAGAGAAAATGATCGTTTTTATCCATTTTGATATACTTTGATCCCATAATATTCATAAATATAACAAATAATTCTCATATATCCCTAAATATAAATTCAAGTCCCAAAATATCCATTTTTCATATAGTCAACTTGTAATAGGAATGCTGGGACCCACGTGTCCACAATCATTCTCACTCTTAAGACAAAATTGATTTGATGGATTGATCACGAGTCTCATTTTCGTAAATTACTTTTTTCATTATTATTTTACAAACTTTGGCCAAGAGTATTAGTACAGCACACCCGAAAAACTATAACTACAGTAAAATAAATTTCCTATCTATATAAGCAGGTTAAATCGGCCAAACTCTCAACACATATAATTGTAAAGAAAAACATAATTTTCATATCCCTCAATTTGTATATTAATATTTTCGGTCGTGCATTACAACTAGGAAGCCTTGAAGAAATATCGTCCATCATAGTTTAAAGGTATGTTATTACTATGTGAATAATTATTAATTTTCATGTTTAATTGAATTGTATAATTTTCATATTTATTTAAATCTTTGGGTTATATCTATCACCCAATGTTAGATAATTATTTATTTTCATACATGAAAATTAAGATTTATCGTACACGAAAATACTTAAATTTTGTCATACACGAAAATATTTAAAATTTATCGTACACAAAAATACTTAAACTTTATCATACATGAAAATACTTAAAATTGGTTGTACACGAAAACACTTAAGATTGGTTGTACACGAAAATACTTAAAATTGGTCATACACGAAAATACTTAAAAAATTTCATACACAAAAATACTTTAATTTTAGCATACACAACAATACCTAAAATTTATTATACACGAAAATACCAAAAATAGATCATAGTGTTAATATAAATTACACATAATTTTAGGTACTAGGCTCATAGTAATTAAATTGGTACACGAAGTCAAATTTTATACTAATGATGATGTATTTGCATGCTTATACTATAATTTCATCATTTCGAGTTACATGATGTATTGAAATTTTAATCCTACAGAAAATTATATTCAATTCAAACTTAGCACAAATTTCATGATCTTTATATATCTTTATATTGTTCGAATTAATATTAGTTAATATTATATTTTATATTATAAAAAATACAAGTAATTGTTGTTCGAATTAATTGTAGTTAATCTTCGAATTAATGTTAATTATTGTTTCTATTTTGCCAATTGTTGTATAAATTTATCATAGTAATTATTTTGATAGTAAAGTTATTTTATATTTTATTATATCACAAACTGTGTATTTAATGTTATCACATTTTATTCGTGTAGTTTTTCAATTAATATTATAATTAATATATTTTGATGTATTTTTTGTTACGGATTTAGTGCACGAAAAATATTAAAATATATAGTTCAATATTGTAACACGGTATATATGCAGTATCTTCCATTTGATAAATATTTCAAAATAATTTTAATATAGAGCTGAATATTTTCTAATGTGTTATGTTTTTATTTCTTATAAATTATAGGAAAAGATGAGTTTCATATTTGTAGTGGTTTGGTTTGAAGGTTATTGGAAAGATTTAGACTACAAAAAGGGTTTCCAAGAGCTTGTTCACCTTCAAAAAATTACATTTGTTGATCTATTATAATCAATTCATGAACTTGTATATGCTGACATGAATTGTTGGAGATATATGATCCATTCACTGAAGGAGATAAATGGAATAATGAAAAGGAAAAAAATTAAGAATGATTCGGATCTCGAACGATTATTGTCCATGATCGATGAGTGTGTTATCTTTTTTGTTTCCCTTAAAATGATGGATTTTGGAGCATTTGAACGTGTGTTGTCAACTGAAGTCAGAATACCAGTTTTATAGGGGTTTCATTAGGAGTATATAAGAGCACATGCTCGCGACCTTCATTTGACATTCCCGAACAAAATTGGGATTTTTCAAATGTTTCCTTGAACTACAAAACGACCAAATGTTTTATTCGAAATGGGGTATACCAAATGAAGATGAAGTTAGGTAAGTTGGGACATCATCAATAGACCAGTGGGCACCTTGGCCTTCTTTTAGTGGTCATGTGAACTTTGCATCAGATTGGGGTGTCGACTATATCGATTTAAATAAGTCTCCAAATGCATATGGTCATCACGAGTCTACAGAAGGTGAAAAAATCCCACAACCATCTAAACTAAAAGGAGGACCAGAACATTTATATGATGATAATAATGGTAAATTTATAAATGATTTTAATTACTTTATCACATATTACAATTTTAATATCTATTATGTCTATCATGTTTTAGGTTCGACCAATGATAAAAATGAATCAACACCAGCGACATATGTAAATGATGACTTTGAGTTAGATGAAGAGGTCGAGAATATTTTGGATGAGGAGTAACAACTGGCGTATGAGGAATTCTTGACATACATTATGAGACTATAATGGTTTATTCCAAAAGTATCATCTCATGAGTATAGTGAACAAGTGAACGAGCAGATCGCGCATGTTTTCCTATACAAATGAGCCACTTTCGGTAGTAAAATTGAGTTGAAAAATGCAGTTGGATTTTATCATTTGGAAAATCAAGTAAAATACCGTGTGGATCGTTCTGACAAAAATAGATGGCATATGAAATGTAGTAAAAAAATTATTCATTTATACTGTACGCACACGAGAAATTTGGCATTTGAAAATTCTCAAAGATTGTTTTACAACATACATGTCCAAGTGATTTGAATAGTAGTGCACCTTGTCGACTTCCATCAGTTTTGATCGGTGAATACTATGCTGAGACACTGCGAAAAGATAATTCCAATTTGGATTCTAGGGGCATCATTGAAGAAATGAAAGAGTGACATGGTGTACATGTTAGTTATAAGGTTTCATTAAGAGGAAAACGGCATGCAATGAGGGTTGCATACGGTGATCCAAAAAAGTCATTTGCGTTGCTCCTAATGTACATGGAGGTCTTGAAGATTTCTAATCCGGGAACATATACAACTGTAGATACACATGAAAACGAAAAATTCAAATATGTGTTCTTTGCACTAGCAGCATCTATTCACGGATTTAAGTGATATTCACGGCCGGTTATAGTAGTGGATGAGTGTCACTTGAAAGGTCAATATAAAGGTGTTGCTTTTGTAGCTATGACAAAAGATGGTAACGATCAAATATTTCCATTAGCAATTGGGATAAGCAATGTGGAAAATGATGAGTCTTGATCATGGTTTTTGAAACATGTTCGTGAAGCATTTAGATGCCCAGATCAATTGTTTATAGTGTCTAATAAACATGTCAACATAAGTAATGACATCAAGGAAGTGTACCCTGATGTAACTCATGGTTTATGTTATTTTCATTTACAACAATATTTAGCCAAATATGGATCACATTTTGTGGGACTTTTCAACAAAGCTGCATATTGTTATCAGTCCACAACATTCGATCGGTACGTTTTCAAATAATGACTGTGAAGAATAGTTGAGCAGAATGTTTTATTCAAATAGTCCCTATTTTTTAAACAATTTGTATTAACCAATAGGTAATTTAACTTATACATACATATTCTGCCTTTTAAACATATTATATTAACCGATAGGTAATTTAACTTATAGGTACATATCCAATATACAAGTTTCTAAAATACAAGGTGCACTAGCTACCTTGTCGAAGGCAGGAGAACAATGATGGGCTTGATGTCCTATTAGAAGATTTAACTTCATGACATCAAACGCTGCTGAAGTATGGAATAGTCGTCTTGTTTGGGCAAGAAAGCTACCTGTATGTTCTTTTATTAGAGTGTGCTCGACGAATTTCAGAAAAATGGTTTTACGAGAAGAGGACTGCAACTGAAGATAGAGAAAATACTCTGACAAAGACAGCACATGAAAGGTTAGTGAAATCTGTGAAGATTGGTCGACGTATGCAAGTTGATAAATTAGGACGACACAATTACAAGATCACTAATTGGAGTAAGATTTTTATTATTGAGCTAAGCAAATACGAGTGCACATGTCTTATTTTTCAAAGTGATCTGATACCATGTTCACATACCTGCATAACAATAAGGTACATATACAGCTTATATTTATCAGATAGTCCATATTATGAGTCAGTTTTCCATATTATGGATATACAGCTTGACCTTTGTATTATTATTTGTTAAAGTTTTGCAAATGATTCATTTACATCATACGTCACCTCATATTACACAACCGAATGATTGAGGGGGATATAGAACGATGAGGTTATTTCCATACCCGACCCAGAAATATCGGTGGCCTCAAATGAAATTTAGAATCAATTATGTAAAGCACCCAATAAACCGAAACAAGCAGGACAATCCAAAGGAAAACGGATTCTTTCTACCCACTTCGGAAGATACAGTCGATGCGGTCGTACCGACCACAATAGAGCAAGATGTACCGAATGTGTGCCTATGCAGTATGACTATCAAGATGACGCTCTTGAGAATGAAAACATTCGCCCCTATAATGATTAAGGCATCTGAAGGAGAAAAAAATGCTCTGTTTGTTAGTCAGAAAATCATACAAGAAGAAAGTATCTGATTTATTTGGTTAACACAATTGTGGGTGAGTGACATCGTGTTATAGTTGTATGTACACTGGAAACTACATATATTTGAAATCTGATATAAAGTCTCATTTAATGTGTACGTAATATTAGCATGATTGTTACAATTTTTTATAGCTTATCATATCAAATATATATAATGTAAATTATCATTAATTGCTTAAAGACTTAATACTTAAATAGTGAATATAATCAGCAAAAATTCATGCATATAAGAGTGAACAAGCAATCTACTTAAGCGGCTAAACGGTATGATCATCCACCGACCACTTATACAATGTAAATGCAAGGTCACGCCTAATCTAAAATATTCCTTTCACAATATCTGGTCTAGGAAACATGCAGCTAATACAACTCTTGACCGCCTTCAAAGCCTATACGTCACAGCAGGTCGGATTGTCCTGATGGTAACAAAATTTGGACTCGACATTCTTGAGGTCAACCATCACTGGCAATAGGACATGAAGAGTAACTTATCATAATATTCGGAGTGGAGTAACAGCCTCAAAAAAATCCGGCAAATAGGAACGATCTAACGCAGTTGGAACTTTTCAACATCCATAGTCCAATTTTGCCAATGCCCGTCCGAATTCAACACCATAACTAGCTGGACATGCAACACGATTTACCAAATGCAACATATATTTATAATGACGTCAATTCTTTTAAAAAATTACAAATTACCTTATTACAAATTTTGACATTTTTTCACCTCGGTCTCTCACCACAAATATAAAGCAAAAGATGATCCAGATCTTCAGGTGAGAATTCCTCTTGAACTCCTTTGACGTAATGTATTTTGGGATCATCATTGTGTGCTTAGCATTCCAAATTTTCTTGCACGTTTCCTATAAGGAAGATTCCGTTATGTAGGGAATACAATGTACGTAAATTTAATTTTAATGTAATTTGGAATATCTACTTACATTGAAGCTACAATCTAATATCTGTACAAATCCCTTAGGATTGATCGACTGCACAATCAAGAGCTTTGGGATGGCTCTAAAGTATAGCAAATATGCATCAATGACCTAAAAGAGTTAGACACAAGGATAGAAAAGAAATCGAGTGGGTGTACAATGTAGCTACAAAAACAAGTCAATTTAAAACATGCTACATCGATACAGACCTCTATATCCAATTTTCTGTTCGAATCCATAATGCCTATGAAGAATTCTATTCCAACGGGATAATCAATGCCAATGTTTCTTCTGAATAATAAAGACCATTTAGATGGTTAGATATATCAAATACAGTAATTTATAAAAAAAAAAATTCGTAAACATGCAGATGGTATAATTCTTACTTATCAGTTGCTTCCCCAAACTCGGTCCATAATAGAAAGTCCTTTATAGAATGATCAGCCAATCTTTTGAATCTAAATGGAATGAAAAGACTCTGTTAGTAACGAGACCTTCTACTCAAACGAACTTCACGTAGACTGACCAATGTGATCGGAATATATGGTACAACTGTCTCTACATCGGATGTAGAAACACGATCTGAGGGCTCAGGATCGGTAGCCTCGGGAGAGTGTGTCCAAAATCTGACAGCTTATAAGGAACAATAGCAAAAATGGGTCAACAACAAGTGTACTGGTCTTAGGGCCCAACGTAGGTACATCTGATGGCCAACTCTCCCAAGATACATCTGATGGAGCATTATACTGATATCCGAAAAATGGGTCGATATGTGGGTGCATATATGGAGGCTCAGGCTAATATGTATCTGGATAATATTATTCAGACGTATGTGGACGATCATACTCTGAAGAAGTGTAATGATACGCAGATAGACAATCATAGTGATATCTATCAGATGGATCTGTCTGGTGACCAAAATAAGTTTATAGCTGCTCATGCACAAGCCCTGGAATCTGGCGCTTTAAATGCTTGTTCTCATCCCTGAGAATGGTTTCGAGATGTGAAAACTACCCGTAAAAATATGAGTGCATCTGTGTAAAACGTTCGTCGATCGATCACACGGGTAAATCTCGAGAACAAGTCGTTGTATCTGGATGTGGCCCCAGGATCTTCAGTGGGTGGAGGGGCAGTATCATGCGATGAAGAAGACACCAAATGAGCCCATCGTCGAGATGCTCGTTGTTTGATCGGACTAACATACATATCCGATATGTGGTACTGACACGTACTATGCTCAAATGACGAGTCAGTCCTACCAATGTAATCCACGTTAGGGCAATGAGGAGAAGTTGTGGATGCTGCTGCCTAAGTGTTGGAGCTGCAGCTGATCGAGTACTTCGATGACCTCTCACACGACTCGATGAAGCATCTCTCTCTGATGGACGTGTTGGACGTGTATATGCTGGTCTGGAAGGACCAGCATCTACTGTGGGAGCACCACGTGCTTGAGGATACAACTCACGAGGAGGTCTACGACCACATCGGTGTTCAAGAGGCTGCACACCGACCGACGAGTCCATATTGATGAATTGTCAATATGACTGACACTTCTCCTCAAAAGTAGGAGTAAGTGTCTCGAATAAGTCAAGCTGTAAGATAACACAAAAAATAAGAATAAGTGACGGTTATTTAAATGCAATTTTCTTGTTTGTAACATCAATAGTCGACTTCATCAAACACCACTTCAAACATCAAGGTATATGATGTTGTGTGTCAAGTCTTTGTGCAGCAAATGTACCAGTGAAGAAAATGACCTTGTAAGCCCAAATCTAGACTAGATAATCAAACATTTTAATATATCAAACTCTAAAAAGAAATATAAGATCGTGTACATATTATTTATTAAGAAAACAACTCACCAACAGAGCGATAGAAAATCCATAAAAGTGGTATGTGAAAGTTCGATTCATCTACTGCCGTGGAATGGAAATGGGGAGCTTGTCCATATTTCGCAACAATGTCAGATAAGAGAACTTCCCCCACAGAAAGCTCTCCCATCGCTCCTCTTGATCCACTAAATCTCAAACCCACATATTCACATGGGTCTTTCCGAATTTGACTCCAAAAATTATACAATATACTATGAGAATTTTAGCAATCCTAATAATATCCTCCTGACACTGACGAAACTCCCCATTAATGAATTGAGTACGGAGATCTAAAAGTTTCACCTTAAGCGAACCATCAACAACTCGATAGTATATTCCATTTTCATGTGAAATATGTACGTTAGAGGGGTTGAAATCGGAGTCACCAAAATGCAGACTTGTCACAAGAGCAAACTCTCTCCTCGAGAACCGACAACACCATGATCCGATGTGAAACCACCTCTCATGCTCGTTCAATGGATCCTATGTCACACCTCACGAGACACGAGGACATACAACAAAATTTTATATGACTCTACTTCAATTGTCCACAATAAGAAGTGGCCGAATAACGTCGAGAGAAAATGACGCATACAGTCCCTTCCTATGGATGTGAGCTCCATCCTGATATATTCCAGTATACTCAACTGCGTATACCCATTAATGTAAGATTGACGACTCTGACAACCCTCGCGGACCCAAGCCCAATCCAACTAAAATATACAACACATATCAATTTATTTTTAATATATACATTATTTCTAATAAAATTAATTTTTATTTTATTTCCTAAGGAAAGTCAATTATTGATACATGTATTTAGATAACTTTTAACTCACGAATGAAATTTCACAATAAATATATTTAATAAAATAATAATTTGATTTATATGTATTTCATAGCATTTTTTTAACTCAATAACATATTTCAATTCAAATATAAAAAATCAAAGATTAATTACATTTGTATGTATTTTATTGAAAGGTCTTATGGTGTGATTAGGAATAAAAAGGGAAAAAATACACATTAAAGAACAAAATACAGATCACCTTCATACAGGCTTTCAAATTCATATTTTTGTGTACTGTACGAAGTTGCTATTTTCATGTAGGGGTACACTACTCAATATTTCCGTGTAAGATTATTTTCGGAATTTTTGAATAAGGCTATAAGTTGGGAATTTTCATGTAAGACTAAAAATTGGTGATTTTCGTGTAAGGATATTTTCGATATTTTCGTGTAAGACTATGAGTTGGGGATAAAATTCTAAGACACGAAAATTTTTCATTTTCATATAAGGTTATTTTTGGTATTTTCATAGAAGGCTATAAGTTGAGGATTTTGGTGTAAGACTAAAAATAGTGATTTTTGTGTAAGGTTATTTTGGTAATTTCATATAAGGTTATTTTGGGTGTGTTCGAATGAGAAGACTATAAGTTTCTGAATTTTCGTGTAAGACTATAGGTTTCGGAATTTTCGAGTAAGCCTAAAAATTTGGTATTTTCGTGCACAAGTTCAACTACTAATTTTTGTGTACTACAATATGCCCTTTACAATGTACAACTACCAATTTTGGGCAAAATATAAATATTCCCTTAATTCCAATTTTGACCAAAATAACAACTGCAAAATAACAACTAATAAATTAAATCAAATCCAACCACCCTCAACTAACAATAATATTTTTGTGTACGTGTAAAAAATTGGAATTGAGAGGGACTAAAGGCACCCACACACTTTTAAGGGCACCCACATAGGAATGGATAAATGGTGTGCCCTTAAAAGTGTGGGGGTGTCTTTAGTTCCTCCCATAGGAATTTTCGTGTACAATGAATATTACAAAAAAAAAAAAAAAAAGATAATAACAAGTCTTAATAAATATTTGCGTGATAAAATTTTGGCTAACATAACAACTATTAAATTAAATTTAATTCAGCAAGCCTCAACATCAGTTCGCCTCAATCAATTTCAATTACGAGAATTTTCATGGGGACTTATATCAATTAATCAAGTTTCCTTCAATTTTCATGGGGACTTATATCAATTAATCAAGTCTCCTTCAATTTTCGTGGGGCCTCAATCAAATAATCGAACAGAATTTTCGTGGAGCATAATTTTCGTGAAACAATTTTTTCGATAAGCAGTATTTTCATGGAGCGTATTTTCATGAAACAGTATTTTCTTAAACAGTATTTTCATGGAGCATTAATTTTCGTGAGCAGAATTTTCGTGGGGTCTTATACCTAATCGAATATAATTTCAATTTTACAAAGCAGTATTTTCGTGATTTATATGTTATTTTTGTGACTCAATATTTTCGTGTATGATGATTTCGACTAACAACAAGCAGGAAAGTGAACCTAGATTTGGACTAACAGCAAGCACGCAAATCGAATTGTAGTAGCACGAAAATACTTCGAAAACTAACCTCTTTGTTCATTTAGCCTACACCAAAATCGATTGCCAAATTGCAATCTCCTCTCTCAGCCATCGCAGTCTCCTCTCTCAGCCACCGTTTGCTGCTATACGCCGCCTCTCTCTATGAATTTCCGACCACCCCAAGCTTCTTTGTTCACGGCTGGTTAATAAAATATGATTGTTGGTGGCTCTTACAAAATTGTTCACGAAAAAGAAAATTGAAAACTTTGATGTGGAATTCAAAATTGAAAAAGAAATGAAGTGGGTGGAAATTGTGGTCACACAACTCAGCATCGTAAATATGTAAACTGAAAAAAAAATATCAATTAAGTCAAATGGGTGGATATGAATCTTTTTTTGTTTTCTAGTTATGATAGATTGGACACGTGGAATCCAACATTTCTATTGCAAGTTAACTATATGAAAAATAGGTATTTTAGAACTTGAACTTATATTTATATTTAGGGATATATGAGAATTATTTATTATATTTATGAGTATTATGGAATGAAAGTATATCAAAATGGGTAAAAATGGTTATTTTCTCTTCAATTTAGAGACATTGTTTACTATGACTTTTACTTAAGTCAATATCATTGAAACATGGAAATAGCTGGGCGGTGGCGCGTGGGCTTGAAGGTGGTAGATGCTAAAAAGGCAAGAAGTCACGTGACTTTGAGTAGTGCGTCACGTGGATTTCTGTAGTGGTGGGGCCCAGTGGGTCCATCAGTGAATAGTCACATCACAATATAAACGATTGGAGGAAAAGAATCTGGAATTTGAGGGTTATGGATAATTACATTACATGAGCGGAAAAAGATTCATATAAAGTTGCAATAATTATGTGAAAGGTTTTTTGCAAATTGGCCCCACAAAAAAACAGGGTTAGGTTTGGGATAAATTTTTTGCTATTTAAATTGGCAGGTAAATAATGCACTCTCGTCACACTTCATTTAATTTTGGTGTGTGAATTCTGACTGTGAAGTTGAAAAACATGTTATAATTTAAAATATGTTTTGCATGTTTTTTTTTTAAAAATGAAAAGTGATTAGTTTTTGAATTTTTTTTTTTTTACAATTGATGTTTATCAGTATTATTTTGTTGTAATGAGTGGAAAATGTCTATACTTCTAGATGTTTTGTAAATAATGTTTTCTCATAATTTGGGGCTCAATAATTGATATTTTGTAAGAACGAAAAAGATTTTTTCTTAGATAAAAATTTAAATAATTATAACCTCTGAAAGTGATAATGATCTATACTGAACATTTGAATGATACGTATACATGTATTTATATAAGTTTTAAACTGTCAAACTGTTTAATATATATATATAGTCTCACATTTCCTTTACTAATATAGATTAGTAATGGAAAAAATTTATACGATATAATTTCACAAATATAATTTCGTAATATGAAATCTCACTATTCATTGGATCTTATATTTATAAACTTATCGTGGATTATAAATTATGAATATATATACATATATTCGTGTTTTTATTTTTTGAATTTCTCGACAAAAAGATGATGTGATAATATAGCTTAAAATTAATGAAAATATAAATCATTCGTTTACTAAACAAAAGTAATGTTCAAATATGAAATGGAATTTATAAACTTTAAATAGTTTCATCTACCTATATATAAAAACAAAAATTGATAAAATCATTGATTTCTCATTTTCCTGTTCAAACTATCAAACTATAAAATAATAAAAATAATACTTTTTTTATATATCTTATATGAAAAGCTTTAAATATATTTTACATAATAAGCTATCTTATAATTTATATATATGAATAGAGAGAAAATAAAAGATTACATTTCAAAACATGTTTGACTTCAAAACATCAACTCATTATATTATTACAAATTATATTTTATCATAACATATAATAAACCGCACATCGTATCAGAAGTAGTATTAGTAAGTGTTAAACAAGTGGTGATGCTATTTTTATAAGTGATAAGCAAATTCAAACTATGAAATGAATTCATAAACTAGAAATGACAAATTACAGCTATGTTCACTACTCATCGTGAACACATTAATATGTGTTTACGATTGATGTATTAAACATTCAAAATATTTATTAATTTCATTTTTCATATAATGAGTAGATAAGATCATTACATGTCATCGATGAACGTACTAAAAGTTGTCCACGGTAGACATTTGAGTATTTTCCTGACAAATGAGTTTGGTCATTAAATACTTTATTTGGCTGAATAAAGTGAAAAAAAAAACATAAATAGAAAAATAAAAATAAAGTGCATAGATAGATTATAGACGTGTTTAGCTTTTAATTTCTAATACAAGATTTTCGTTTTGTATAGAAATGAAAAAAAAAAGTAATATTGGCCTGTATAATCTTTTACTACTTGCAAGACACAAATGCACTATTGGCCTCGTATAGAATCTTTGCAATTCCAGAAAATACATTTTTTTCGGCTTTCTTTGGTTAAAAAATTTATGCCCCATTTATTCCCCGTTCAATAAAACTTTGAAATTTTATTTATTTATTTACAATAGAAAGTAAATTTCTACATTTTTGTTCTCACTAAAATTTGAATCATACTATCAAACACCAACATAATTAGCAATTAGGGGTGGAAATACTTAATAGGGTGTATCCGAAAATTAAATGAGTCAAGATTTTTAATTAAACTTATATATAAATATGTTAGATTCAGCCTTAAAAGAGGCTTAATATGCTGATCTATCTATATATATGAAAGAGAAAAGACCCTAAAATACCACAAAATCTTATCCTATAGCCCAAAATGCCACAAAATATAAAATATAGTTCTAATATATCACAAAAGTGGTTAAAGACCAATTTACCCCTAAAAGTACATGTTGTTAAATGTTATTTCCACTTTTATTTTATGATTTCCAAACCATTTTGATAAATCAATTTTAAAATCGGATATAATTATCTTGGTATTAAGGCTGGAAACCTTTTTCGTGCCCCAAAAACCACTCGTATTTATACTTGTTATCTGGTCTGAAAGGTATAACAATGTCACGTACTAGGTGATTATTATTTGGAAACAAAATTAATAGAGTTTTCCAATAATTATGTTTATTGAGATCCGATGCGCAGAAATGGTATCAGAGCCAAGTTTTATTGAAGATATAAATTTAAATTTTTGTACAATATTATTTTCTTGTGCCTAACGGGAGGAGAAAATCAAGAAAATGTATTCGAAAATTATTTCGAGATAAAACAAGTGCAAGATTTCATTAAATGCATCCAGCAAAGATTGGAACATAATTGTTTCAAACACATCTAAGGTCACCCAAGACCTTAGGGAAGTCCAAAAGACCATCATATACTATGGTGGACAGATGGAAAAGATGTGCCGGTCTCTATCCGAGATCCAACAAAAAGTTTTAGATTTGAAAAAAGAAATTACAGATCTAAAAGGAAGGTTACCCAGGAGAACAGGTAGATCGATGAACGAACGATTCAAAGATGCGTTTGGAGATAAACCAAATATTCCTAAATGAAAGGCTACGGAAGTCCCGAAGTCTAAAAGTTACGAAGAACTCTTGCTCGACATCATACGACAAGTTTGATGGAGGTCTCAAGAGTAGACATCTCGGAATCAACCGAATCACTTTCCAATCTAGGAATTGTGGATCTGGTTAATCTCAAGATGAATGATCATATTCTCAAACAAGAAGAAGGGAGTACGAGCGCAGATACACCCTTCCAAGGTGCTGAAGAACCAGTCTCTCAACAAAAATGGAGATAGGATCAAGTCGATCATAATGCATTTGTGGATCGACGCAAGAGACGAACATGATGGAATCAGGCAGCATCAAATAGTCCTTGAGCAAAAATGATGTTAGAACCAACACATCTGTTCGGATTGGTGCTCACAACCGATATCATCGACTTTAGAAATATGGAAACCTTGATCGATGAATGGACGACGTCCTTAAAAGTTGCCTCATCAACGCTAGACATTGATAAGGACCAATTCAGCAAATTTGTAGAAAACACCCTACAAAGTTCGGCCAAGAAATCATGGGAGATTACAGATGCCAATGTCAAAGAAGAGATCGGATCCGGAGATAATATTTATGAAATTATCGAAAAGATCGGTCACTTACTCAAACTATTCTTCATCGAAGACGGGTACTTTGATAAAAAAAAAGAGAATATACATAAGGTCTGTATGCTCTTGAATTAACAAGTATATGTTATGCGGATGAATACATATATTGGTTCCGCAAATATTACTTCCAAGCTCAAATACCATTGAATGTTGCAACAGAATTATTTTTTGCAAAAATATACAGCCCATGGAGAGAGATGCTTATACAAACATATAAGGTGCCTCCAGGGAGAATCGATTCAGTGGCCAGAATAATGTCCTTTTTAAAGGACAGTCTGAGAGAATGGTGTCATCAAGCGACACTATAAAAGAATGGTAAAAAAGACTTCTCTTTGTTGTGACAATAATGATTTTCCAAGTATCATTGGAGAATCGAGTCATGAAAGACACGGAAAACAAAAAAAACACTTCCAAAGAAGGTTTCGATCGAAGTCCGAAGGATCATACCGAAGGCCTTCCAATCAAGGAAGATCATGGTGATCTAAATCAAAGACTAGATCTTACAAATCTGGTCAAAAGGTTGGTCCTTCTAGGTTTCCTTCACAAGGATCTAGATCCACAGGGAAGTCAACAAGAGGAACAACCAGAATGAGGACTTTCAAACAAGCTCATACTCGTACAAACGAAAGCTTCAAAGATTGCAACTGCTGGACGTGCGGTGCGAAAGGATATATTTAGCCTGATTGCCCACAGAAGCAAAAGGATGTACGCCAGTTCGAGCCAACAGACGACATCCTTGATGCAGTCTACTACGGAGATTTAATGTCCGTTTACAAGTTCGAAGACATCTCTTTAGATGAAAGCATCTATGAAGAAGAGTTCAAATCTGATTCAGAAGGATCTTATGGATCATCTACAGAATCAGAATAACCAAGACGAACATGAAGATAGACTTCAAACTTTGGAAAGTCTATCAGGATTCTTTTCAAGAATGACCATCTCCAACAAAATGATGGAAATAATCATGCGACAAGATTCAACCTTGAATCCATATGACGGATTTAAGATGAGTAATCTTAATCGAATCTGTGACTAGATTGGGTTAGGACAACGCAAGCACCACATAATCTACCGGGTAAACTCAGGTGAGTTTTCAATTCCTATGGAATTAACCGGTAACCAAGTTGATATGCAGCTTATCCCAAGAGAAGAAATTCTTGAAGTGCCGAGCCATATCAAAGAAAATGTAGCAGTTACTATGAAATGGATCTATATTGGAACTATTGAAGTAGTAATTAAAGCAACCTTCAAAGAAGGTATTGATTCTAAATTAAATTTATCTATAATGGATGAGAGAATCAATAATTTGTGAGATAGTTGTCTTGGTACAATGGTAGGAAATCTGTATGCAGGTAAACTCATGTTTAATATCCACCCCAGGATTGCATACAACCTAGCTGACCAAGATTTCGATAGTCTTAACCCTTCATCAGGACTTTAAGAGAATTGATTTAATGAAAAACGATAATAGACCATATTCTATCACGTATAGAATTGCATATGCGCTTTCCAATACACATCACTCAAATATGTTTCTTAGGAAAGAGTATATAGAAATTCCTAGAATTTTCAAGGAATTTGCCAAGGTAATGACACCAGACCCTATCCAGATACCTAAGATAGGTGGTGTTAATATACTAATTAAAGTTCATCCGATTTTAAATAAATCATCAAGGTTTGATTCTAAGATTAGTAACAGGATGTCTTTTTTCGAAGATAGGATTCTTAGCTTAAACGGAAAAGAACCATATGAGGATTTTAATCCACAACAAATTAAGGTAAGAAATGTTAAACTTAACGGCACTGATGGTTGGAAAGAAATTCATGTTATATTTGATATATCTGAAGCTGATAATTTGTTTTCTTGTAATGAGATATATCATTTACAATAACCAAGTTCAAGGATAAACATGTTAGAATCTTGGAAAAATATGAAAAAATATCCAGACGATTTTGAATGACAAGTATTTTTTCCATATATATATCCGTTGGGATATTATATGATCAATATAAGATAGAATATTTTGCAGCTTATATTGACTCAGGTTCGGGCATTTGCATAGCAAAGCCAGGAGTTTTCCCAGTGAAGCAGTGGAAAATTACCTCTTATTGCAGAAAAGGATTTCTCCCAAAAGATCCTGATACTCAATAAGGGTATTCGAGAATCAAGAATAATGATCGGAGGCACATTTGATACCCCTTGGTATAAAGTAAGAATGCCACCTATCTATATTCATGATACAGGTGCTGATATTTTGTTGGGTAATAATTTTATCCAAACATTTACAAAATATGAGCAGGATAATCACAAGAACCTGTTAACCTTTACTACTAACTGCGGTAGTTTGATACAGGTTTTGTGGCGAGAGAAAGCATTTAATAGGATAATGCCTATTAATTTTCGCAGCAAACGTGGTGATAATGATGCCAAGTTAACTCATCCTAAAATGCAGGATAAGAGGAAATTTGGAGAAGCTCTTTTGTCTTATAGACAAGAGGGAATGGAGAAGACATATGAAAAAGCGATTCAGTTTCTAAAAAATGTCTTGCAAGAAGGACCACCTCAGATTGACATTGATGAGGAAAGTTTACTTTCCCTCGAAAATGTTAAAAGGCTAATTCAAAGGAATTTCAATGAGAATCCTCTAGCCTAATGGGACAAAAATCAGATCGAAGTAATCCTAAAAGTAAAAGAATAATACCGTTACGAGTTGGTTCGATATAAACCGATTTAGATGAACATTGAAGATCGAAAGGATATGTAAAAGATTATTAAAGAGCATATCGATCTCAATCTGATCAAAGCAGGTATTTCTCCTTATAATAGCCTTGAGTTTTTGGTAAGAAACCATGGTGAAATAAAGAGAGGAAAAACAAGGTTAGTAATTAACTATCAGGGTATTAATAAGATTACTGAATTTGATGGTTATTACATTCCAAGTAGAGAACACTTAATTGATTGCATTAAAGGATCAAAAGTGTTTTCAAAATTTGATTGTAAGTCTGGATTTACCAGATCAAGCTAGAAAAAGATTCAAAGAAATTAACGGCTTTTTCTACTCCATAGGGTCAGTATATCTGGAATGTACTTTCTATGGGACTTGCAAATGCACCCCAAACATACCAACGAAAGATGAATAATCTTTTCAAAGATTATTTTGAGTTTATATTTGTTTACATAGATGATATTCTGATTGCATCTAAAAATATGAAAGATTATTTAAAACATCTTGAAATATTTTTAGAAACATGTCATAAAGAAGGATTAGTGCTTTTTGAAAAGAAGGTAATAATTACGATTAATAGAATAGAGTTTCTCGGTGTCATTATTGACCATGCAGGTATGAACTATAAAAACACATTGTGGAAAAAATCCACAATTTTCTAGATGTTCTTAAAGATAAGAAGCATCTTCAAAGCTTCTTGGGAGTAATTAATTTTGCAGATTCATTTATTAAGGACTTAGTAAAATTTCGCAAGGATTTCCATCCTTTATTACAAAAGGATGAAAAGACCAAATGGAAATGGGAAGACATCCATTTCCAACGGGTTCGAGAGTTAAAACAGGTTTGCAGTAACCTGCCAAAACTCGCGATTCCTCAAGATGAGGATCAGTTAGTAGTCTACACAGACGCTAACGACTTTAGATGGGCAGCAGTGCTCATGAGAAAGACATCTATTGGTGAAGAACCATGTAGATACACAGGAGGGTTGTTTACAGAACAACAAGCCAGAGTCTGGTATATTAACGAGAAAGAATTCTATACAGTTTTGAAGACATTTAAAAAATGGCCTTAATTTTTATTAGCAAAAGAATTTATTTTAAAAGTTGATAATACAAATGTTAAAGCTTTTTTGAAAAATAAACTTGAATTAAAAATAGAAAAAGCTCGTATTATCAGGTGGCAAGCAGAATGTCAATATTATTTATTTGATATTGTCATTGTGAAATCTAATGAGAATATTCTTGCAAATTTCTTAACAAGAGATGGACATCCTTGAAGAGGATTCCATCACGTTCGAGCAAAACATCTCAAGAAAAACCTTGAGGAACTTTACAAGGCATTTGAGTTGCTTAGGACACGAGGTGAAACAGCTGCATATGTGTAAAAGGCGGATTTGGACAAAGTCCAAAAAACCCTACAAGCAGCAATGACCTCTAATTGTTATTTATGGAATGCATTAGAGGGACCTCTACACAGGGCGTGTTCACCATCGGTGATCTAGAAAGAAATATAAGAGAAAGATTCACCATCGATGAACAAGTAGGGTACTTTTATACCCAAAGCAGGATATCCTGTTGACAAATGTTTTTCATCGAACACCGGTGAAAATGCTGACAAAGCCGAATCAAGTGTTTTATTGGATTCCGATAAAAATTTAAATTCGAAAAGTTATGAAGCAATTCCAAGCAACCCGAGTCAATCCAGTACCTTTGGGGTAAAAGATGGAGAGGTTAACCTAAGGCCACAAACAGGCCCAAGACAGGTTAATACTAACTAAGCTGTTTCTTCATTTCAGGTTTACCAAAGAATATGGGAGAAATTGGTTACGAGAAATGAGATCAATTCAGGAAAAATAACTGCCGATTGGTTTGGAAAATATCCGAGACTTTGGATGCTCCTGGGTGTAAACCCTCAAGATGTGCGTGAATGGTTCGACTTCGGAGCAATTGCTTCGGTGTTTACTACCACACCTAATTTTCTGGAGATTTTCAAATTACTGGAATTGATAGCTATTGTTGTGCATGATTCATGACAGAATAACCCACATTTGGATCGAGGAGATACACTGGAGTTAAAAATTATTTCATCAGCTCCAGAAATCACGGGTAAAAGGTCTTACCCAATTTCTCAATTCATAAAATTATAGAGACCAGACATGGTGGCCTTAAACAGAGTTAAAATCCCACCATCGAACAACCCCTTAGTGGTCGCCCTTACGGAAGATGATATATCAAGAAGGAGAGCCTGGGGACTTTGGGTCTGTCTCACAAAGATGGACAAAGTTACGTATCCATTCAAAATATTTCAAAACTCGGTGAATGGATTTTTCCTGTTAAACTCAATGATAGGAAATACTACTAGATTTGCTGAAAATCTTTTTGAAAATAAAAGGAAGCTGATATGGAAAAATAAGGTTCCGGCAACAGAACAAACAAGGAGAAAGATATGTAACATGATACATATCTGAAGATGGGAAGAATGAATATGTTTTTACTGTCAGGTACAAGAGAAACTGTTGTTCGGACAAGGTTTCAAAGTAAAACAGGACAAACCCGATTACCCGAAAAAGAAGGAAAAAGTGAAGGGTTTTTAGATAATAAAACCAAAAAATGTAATAAAAGGAAGCAAGTCTAACTGGACTCGATAGTAAACAAGTTGTATTGTATTCTAAAAATGTAATAGATAGGAATACAGTATAAAAGGTTCAAATATAGACTCTATACAGGTTTAAATGATGCTAAGAGATCTTTCTTGGCTCTCTCTAGCACATGACATTCCCGTCAGACAAGGTGTAATGGAGGGTCCTATCATCTTTGATGAATCAAGCACCAAATATAGACGATTGCCAAAAGATAAAAGTGAAGGACCCCTCCACTAAGCAAAAGATTTGTTGCCGACGTAAAAAGACAACGAGGCCACCTAACGCAACAATAAATGGTGGAAAGTGCACTTATCAAAAGGTGGATGAGAAATAAAGAGGGTCAGCCCCATTCCCCACTAACCAAGTGGAGTGCAAGCCGGCAAGACAATAATGGATCCACACAGGAGCACATTGATGCCTATAAAAAGAGGCCTTCAGCCTCAGAAGAGGATTATCGAAAATCCACAACTTCTTTTTCTTTCTTTTCGAGAAATCTTCTCTCTAGTTTGTAATAGTTAAGCTTTCAAGCTTTCCTGTTTATGGGGGTTTTCCCTTTTCAAGTCTTAGCCATGATTGGCTAAATCAAGATTCTCCTCCAATAGCGGAGAAAAATAGTATTGTAAAATAGTTTAATTTATTATCTTCAATAAAAAGGCTTTTGCTACAACATTTTGTTTCATTTATAATTTTGAGTATAAAGTTCATCCAATAGTGAGTCTCCCCAAAATTCCCCGTGTTTGGCAGTGGCCGTTGTGAAGGGGTACGAAAGGGTTCTCGAAGGGATAATCGATTTAGAATCATAGACTGCGGGCGAGTGGTTGGATTGTTGATCCGTAAAACCTAAATCAAGAAAACCAAGAAGAGATCTTGAGACGAAGACGAGGTATGAAATTTTACTCAGTTTTATTTATGTTTACGGAAGTATGTTGGGCTTGATTATCGATCAAATTGTGTTAATCCGGATCTAATAAATGTAAAGATTGGAAAAAGTAAAATATGACTAATGACAAGTATAGGTTTTTGGAAAATAAGAAAAGTCAATAAGGGTAAAATAGTATTTTATCATAAAAATAGGGTAGTTGTGGATGTTTTGTTATAAATTATGGTATATGTGGATGTTTTGTTATATTGTGTGGTAGTTTGAGATAAAATATAAGGAATTGTGGTAGAATGGGATATAGACTCTATATGAAATACATCTTATAGTTTCGTATATAATGTAGCCTAATTTATATAAAAAAAAATTATAATGTTTTTATATTTTTTGCTGTGATTTTCTAAATTTAAATGAAAATTTTCTGAGCTTAGACCTAATATTTATCATTTGAACCCAAAATGTTTCATCAAGAAATTTAATTTGACCTATCGTATTTCCATTCCTACTTGGATTACCTTATTTACCATTCAACTATGTTGTCAAACTAATTAAGTATTTTACATTATTACTTTTATAATTCATTGATTTGGTGCATGGTCCATTGCTAGTTGATACTAATGGGGCCAAAACCAAATGTGCTCTTATTTTCTCCACAAAAAGTACATGAAAAAATGTAAAAAATCTAATACATTTGGAGGCCCATCTAAAATGAAATCATTGACCTGGTACTTATATTAGTTGACCTCCTAATCCATTCATTAATGTATAACAATATCAATTATTATTTTCACTATCATTTTATTAATTGATTCAAAATGATTATTCTTTCTAGATAAATGTTAATTTCTCAAATGTTGAAAAAACCAATATTTCTTGATTAATTAAGACTTTTGTAAAATTATCTTATAAATTTAATTCAATAAAAATTGTTAATCCTAAATTAATAATCCATAGAAATAGAATTTGACCCATTAAAATAAGTTTATATTGTAACTGATGTAACTTTATCTCGTAAAGTTAAGTTGGTGAAATAGTTTTATATAAGTTTTTGCATTTTCTATTTAAATCGAAACTTATTTTAAACTATATTTTCAAACATTGAACAAGTCAATTGATTTCGATTTGGATCTCTTTTTTTTTTTTAAACTTTTGTTTATGTTGTTGGGTCCACCACTAATGCGTGTGGCCTTGTGGGTATTAATCGATGACCCATAATGCTGACAGATCAAGGGGACATCATTTTACTATAATTGTAAAAATTATATATTTTTTATTGAGTTACATTATTATTATTATTATTATTATTATTATTATTATTATTATTATTATTATTATTATTATTATTATTATTATTATTATTATTATTATTATATCCCACATCTATTGCGCTAATACGACTATAATAATTTATTAGAACATATATTTTCATGCTATGGTTAATAATATTTTACACGATAAAAAATGTACTTGTTCTTGTCAAGCAAATTTATTGTATCAAAAATAACATCTTTGAACCCTCGAAAAGTTTTTTGGTCCTTAAAAATTTATCTCATAAATTTTTTATCCTTTATTTTTCACATTTTGAATTAATTTATTCTTTATCTTTCACTTTTGAATTTTAGTCCTCCATGTTTAAGAAACAAAAAAAATGAAGTCCTCCATATTTAAGAAACTAAAAATTTTAATTTTCAGCATGTTAAAAACTATTCTCATGTGTTGATATCTTGTCTAGTTGGATGGCTTTTATTAATCACAAATTTGTATTTTCTGCAGTAATAAAACAACATTTTTATACTATTATTTATTATATATTAAAAAATAAAGGAAATTTTCATTTTTCTTCATCTAACGTAAATGATATTAATAATTAAAATAGTTTATTTTTCATCCCGAGTTAAAGATAAAATCATATTCCTGCAAGTTCTCAAAACATGACTTATCTTCCTTTCTTTTATGGTGGTAAGATTAAATCTAATTTTGTTTACCTGCTATAGTTGCATTTCTTAACTATGGAGTATTAAAAATCCAAAATTAAAAAATAAAAGATGAAAAATCAAGTGTGACAAACTTAGAGGAAAAAAAAAGTAATTTCCCTTAAAAAAACTCTTAATTACAATAATCCATATGCTGGATCGGAATGTATATATTTCATCTTGAATACTGATTCAAATTAGTTTCTCTACTCCCACAATTATAATTTTAGAGAAAAGTATGCTGAAATTTACATGACCTAGGAAATCTTTTTATAATAAATAACTGAAAATTTCAACATACAGTTCATATTTTTATTATCATGAACAACATAAGAATCATCATGTACACTATACGCAGCTTTAATAATAATAATATAATATTAAAAAAAAATGTGCACTATACGCAGCTTTAATTTTGACACAGTGCAAGATCTTAGGCCTTTTTTTTTTTTTCATGTCGATAAAACATTTTCTTTTTGAAGTAAAATTGTCGATAAAACATAAATAAATTAATCTTGTTCTTTTCTGATTTTATTAGGTTTTCAATATTTTATTTATACATATTTCAAAATCATTAGTATTTTAATCATTCATATAAATAAATTTTCAAATCTTTTTGTTTTTTAGTTGGACTTGTAACTGGTCCATACATGTAGGTTGGGTTAGGTTGAGTTGAATCCTACCCGAATCCTCGCATTTTTTTTTTTTGTCATGATCTTTATGTTGTTTTAGTCATACAATTATGTTATATTAGTCATAATTTTATGTTATATTAGTCATGTAATATTTTACTTTGAAAAAAAATCCATGATTTCGACAAAAAAAACCTTAATTTGTACATATATATCTTTCTGTGGCATTACTCCTACTTTTAAGCAATATTAATTATACAAATATGTAATACATAAAGATACTAAGTAATATTAGTTATAACATAATTAAAAATATGATTAACATAACTAAAATGTATGATTAATTTATATATATAAAAGAAGGTTTTGGTTCTCTTAAATGTTGACAAGTGACACTTTCTAAAGATGCCACCTAAACTTTCTCAAATTCTTTAAATAATAATCTATATATATATATATATATATATATATAAATGAAGGTGTTGGCTCTCTTAAATATTGACAAGTGACACCCTCCAAATATGTCACCTCAATATTCTCAAATTCTCACGAGATTTTGTTTTTCTTAAGTTTTATGACTTGAAAAATGGGAACTGATGAAATTGAAGAAAAACCAATTTGAGAAAAGTTATAAAGAGCTATCAATATTAACTTAACTTGATTGTGATGGAGATAGAGATTAGATATATTTGACGAAAATTTTGATAGATTTTATTATAATTAATATCTTTATGACTGATTTTATATTTTAAGATCTTAGGTTCGTGTTAGTATAAATATGAGTATTTTTATTATCCTATGAAGTTGATTGATTATGAAATAAGAAAAGTGAGTTTTCTCTGAATGTTACACCTGCTATTCTCAAAATCAACGAATTTCATAATTCAATTTTTCAAGCATCGACTCTCAGCCAACTAGTAAGGAGTAACAATGGTCGCACAAAGATTCGGTTGAGAATCCTTTGGGTGGAGTAGAGTATGTGAGTAACCTATTAAAATAGAGGAAACTAATTTTACTATATTTATTAACAAAAAAAAAAATATTTTTAACTCTTATTGTAAAATGTAAAATATTGGGTTGAAATATAGGTTCAAGATTCTCGTCAACGATATTATTTTTAAGAATATAGAGTTTTTTTGTTTTAATCTAATTTATAAAAAAGACTACATAAAAATATATTACATATATGTATATATATATATATAGCTATATATATGAGTAATTTGGTTCTTTTACATCAATTTAGTAAGTTGGACGAATTGAAAGATAGTTAATTTGTTTTGTTGATTCTTTATTCTTTTAGATTTTCCTCATCCAATTGATTATTTTATTTGTGTATTGAAGTACAATTTAACTCGATAATATTTTCAATTCACTGTAATTAATATATTCATATGAGAATTACATTCATTTTATTCAAAATGTATTCAACTCGTGATTTGAACATAATACACTTTAATATAATTGAAAAACAAAATTATCTTCTACTAACTTCTTCATTTATATACTCAATAAAAAAATATAAAATGAAAAAATACAAATAACATGAAAATAAAAAAAGAAGGAATAGAAGCCCGTGCAACGTGCCTAATCTAGTATAACTAAAAGGTAAGAAAGGTATCCATAGATGCTCAAAAATATGTTAAAGTACAGCTAAAAACCCTAAAGGTATGACTAACATAAAATAAATGTATGATTAACATAACATAATAGTATGTTTAACATAATATAAAGATATAACATTTGAGAGCGAAGCTAAAATCTTAGAGGCGACTTTGAAAAAGAGATCAGGAGAAATTGTTCGATCCTCTTATCTTGATTTCTCGAACTGAGAGATCCATGAATTGGGATCCTGATGCATATAGGTACAAATGGTCCAATGGGACCAAGAATGTCCAAGAACATTTCATTTTTGAGCAGAAGAGCCGTTTTCAAATAGTGTTCGATCAATTACGTATTAATCAATATTCTATTGATTGGTTTGAAGTATGTTTAACATAACATAAAGATATGTTTAACATAACATAAATATATGCTTAACATAACCTAAATGTATAACACCTAAAAGTGAATTTTAATGGATTTGAGTACATTCATCTAAATGCATGGAGTGTGTGTGAGTGCGTGAACAACGTGTGGGTCGGATCGAATCCGTGCACCAATTACACTAAAAATTTTATCTTTTTTTTTCCTCCATATGTTATATTGATTCTTTCATTAAAGTAAATATAGTGTCGGAAGACGGAGCAAATGAGAATTACTAAATATGCTAGTAGATTTCCTATTGAATAATACTCAATTTGTTTTAAAATAAATATTGTTTTGGAATATTATAAATTAAGCAACATAAAAATTAGATAAATATATTCTTAACTAATCAAGAAATTTATTACTCAAAATTGAAAGGTGAATCAAATTAATTTCATAAAAAATATCATTTAAATCCCTAAAAAATATCATTTAAATACTAGTTTAAAATGATACTTAGTTAATTTAAAATAAAATTTAGATTTTAGAATGATATTTATTTTCAAACAAATGAATATTATTAAATATATTCTTAAAAATACTATTTAATGTTTTTAAAAATATATAATATTATATTTGTTGATGACCTATGGTGATTCTAGGAAGTCTAAAAAAACTAAATGACACCATTAAAGAGTCTCAATTACATATATATATATATATATATATATATATATATATATATATATATATATTTGTTTTCTTTTTTTGGATTTTTTAAAGGTTTTTATTTGATTGTTTGATTATTTTTATTAAAATAAACATGTTTTTAAATATAGATGGAATTAATACACTATTGATAATATATGTTAAATATCCTTTTTTTATTTAATTTTTATTTTCGAGAACTCTTCAAATAATCTTATTAAATCATCATTGATGATAACGGACCAAGACCAAATAATTTTAATATATTTAAGTACTCTAGCAGAGGAGTTCCAAAATCATGCTCATCAAAAGTAGTGCAATGCACCATGACCATCCACTTGAATTAACACATTCAATATGTTCAACTGGTATTCATCATACATTAATCTACGTATCAAAAGTCTAAGTAATAATAACTAATCCAATTTAATCAATTATTAATTTTAATTTCTTATAAAAAAGTATCTAATTTATTCCAAGTGGAATTTAGTTAGCCAGCTAACCCAATTATAAGAAGAATTTCTCTCGAGGATTTGACCCCCAACTGCCCCTTTTGTTTCTTTGTTATTCCCTCTTTTGAAATTTATTAATTTAATATGTATTATATATGTTATACTGTTGACACCAAATCTTGATAGATGAAAACCACTACCCACATATAGAGACAACAAACCCAAACATATCTATATGAGACACAAATGTAAAATTACCAAGAAAAACTAAACATACGTAACTTGAATCTAACAAATTCTCTAAAACATAGGTTTATGAGTGTGTCTCATGTGCATTTGATGTACATGTGATCTGAATCGATTCGGGTTTGTGAGTTTTTTTTTATTTTATTTTTTGATTTTTTTGCTTTAAGTCAAAACCTTTATGTATAAAGTTGGTGATCTTTATATACAAATTCGGTGACCTTTATGTTAAATGACTTAGAAAAAAATAAAGAATTTTAGCAAAATTCGTACATAGATACCTTTATGTTATATTCATATGACTCTTATGTATGTTTATGTGACATTTATATACAAATATTCATAATTTTATATACCTTCATATATTACATAAAAGTATAAATGTTTATACATAAAGATCACATGAATATATATAAGGGTCACATGAATATCACATAAAGGTATTTATGTACAAATTTTACTGAAATTCTTCCTTTTTTTTCTAAGTTACAATACATAAAGTTCACAATATTTATACATATAAGTCACAACATTTATACATAAAAGTCACAAAATTTGTACATAAAGGTCAAGACATAAAATTTAAAAAAAAAATAAAAAAAATTCAAGGATCTGGGTCGGGTCGACCCGAAAGATTCGTGCACCAGACGCACATGAGAATTTGTCTAGGTTTATTATGTTTTGCACAACTTTTGATCCAAAGTATATCAAAAATCAAACACTGCATAATAACTCTGAATTGTAAGTGTGTGTATATGTGTGTGTAAATGCACGATAAACACATGATGTAATGTGTCTATTGTAACACCTATAACATCATCAATCTAGCACATATATATTTGCAATATTCAATCATGCAATTGCTTTAATTTTCTTTTTTTTTTTAAAGAATAAAACAATTGGAAGACAATTTGTTAATATTATATAGTTCTAATATAATACACTAACACAATATTATGAAGATATCTAAACACAAACATAAAATTTCTGTAAACTGTAATCAATGTATTTAACATTAATAAAAGTTGTAGTAAAATATAAGGTAAAGCCAATCTTAATGGCGTAAAAGCCTAAGCCCAACTACAAATTGAACATACGGCAAAATTGGCTTTATTGCCAATGATCCAACTTCAAATCTATGCACCAAACATATATTAAATAATAATAAATTTAAATAAATTCTTCTTTACCAAAACCCCATTTGCTTTATTATTGTTATTTTTTATTTTTAAATTTCCATCTCAGCAAAAGAAGCGTTTTCTTTTCATCAAATCAAAACTATTCCATGAGTATGCTAGATGAATTTGATGACTCTGAGTTGATCAAGTCATACGCTGCTGATCAAGGAGTCTTCATCGTCTCTTCTCTGAAATGGGTAATTTTTCTTTTTTCTTTTCCGTTGTTTACATTGGATTTCGTGATCTTTCTTACAGTAGTATTGCTCTTCAAGGAGTTTCTTGGAGACCCATTTGATGAGTATGTTGGTGGATGTGCTCGAAACTTTGATTTTTCTTTTGAGTTTTTTTCTTTGATTACTTTTCCTATGACTTTGAAGAAGTATAGAAGAAAACCCTTATGTGTTCAATTCCATTTCTGATGTAAATGTTTAGGGTCACTTTTCATTGTGGTATGTTGGTTCTATAATCATATAATCTGCAGCTGGAATTTTACTGATTTATCCACTAACTGGCATCTTTTTGTGTTGAATCCAATGAGTTCATGATTATTCCTCAAAGAGATGATTCTGTGAGAGAATATGTAGGAATTGGGAAACTTAATGTTGTTGATTTGTTTCTTTATTCTGTTACTCAAAAGTGTTTTTGTGGAAAAGTGTAGGTGATATGGGATTTCTATTTCAGAGAATTCATTCTAGTTCTGATGTTCTGACTTGCACATAACACAGACAAAGGAGAAAACAATGCTAATTGGTGGCCAAAACTAATGGAGCTAATTTGCTAAATATGTTATGGTTGTCAATTTAATCCTACATGTAGACTCTGTTGCTGTATACTTTGTAGTTGTGACACAGTGAACCGAAAGAATGCTTAATAACTATCTAATGTTGATGATTATATATTTCCTTCTTACTAGAGTTGTAGCTATATTTCAATGCCCCACAATTGAAGTTGCTATCTCTTCGTACTGTTTGTTGCCGTCATTCAACTTAGCCCTTTTCATGTACAATTACAGTGATCACGATACATTCCCTGCAAGATGTTCCTGTTTTCTGTTTCTAACAAAGGCCCAAAGGATGGTTCGGAAAGGCGATCTGGTGATTATTGGTATCTGTGTTGGTGTGGCAGTGGGTATACTCATAGCCTCTCTTGTATTTTTTGGCATTCGTTGGTACAAGAAACATGCCAATCTTCGGCAATGTGCAAATGATCGTTCTGCTTCTACTCTTCCAATACGTACTAATGGCTTAGATTCAAGTATTGATTTTAGTGCAAGTCTTTCGAGTTCTGTGACAACAAAGGGATCTGGAAATCTTGCCCAAAAGCCTCAACATTCTTGGTGGAATAATCATAGCAAAGACCGTATGGCTTCTGTGTCCGGTATTCTGAGATACTCCTACAAGTATGTAGTCCGATTGATTTATATTGATACTCATTTACATTTGCCTCAGTTCACCTTTCCTTTTAAGCATGTTTGATAAAATGATATAACAGATTATGAGTGCTAGCAGCTGATGGATGTGCATGATGGAGTATTTCTTTGCTAATAAAAAAAAAAAAAATTCAGGATAAATATGTACAAATAGAATTTGAACTTTCTGCTTTAAACAAGAGGTATTGGAGAGACATCATATTGATTGCTCAACTTACACCTTAATTCATTGTCTTGCCATAAAAACTTGGCTGCTGAACCTTTTCATTTTTCAATTTTATAATTCTGGACCCGTCCTTTCATTTGGGGTTGGGGGGGGGGGGGTTGTGCAAGTGGATGGGTTAGTTTCCTCTATCATCTATGCTGTTTCTGAAATCAAGGCTCTTTACCTTGCTCTTGCTATATCGTCATGTGGTAGGATTTGCTTCATATACGGAAAATAATTTATTCCATGTGCTTATCCAGAGACATTCAGAAGGGGACACAAAACTTCACTACTATTCTAGGACAGGGTTCATTTGGCCCTGTGTACAAAGCTATAATGCCTGCTGGTGAAGTGGTTGCTGTGAAAGTTCTTGCCTCAAATTCAAAACAAGGGGAAAAGGAGTTTCAAACAGAGGTAACTGTCCAAATCCTTAGCTGCTGACTAAAACTGATCCCTTGAGTTGCATAATAGCTATCAGGAATACAATGTGTATTTGTATGGTCTTAGTATACATATGCGTATTCAGTTCAGCTTCTCGCTCTCATTATATTTTGCGGTTCTTTTTTTTCAGGTTTCTTTGCTGGCTAGATTGCATCATCGAAATTTGGTGAATCTAGTTGGATATTGTGTTGACAAAGGACAACACATGTTAGTTTACGAGTACATGAGCAACGGAAGCTTGGAAAACCTTCTATACAGTAAGTTTATAAGTTCAGATGTCCCACCTGGTAGCTACTATGAACAAGGTTATCAATATTGAAGAGTAATGTAATTAAGTTATCAGTTCAAGCTTCCGGACAGGAGATTCGTAGCCATAAAGCTACCATTTTTAAATCACTGTCTTCTTTGCAGCATAAATCTGTCTCCTCCATAATGCAAATGAGAACTTTTCAGGAAAGAAAGAATATTAAATAAGAACTTTGCGTGAAATAAAGAATAAATTAGAATCTCCATGCCCCATAAATGGAGAGTTCTATGTGAACTTAATTAGCTATTTTATCCAATTTTATGCGCTAGGAAATTGATGTGATGCAGTTAAGATATGCTCAGTTATTTTACAAATCTGTATTACTTGAGGTCATTGCATGGGAATTCATGATGATGATGCATGTATCCTTGATGTGCAAATATGCCATTAATATATTTTCTGCAGGTTAACTAGTTTAGAAGAAAAAAATGTATTGCCTGTTGAAACCCCGAGGACTAACAACACATATTTGTTAATTAAAATGGCGTGATCTGTTTGTGAAGGACTCCCTATTTTGTTAG
Source organism: Scutellaria barbata (assembly GCA_028654395.1). Classification (NCBI taxonomy): domain Eukaryota; kingdom Viridiplantae; phylum Streptophyta; class Magnoliopsida; order Lamiales; family Lamiaceae; genus Scutellaria; species Scutellaria barbata. The sequence goes on from CM053650.1 coordinate 18,194,203, forward strand.
ACAACGAGTCATTTCTTTGTGTGTTTGGAGGTGTGTGGATACACCCAATATGTATTGGTTTCTTCCTTCATAATCATTGCTAGGTGCATAAATAGGTTTCTATAACCTTTCTACTAAATATCTGCTAACTATACATGTGATCATGTAGCCTTTTGCTCTCTCTCTTATATTGTCGTGGAAGTAATAATTTGTATTCATATATGCTTAGATGATGAGGAACAAGTGTTGAGTTGGGAGGATAGACTTCAAATAGCATTAGACATTTCGCATGGCATTGAATATCTTCACGACGGAGTAAGCTGAATAATATGATAACTCTACTTTGCTGTTTGGGGAACATTTCATTTAAAAATTGTTGGTTTCCTGAACAGGCTGTGCCTCCCGTGATACATCGAGATTTGAAATCAGCTAACATATTGCTGGATCGCTTCATGAGAGCAAAGGTAGGCTTACATACATTCAGAATGTTGCTGTAGAACTTAGCATTGGGTTTTTTATGAAGCCAGAGTGGAGATGGCCCACTGTTGCCAGAAAATAAAACTAAAAAAACTTTTAATGTGGATGGTGATAGCGTTTGCCCACTTTACCAGTCTGGATCCGTCGAAAACCCAGTGTTGGCTTCTACATCAAGAGTAAAGAATTCACACAATAATAATATACTTTCATTTTTTGTTCCTTAAGCCAATTTTGATGGTTGATGAATGTGGCTAGTGAAAGTTTTTTCCTGGATTAAACAATGATTTTCCTAAAACAAGCTTTAATTCTTTCTTGGTGGGCTATTGTTAAAATTGATATATTCTCATTCCTTTTACTAGGTTGCTGATTTTGGGCTGTCCAAGGAAGAGGCTTTTGATGGTCACAATTCAGGCCTTAAAGGTACATATGGGTATATAGACCCCATGTATATATCCACAAACAATTTCACAACAAAAAGCGACGTTTACAGCTTCGGTATAATTCTCTTTGAGCTCATCACTGCCATCCATCCACACCAGAACTTAATGGAATATGTGAATCTTGTAAGACTTATGATTCTCCTCTAAAAACTACCTAAATGAACAGTACTTTTGTCTGTGTTCTGACATCATTTTGTCAATCTTCTGTAAGGCGTCTATGAGTCCAGATGGTGTGGATGAGATAATCGATACAAAGATCGTAGGGAAATGCAACCCTGAAGAAGTGAGGAGTCTAGCGAAAATTGCTCACAGGTGCTTGCACAAAACACCTAGAAAGCGTTCCACAATAGGAGAGGTCTCCCAGGCCATTATAAAGATAAGGCAGAGGCGACTAGTTAAAGAAGATACCATGTCGTTTATGAGAGAAGATTTATCAAGAGCTGTGAGCCGAATAGAGTGCCAGCAACTGGAACTGAGAAGAATGGCCAGCATTCAGGAAAGGCAAAACGAATGATTTTAAGCTCTTATTCTTTTTCCCACTACTGCTTGATAGTCGATAAACGGATTGCAATGCTTATACGGATAAAAGTTATTATTTTTGTAGTTTCTATTTAGTTTTAGGCACGGTAATTTTGATGTGGATGATGGTGGTTTGCCACAAGGCTGGATCAATTCTTCAGTTCTTGAAGTATATATAAAAATAGTCTTCTTTTCTTCTCCTCTTTCTTTAAATTGTGAGTCACCATTTTCCTTGGCATTGTATTTTAATGTGGAGCCCACATAGTTGTCACCATGGATAGATTTGGATAGATTCTATATGACATTTTTGTTTACTTGTGGCACTGAATAAGTGATGCTTCTTGGATTGTTTCCATTTTCACAGCTGTTTCTTATGGTCCCTTTTTGGGAAATTTGAAATCTGTCATTTAGTTTCTGAAGAGTTGTTTTCTGTTTCTATCCTTGTTATTTTTCTGCAGCTTTTCTGATACTATAATTGTCTTTTGAGACGTATTGTTATCTGCTTTGTAATTATTATTTTTGCCATTCTAGTAAATACACATGATTTAACTACTATTTGTCCACTTAATATTCTGAAACAAACAAATGATGGGATTCTGTGTTGGAATCATGAACATCTTCACAAGAGGTTCAGAGCTGCTCAGAGGATAATATTTCCATTCTAGTAATAATCATTTTAGAACAACTTATTTTGAAATCGAGGGAGTACTTAGATATATAATCAAGGAGAATTAAATTTTGGAAGAAATTATGTTGCAGCTGCATTTAAGTAAATCAACATCACAAGATAAAGATGTTTTATATTCTCAAGATAGGATCCAACAATGAGCACAAATCTAAAGATTCATGTTAAGAATTTCCATCAAGTGTTGGACAATCATCTCCCTAACAGGGTTTTAATATGTACAAGCTCTTACACCAAAATTGTAAAAGAATCATTCATGTATATCATCAATGGAACCAAGTTCGCTTCGTCCCTCCCTTTAACAATCCTTGGCTCCAAACATCTGTTAAATCTTACACATACGAGTTGTATGTGGTCGTCGATGAACTCTTTCAACACCCAAAGAATGACTTGGGCTTGTCTTGAATATCATCATCATATACTAGTAGCAAGACATTCTTGTGGATTGGCATAGAAGTAATCTTCATCCTTCGGTTTGTCTGAAATCATAACACGCCTTTTAGGGCTCCCCATTCGGTTTGCATGTGCTTCCTTAATGCTTGATGAGAACTCATCCCAGCTCAACAATCCATCTTTATATTGATCTATCAAAGCAACCAAAACTCTTCTGTCAAGTAGAATAGTCTTCTTGAAACCTAAGTACCTGAGATAATAAGGGATGAAAAAACAGACTTCTTTAGTTCATATTAAGCGAGTAAATGTCAACTAATATATGTTCATGAATACAAATGAGTCACACACCTGCGGTGTCCTTCAACAACTTTAGCCATATTTCCATCATACGTTGGAACAAACACATCACTCTCCAACGAGACAAGATAATCCAAAGCTGCCATCTGTGATGAGTGATTCTTGAAAAACGATAAATCTATGGGATCCAGCAAAGTCTCCTTTTTGACCTATTTCACAAAACTCAAGCTGTGATCAGATGAATTCTCTATATACTTTCGGTTACAATCTTTTGAAGATAACTAACCAGATTTGGAAATGCTTTAGCCAAACTTCTCAATCGCCTTTTTCCACCGTAAATTTCTCCAGCAGCTATGTATATTTGAATATCGAGATCGATACCAAGACCCGTTAGAACAAGAGCAGTTTCTTCAGGTGTCAAAGGACATAGGCCTTCCTTCCTTTTAAGATCAGGATCTATGACTTTCTCCTTCCACCAAGGGTTAGCATATCTGATCATTTGGTTTTTACAGTCAGTAAAAAAAAGAAAATAAAGAATAAAATTTTGAACTTGTAAGAAGAACACAAAATTACCGCATTGTAGTCAGTTGGTTGACCTCGTCATCATTGCAGCCTTGAGTACATCCCGAAAATGACAACATATCCATTTCATATCTAAGATGGAGGACCAGAAATGGACCGTTTTGTCTAAGCATTCTGATCACCTTTCTACCCAACTCCTCTATTTGGGAGGTAAATCTCAGGGCATTAAAATTTACTTTGCACCGTAGCTTCTGAATCTCCAACGGTAGTCCATTGTTGGCAAGCCGGGCGTCAGTTTTATTCAAATGTACGACTTTATGCCTTTTAAGAAGAGGAAGAATCTGCCAATGAAAGATCATGATCACGATAAGCTTATACATGCCATTCAAAACCATTCCCATATATTCGACAAAACGAACCTGGTGATGGTAGTAAGAAATATTTGACCAACTAACAGGGGGTAACTCGTAGAACAATCCTAATTCTACTCTCCGTTTAAGTCTAGATGGAAGTTCTTTAAGAATCCGGACCTCATCCCTCAAAGATAAAATAAAATGATCGACATCAAATATGTCCTGAAAATCACTGCAACCATGGAAAGATGTTAGTGACAATAAATTAAGTAGAATTGTGTAATCAAGGTGATGGTTTCAACTGACCTTGAATCTGCCCAAAACGACGTTTTATCCAATTCAGGGACGATTAGAGTGATATTAAGACTTCTTGCAATAGCCACCATATCACATATCTACAAAGCACAAGGAAAAGCAACTAAAAAATGCAGCATACATACCGAGCAAGCAGCCTCGTATTAAAGCAAGTTTATTCATAATAACTAACTAGGAAAAACTCACGGCTGCTCGCATCTGGTTGAGTCCTCCATTGCAAGAAACAATAAGATAACCATTATTGTTATATACCCCTGACAGAGAGCAACAAAACACAAGTGTAATTCCAATACCACAAACATCAAAAAGTCGAAAATAACCATAAGCAGAAACTTAAGCATCCCCTAAATAAGAAAAGTCAGATTCTAGCAAGCATATCAAATAGTCCATGACAAATCACAATTTTGAGTAATCCTATCCCTTTATTCACTTTTTGAAACTAGCCACCATAGAAGAGGATGCAGGAATCTTTCCAAAAAGTAACAAAATAATTTTTTCAGCCATCAGTTGCAGATAAAAACAAAGCAATGATATCAACAGAAACACAAAAGAATCAAAAAAGAAAGAACAAGAAAGTGAAGGACTCACTCTTTGGTGGCAAATGCCTTTTAGTTTGAAGAGAAGTGAGATTAGTGGTTGCATATATATTGTGGGAATTGGAATTGGAACAAGAAGGCCAACTCTTCAACAGCCTTGGCCTCCAAACTTCTCCAATTGCCACCAATTGAATAATACATGTCCATAACAATAATGTAGTGATTGCCCTCAAAGTCCATAGCTTCAATCTACCATGAGAGACCCTCAAAAACATGGTCTCTTGAACTTCTTTTTCTCCCAAAAATCTCATCCCCACATTCCAATCTCCCTCTCTCTCAATTCCATTGCCATCATCTCCATCCTCATATTTACACATTTTGGCACCATCAAAACCTCATTCTAAATTTTCAAGAATCTTCAATCTTGTGATGATTTTCACAGAGACGGTGAAGAACAAGGGACAAAGGAATATGACAGAGATTATTGATTGAAGATGCCAAAAGTCCAAAGAATGGCAGTAGAATATATAGTTTAACAGAGAAAAATAATAAAACTGGTTTTTAAAGCTATATTTGCGCAAAACAAGGCGAATCCAAATTGCTCACTGGTATTAAATGCACCACCTCGAAAAATCAAAAAATGCAAATTAAAACCACAAGTATTAATCTTGACAACAAGGGAGTCTCATCTCATTAAAACCAAACGCACACTCAGATTCACGCACTTGTGAGTGAAAAATCTTGAAATGGGAATGAATCAAATGAATGAAAGATCAACAGCCGGAAACTAAAAGACCCTTCTCAAGATTTTGAATTCCGGCGTGAGTCTCCGGCGAACGGAGGAAACTGGTAAAGATTAAGAGCGGTTGATGAAGAGAGAGAGAGAGGGGGGTTTGAAGAGAGAGAGAAAAAGGAAAAAACTGAAAGTGGCAGTAGTTACGGTCGGTGTGTTGAGTATTTCTTTCTTAAACAAAAAGGGATTTTGTTTTTTTTTTTTTTTTGGGAATTAATGTTGATTTCATTTGCTATTCTACAGCCTACATTGGACGAGTATGAGAGGTAGATTTTGGGATTTAAAGGAACTGTTTAATGTTGTCTGATGATGAGATTCACATTATCATAAAGACTCCTTTTTTATTTGAAATCCCAGAAATAGAAAAGAATTATCTTTTCATAAAACTGGGAAATTTCTTTAATTTTTATCAAATCTCAACTTGTGAATGAATGCTCATTAGACATTATTACACTTTTCCGAAATTTCATGCGGCATAAACACATATCTCAGCCATCTTTATATTTTTATTTATGAATATTGAGTTCATATATATATATATATATATATTATTTAGTTGTTCTAATTTTATTCAAAATATTAGGTCTTTACAAATTTATTCTAATGCAAATATTAGGTGTAGCATTTGAAATATGGAAAATAGTATTTATAAAAATATACAATAGAAGCCTACTTTAGAAAATGTGGAAATCAAAGTTTTAAGTAAAATGATTGGAACCCAATAATGTTTATTTATTTTATATTAAAAAGTGGCATGTTTTTGGACCTTTTTACCCTATCAATATTTAAATATTTACCATACATCCTTAAAGATAATATATTGTAAATAATTAATATATTATTAATAATTATATTCATGAATTTAGCAATATAAATAATCATGTTCATAACTTTTGAAATCCATACATGTTTCGACTCTTCTACGTACATGAATCACGTAAATTTATGTAAAATATGTTTGATATTTATGATCAGTTACATGTACATCTATATAAACTCACAACAAATTTTAAAAAGTGAACATAGTGTTTTTTTTTTTTTTTTTGGAGTAACCGAAAATGAATTTGTCAAATGTAAACACTCTAGTTTTTGTTCTTCAATCTATCGACATTGAGTTGTAGTTCATCATTTTCTTTTATATAAATTAACCTTTAATTATAGCATCAACTGTTTAAACTATTCTTTCATAATCATCCATATAAATTATTTTCCCAGCATCTGCTGTGTAAATTCACCTACTCATTAATTATTCTTTGTATTTTTTATGATACGAGTTTTAAATCACGTGCGTCGAATGTGGAGATGAATTCAAATTAAGGAAATAAATAATACAAATACCTTATATATAACACTTTTATATTAGAGTTCTAATTATAATGAGATTTTATAAGATTTTGAATTAACTTGAATTTTAGTATAAAATTATTTAAGTATGAAAATCCTAAATTACTATTATAACCTTAAATAATAATCTTTAATAAAGATATATTCGGTTATTCATATTTTGTAAGAAACATCCACACTTTTATATAGGTAATAGATATATATATATATATATATATATATATATATATATATATATTTGTGTTTAAATTTGATATATATATGATAATTTTGGGTTATTTTTCCATTGAAGTAGAAACATAATAATTGTTTAGGTAGTATTATTATATGGAGTGTTTAGCAAAAGGCCAATTAAGCTAAGCAGTGAATAGTGATAGCAGTTGAAATGTAAATATAGGATGTAGATATATGCTCTCACGAGAATATATTAGGTGACTTACGTTTGTGGCACTATAATCTAGAGCTACCTTTTTCATGTTTTCGTAGGAGAATGATTTGTTGGATATATATTGCAATAATCTATCATATTAAATGGTAAGATTAAGTACAATCAATAATAAGGGTAAACATTTAATAAGTACTAGAGAATTATTTACTATTAGGATGTTTTTTATAAAATCTTTTCACGAATTTTATTTTATATAACGATTCAATTCAACATCCTTAACACATAAAATAGTAATTGATTTTTGAAAATGAGTTTAAATTATAATTAATACATGGAATTATATTTATGAGATACTCTTATATAAATTTTATAAATATGAATAAAATTCTTGTGAAATCGTCTCACCATATATTGAGATAAATTGACCTGCAATTCATAATCCATAAACATGAATATTAACTTGAGAAAATTGCTTATTTTACCACAATTTCTTATAAATTTTTCCAAAATACCACTCAATAGAAGGATTGATTCCCATATACCACAATTGTTAAAACTTATACTCCAAATATCATATTTTTTACTAGATTAAGTGTGTGGGTGACGATGGGACATGACTGTGAAGGTTTGTCACTGACATGTGTAATATATTAATGTTTGTTATAGAAAAATAATCATCACACACTCAATTGTTACACAAAATTGTTTGTAATAAGTCATTCACTCAATTAAATAATGGACAGTTTCATTCACTCAATTAAATTCAAGGTTAGTTTAGCTTAATTTCGTTTAGGATTTTTTACACAAAAAATGATCTTATTTTAATTGTCATACACGAAAATAGATATGCCCAACCGGTTCAAGAAATCGAAACCAGATCGGTTCGAACCGACGGTCAACAATTACGGGAACCGTTGATCCGATTCCGATTCCTAATCAAAAATCGTAATCGAGATAGGAAGGTTCGGTTTCGGTTCAACGATCTAGAAAATCGTGAACCGATAGTTTAACCAGTGGTTCGAACAGCCGGTTAAACCATTGGTTTTTGATTTTTTTAACTTTTTTTTTGCATTTCGAAATATGCCACGTGTACGGCTCAGATTAATTGACCGTTGTTGATCTACGGTGCACATGAATCGATCGTTCGAACCGCCGGTTCGAATCGGAACCGGAACCGTCGATTCGAACCGATGCCTTTAATTTTTTTTTAAAATTGACACGTGTACGCCTCAGATCTCTTGACCGTTGATGATCAACTATCAAGATATGTCGACCGTTGCAAATCGTCGGTTCGAATCTGCCCGAAACCAGCGGTTCGAACCTGCCGAACCCTTTTTTTTTTCAAAAATTATGAATTTCGCTCTATCAATACCTCATTCCATTTCATTTTAATTCACACCATTCCTCAATCTTCTCTCTCAATTCTCAAGCTTGAAATCATTCAATTTGTGCTAATTGTAGTTTCAATTTCATTGCTTCATAATTCCTCAATCTCTCTCTCAATTATTCTCATAATCTCATTCTCATAGCTACTACTCTTTCATTTCAATTTCATTCACTCCTTATTCTAGTTTTCAATTTTTCCTTCTCCTTCAATTTCAAAAACATGTCTCGAAGAGTTGGTTCTTCTTCCACCGGTTCATCCCTTGAAAAATGAAAAAGTCCTATGCCACTACCACAAGATATGTCTCTAGATCATCTCATTGATTCTTACTCTCCCTCATTGAAGTCAAGAATGTGAGAATTTGGAGGAATGTCTAGGCCCTAATACTGTCGCGACTTTTATCGAGTAAGAAGAGGAGGTGCCAAGAGATGCTCAAGGAAGTGGTAATACCAGGCGTACCACTTCTCGAGCACCTTCGACACTTCAAAGTGATATTTTCTCCATTCATTTTAGGAAGGAGAAAATATCGAATAGCGACGTGGATTATATAATTACATGCAACTATTGTGGGAAAAACTACAAATTCAAGTACGGAGGTGGCTACGGGACATTCAACAACCATGTGTTGAAGAAGCATCCCGACAAGTTGGGTAATGACCGATCGCAAACCCAACTTCGTGGATTTACTGACTCTTCTCAAGTAGTCAAATGTATGGATTCTTTACTCTTTAAATTTAGTCAATTATCACATAGGAAAGGAGTAGCCGAATTTGTTGCTAAAAACATCTAGTTTTAGGATTTCCATGTGATGATGATTTTGAAGAATATACTAGAAATTATTTACAACCTTCTAGTAGAAAAATATCTATAAATACCGTAATTAGAGATATAGAGAAAATTGTAGGAGAATATAAATATAAATTAATTGAGGAGTTTAAAATGTGCCAACAAAAAATATCTATATGTAGTGATATTTGGAATGATCCTTATCAAATAAATAATTATATGGGTATTACGGCTCATTGGATAGATGATGCATAGAATGTACAAAAAATGTTTAATTGCATATATTGACTTTAACGATAGACATTCGGCTATGACAAATTTTCTTGTTTTCACCTAGGATTCGGATTCTTGCTAAAGGAAGTGACTTCACAATAAACTAGAATTTTTATCTTGTGTTTATTGCACGTAAAATAATTATTGTTTTAAATGATTATGATATAATACAAATTCTTTTTACTATTGGATATGATAATGCTAGTGCTAATACGACTAGTATACCCATGTTAATTGAATATTTTAAACCTCCATTAGATGGTAATTTTTTTCATAGTTGTTGTATGTGTCATATATTAAACTTATGTGTTCAAGATGACTTAAAACAATTAGATGAATATATTGCACCTATTAGATCCGTCGTTCATGAAATTGCAAAATCAACCTTATGACATAAGAAATTGGCTAGATTTTGTAAGAATAATGGAATGGAAGTTAAAAAATTTGTAGTTGATGTTAAACATCGTTGAAATTCGACTTATAACATGCTTAATGATTCTTATGCGTATAAAGATTTGCTTTATCAAATTTTTAAGGAAAATCCACATGAAAACATAATGTTAATGAACAATTCATGGGATGCATGTATTAATTTGATTCAACTTTTAAAAATTTTTGAAGAGACAACTAGAGAATTATTAGGTTGGTATTATCCTACTACTCCATTAGTTCTAAATCATTATTTGGTCTTATTTTCAATGAATATTCTACAAGTCCTATTTTAGGAGATACAATTATAGTTATGAGATCGAAATGGTTAAAATATTTTCATGAAATACCAATGTATTTTTATGTGCTAAATTATTAGATCCTAGAATTAGAGAAGATGGCTTAGGAGAATTATTAAAAATGTATTATTATGCATTGTTCCCAAATTTTATATTAGGAGAATATGATGAAGTTGAATATATTACTAGTTATATGGAAGTTGTTGGTAGAGCTAAACAATCATTAGTAGAACTATTTAAAGAATATAAAATATTATTTGGTGATTCTAGTGATGATGATCATTTATGTGCACAAAATGTAGGAGGTAGTAGTTCTTCTAGTTTTGGTGGTAGTCGTAATCAATTTTACAATTTTTATAATAATAGAATACATAAACGACCTAAAGCAATCACGAATTAGATTCATATTTAAGTACTACTTTTGAATTAATTGATTTTACACATTCATCGAATCCATTGAAGTGGTGGTAAAAAAGGACCACCATTTATCCTATTCTAACCATTATTGCTAAGAAAATTTTTGCAAGTCCCGCCTCAACCGTCTCCGTTGAACAAGTATTTTCCAAAGGAGGACATATGTTGAATCCAAGAAGATCGAAATTGACCAAAGAGAATGTACAAAACATTACTCTTTTTGAAAATTGGGTGAGAGCCAAAAACCGTCAACAACATTTAGATTTCTCAAATTTAGATGAAGATTCCGATAACACATATGGCTACGATTCGAACACATCCTCCTCCGACGGAACCAACGTTGAAGAATGAAGGTAAGTTTAGGTAAGAGAATTATGTGAGTTTTGATTCTTTAATTTTACTAAGAATACGTAGGCAGTTTCATTCAAGTTTGGAAGTGTAATTTTAATTTCACTTTTAAATTTTAAATGAAACTCAAGCTCCTTCAAAAAAAATTTCCCTTTTCTTTCATTATTTATACTTAGTTAGTTGTAACTTGTAATTTTTTTTAACTTCAATATTGATGTATGATTGTAATATATTGAGTTGTAACTTGTAATATATTTTTTCATTCATCATTGTAATATATTCAATTGCAAATTTGTAACTATTGAGTTTTAACATGTAACTTGTTATTTTTTTTCATCATTTTATTTTAATTTTAATCTATCTTGTGCATTTTTGTTAATTAAAAGTTTACGTTATGATAAAATAAATAAACGAACATGCCCAAAAAAAATAATACATTTCAAAACCAAGATAAACCGTAAAAAATAAAAAAAATTGGAAAACCGACGGTCTGACCGGAATCGGAACCACCACGATTCGGTTCCGGTTTGGCCTCCATGGTTGCAATAACCGCTGGTTCCGAATTGGCAAACCGGAATCGGTTGGACACCTCTACACGAAAATACACATATCTTGTTATTTTAATTGTTATTTTAATGATGTGTAAGTCTTTCACAAAAATACACAAATGCACAAATAATAAGGATTTATACGAAATTAAATTTCGTGTAAGGAAAAAAAAAAGTGCTTACACGAAATTCAATTTCGTGTAAGGAAGAAAAAAATAATAAAAAAAAACTTAATTTCGTGTAAGCTTTTTTTTTTTTTTTCCTTACACGAAATTAAATTAATTTTGTGTATTTTTTTCTCCTTACACGAAATTAATTTAATTGAGTGAATGTCTTGATATATTTATAAACAATTTTGTGTAACAATTGAGTGTATGATGATTATTTTTCTATACAAACATTAATATATTACACATGTCACTGACAAATCCTCACGGTCATGTCCCATTGTCACCTACACATTTGACCTAGTAAAAAATGTGATATTTAAGACATAAATTTTAACAATTGTGGTATAAGTGGATCAATCCTTATATTGAATGGTATTTTGGGAAAATATATAAGGAATTGTGATAAAGTGTGTCATTTTCTCATATTAACTAATAGAAATGAGTTTGAATTGTAGGTGGTGAAACACTATCTTGTCACACATAATTATATATTTTTCTAAGAGGATCTCATACAATTTTTTTGTGAAGTTTCTTTATTATTACTTTTATTAAATTTGGGTGAGACCGTGTGACAAATTAGGATCTCCATAAGAGTCATGCTCTATAAATTAAACTAATTTAATTTTATATTACATAACTATTCTATAGTTTAATAATTGACAAGAATATTATAAACATCAAGAAAATAGGTAATGCACTTTTTTTTTTCTCTTTTATTCCAAAGGAGTAAGAGAGATTCTCCTCCTATTCTTTAGTGACTCGAATTCATACTTTAAATTAGATAACAAACACCATTTATCATTAGGCTATGTATTTCGTTCGAAATGTTCTTATCTGCAAAACAAAGAATGTTAAACTTGGTGTTAAAAAAAAGCTAGATATAAACAAATTAAACTACTCCAACTTTCATATTATATATATATATATATATATATATATATTAATGAAGTTTGTAAAAGAGTATTATGTGGCACTTAGCAAATTAATTCATAAAATGTATGGCGTTTTACAATCTCACATGGTCTGTATATGTACTTTTATAGGCACCAATCCGTTCTATTCTGAACTGAAATAATTACTTCACAAACTTTGATGAAAATTCCTCTCCAATACATTATAGATTTATCATCAAATTTAATTCTCTGGAAACACAATTATTTTACTACTGAATTAATTGAATCATATATGTTTTATAATTGGGTGTTTACATCAAGAATATTTATTCTCTTTTCAATTCTAATCCACTAATGTGTAGGACAGATTAAGTCAATGAGGGCTATCTATTAAATATAAATTCAAGTCATTAATCATAAATGAGCTTTCAATATGGGTTGGGTGAAAAACACTACTACTTAATTGGGTGTTTATTACACTAAACTTTCACTAATCGCTTTTTTGGTCATGAATTAGTTTGATTGTGTCTCAGTGTGATGCTCCCTACTCCACTTGCCTCACAACTTCAACATCATTCTATAATTAGTGTCTGTATATATTATATTATGTGGATTATATCAATTATAATATTTAATATTTATTTATATAGAATTATACACATCCTATTTATAAACTTATAGAGATAGATAATATTATGCCTCATTTAATTCATATCAAAAGTGATTTTAAACTTTTGGAACATTTTGAGAAATATGAATAAGAATAAGATTATGATGATGATTATCACATAATTTTGACTAAATTGTTTTATTTTTATTATTTACTGACAGGTCCTTCTGAATCACATTCAGAATAGTTAAAGGAAAAAAAAAAAAGAGTAGACAAGAAATAATAATACTCGTAATAAAATATAGGGTCACATGTGGTGTATGTCTGTATGAGCTGGAGCAGTTGTTGGGTCATATAACTATTGTTTTCAAATTATTGTTTCTACATTTTTGGTATTGGTTACTTAAAATAAAAATTCTAGAACAAATAGACAATATTTTAAAAATAACCATTCGGCACTAAAATTAAATTAAATTATATATGGAACGATTATATAATTTGTATTCGCAGGTGACACGCTGCAATTATTTCAATATAAAAAAATGATGCAAGACTATTTCATTGATATAATTCTATTAGACGAAATTTCACTGATCATTACTCGAACTCGTTTTACAAATTTATTTCTACTTTGCAAATTGACATGTTATAGAGTTAAACATGGTGTGACAGTCTCATATAATAGTAGTCATACTCATATTTAATTATGTTTTCCATCGCATATATAAAATAATATCATATATATACTTATATATTGAAAAAAATATAAACTATAGTATTTCGCATGATAGAACAATCAAGCTAAAACTCAATCACCTAACACAATCAAATATCAATGTTTTTTTCCCATACTGTGCAAAAACACCATTTATATAATTAATTGACTTTATATCTCTTGCAACCTAAAACATGATATATAGTGGATTGGTGGTGAGATAATCTAGAAGTAGAGTGGTTGAAATTGACATTTATTGTTTATGTTGTAGAAGAGGGTCCATATATTCCACTTTGCCCCTCAAGTATATGCTTATTGTTATTTTGACCCCTCAAACTACGAAGATTTATCCAATTAAGAGAATTTAATGTACTTCCCTTATAATTTGCTTTCCTTTTTAGTAAATATTATCTCACTAATTTCTTGATTCCCTAGCAATATGATATAATAAGCAACTCAACCTAATAAATAGGGTCAAATAGGCATTTAATGTTTACCCTAAATTGCTAATAAGTCACTAAGCAATTTCAGGTAAAAATAACAGATCGAATTACTGAGGTATTTTATTTATGAAGGCAATATTAATTTTGGTCAATATTCAAATGTTTTTACTCATATATTTGGTGAAATATTAATATTTGAATATAATATGATCTATTCAATTATTTTATTTTGTTGAATTTGATAATATAAAATTAAGGGTTAATTGTCCGAAAAATCACAAACTTTACTTCATTTGCAATTTTAACTAACTTTTTGAATATCACCAAATATAACATGAACTTTCATATATTTTGCAAATTTAACCAACATGTAGATTTTGGATATATTTATTTTGGAAATAACTCTCATAGTTCAAAATAGAACAATGACCTAACATACAAAAAAGATAGTTACTTTGAAATTGTGTAATTTATTTCCAAAATAAAAAATACTTGAAATTTGCCCGTTGGTTAAAATTGTAAAAAATGTGAAAATTCAGGTTATATTTGATGGTATTAAAAAAATTGATTAAAATTACAATTAAGTAAAGTTCTTGATTTTTTTTGTAATTAATCCTAAAATTAATTCCTAATAAAAGATTGCACAAAAACCTATATAACACGAATCGTTATTATTAAACTCAATTCATTTTCACGAGTCAATATATTTTTTTGATTATGAGTTGTGAATTGATTTCATCTCATTGATAGATCGTGAAATGATTTAAAAAAATAAATCTGTAGCAAGACTTCATTAATTTCAATTTATTGTTTTGGTAGTGTTGCTAGCTGCATACGCATGTCCTACAAAGCAGATGAAAAATTGACCAACCAAAGAAACATTTGTCAATTGGTCAAAGAATAAAATATATGAGGAAGACCGTAAATGTAAGTATTGACCTACATTAAATAATCCTCTATATATTTGATTATTTGTATCTAAAAAAAGATAAATTTTATAATAACATTTAATTTATAGATTAGTTTTCAATTTTAAATTCAAATTTTATAATTTTTCAATAAAGTGTTCAATTTAATATTTTTTTTCAATTTAAAGCTTGAACTTTAGGTTGAGTTCTCAATTCAAGATAAAATTTCATATTCTTTTTTATTTATATTTATAGTTTTATTTATATTTTAATATATATTTATATTTTAGATAAATTAAGATAAGTTAGTGTGCTTTAAGAATAATTTTCATCCGATTTATTTTAATTTATATAGAAAAAAAAGAATGAAAAAAATATAATTAATTCAATTCATAAAATATAATTTATATTAAAATCAATTTTCTATACTTTTATTCATAAAATTAAGAAAATAAAAGAATTTTAAATTATTGAATTGCATATATATATATATATATAAATTAATACAAGTTGGATGATGATCGTTCCTAAATTGCATGCACTTGTCTTAATTTATCTAAGTTATATATACATATTAAATTATAAATATAAATAAAAAGAAAAAGAAAATGAAATTTTATCTTGAATTGAGAACTCAATCTAATTTTCAAGTATTAAATTGAGAAAAAATGTAAAATTAAGTCCCTTATTAAGAAACTTTAAAATTCAAATTTAGAATTGAAAACTAATTTATAAGGGTTTTGTTATGAAATTTATCAAAAAAAAAAAAATTAATAGCTTATCTATAGTATAGTAACTACATATACGGTATTTGACCGTTTCACCAATATCAATCTTGTATTTGTACTCCAATCAGATAAATGTTATATTTATGTCTAATATTTTTTTAAAGTTATATGTATATATTATATTAGGTGTATTTGATCATTTAACCTTAAATAGTTGATTATCTACTTTGTTGTCATTAATAATAATAATAATAATAATAATAATAATAATAATAATAATATAATAATTATTCTAATTGTAATTATAATTATAATAACTATTATTATTAGATAACTAATAGTCATGAGGTTTGTGCTACTGAATCATAATTTTGATTAAAAAAAAAAAAACCACAACAGATTGATGTGAAAAAATTGATAAGCCATTGGGTTTGTCATCCAACTTATAATTGATTTTGTCATAGAAAATAGGTAAAGATCAAGGTAGAGTGTGGATGATCTCCACTATTTATGTTTTTTTTTTCCCTATCAAATAGAAGAAAATAGGATTAAAAATGATTTGAAAATTATTGTATTCAAGCATCTAAAAGAGTTGTTTTCTCTTTAACTCTTATATAAAATATGTTCTGACGAACACAATCAACCAACTAGAATAAGCCGATAAAATTTATCCGGTAGGTTTCCGGTATAGTCTTTTCTCCATTTTTATTCGATTTCATTATCCGAATCTATTCTTTCGAGCCAAATCGATTAATTTGAGTGTTTGGCTAGAAATTTATACTTATACAAATTTTGACGTTAACAAGATACATACCATAGAATGATATTCAATACGACAATCAGTCATTTAATTACCATCAAGAAAATAAACGAGCAAATATTTTATGATGTTAGATGTTCTGAGTTTTAAGTACATAACATAACCTTGTAAGTGTGTCTATTGTGTAATTAGTGTACATGCAATTTAGGTTGACTTGGGTCAACTCGAATCCGGATGTTTTTAATTTTTTTTCTTTTTCGCTTTAGGCCAAAAATTTTATATACAAATTCGGTACCTTTTGTGACCTTCAGGAACAATAACTTAGAAAAAAATGAAGAATTTCAATAAAATTTGTACATAGATACTTTTATGTGACCTTCATATGACCCTTATGTATATTTATGTGACTTTTATTTATATATATATATATATATATATATATATATATATATATCTATACATTTATATAATAATATTATATAAATGTATGAATATTTGTACATAAAAGTCATATGAATATATATAAGGGTCACATGAATATCATATAAAAATATTTATGTACAAAATTTACTGAAATTATTCTTTTTTTTTTCTAAGTTATAATACGTAAAAGTCACATCATTTGTCTATAAAGATCACAAAATTTATACATAAAAATCAACACATAATTTAAAAAAAAAAAAAAAAAAGAGAAACTCATGGATCCGGTTCGGATCGACCCGGATTATCCATGCAGATGCATAGGAAAATCTGTGTAGCCTTATAGATATCCTTAATCTAATTTTAATAAAAAAAGTATTTCCAATGTTTAGAAAAAGGATCATGTTTCAAATATATGCTTCAAATATAAAATATTAATTGTCCATATGTACATAATTAATGTTGAATAACATAATGTATAGATGTTCAAATAAAATAAAAAAAGAAATGTGGATGTCAAATAGAAACAAACAATCAACAAACAAAGAGGGCTCAACATTGTCATTCTCTCCTTGGTATCTGGGTTATAAAAAAGGTAAGTAAATGAAAAAATCGAATGTATCTTCATATCCAAAGGAATTAAAATCTAAATGTACAATTTTCTAATTTGAAGGGACAAAATAAAATTTTCTAATTAGAGATCTATAGACTTGTGAATTAATATGGTACAGTTTTGGAGGTTTTGATGTTGACAAAAGCTCGTGATTCGTTGGATGTTTTTGTCATTTTTGGAACAACATTGCACACACTATCTTCATATTTTTACTCTCCATTCCATTGTAAACCCCCCCTCTATCTCATTATTTAATACAATCGGTTAACTTCTATTCACAAAAACTTGTGTGCAATTAATTGCACTAGATCCATGTAATTCATCCGATTTGGTCCATGCGCTCCCACGTGTCTGAATGGGTATGTTCAAACCCACTCAAATTCACTTTAGGTGCTATATTTTTATGTTATGTTAAACATACTTTTATGTTATATTATTCATACATTTAAGACCTTTATATTATATTAAACATATATTTATGTAATATTAAACATGCATTATTTATGTTATGTTAAGCATACCTTTAGGGTTTTTATATTATGTTAAACATACTTTTATGTTATGTTAAGCATACCTTTATGTTTAAAGGTTAGTCATAGCTTTTAATTATGTTAGTTGTACCTTTATGTATTATATAAAAGTATGACTGATATTACTTAAAGGTATGCGCAATACCACATAAAGATATATATGTACAAATTAAGGTTTTTTTTACCGAAATTAGTTTTATTTTTAAGTTAAAGTATTACATAAAAGTATGTTTAATATAACATAAATGAATGTGCAACATAATATAAATGTATGATTAAAAAAATATAAAAATCAAAAAAAAAGCACGGATCATGGTCGAATTCGACATAACCCGATCCATGTTGTATGGATTTAATTAAGATCCATACAACAGTTACACTCAAGTGCAACTCAATTCTAATTGTGGCTATGAGATTTATACTCAATATCCATATATAAAAAATGTCTTTTATAATGATCTTATTACAATTATGTTATTTTTTATCCCATAATTATTTTGACATACTAAATTATGTATTAATTTTGATAATACATGATAGCATAAATATGAGTGGTAAACTCAATTTTAAACCAACTCTTATGAATTTTTTATTTTTTATTTTTATAAATATCTTATTTACTTTTGTTCTTTTTAACAATTTTGATTAAGATTATGAATGTCCAAATTTAACTAAAAAGAATTAATCGTAACAAAATACTATTATTTTGCCACAAGTGTCTGGCAATGAAATCCCCGATAAAAAATAGAGTTGCATTTGTGTGCAACTGTTGTATGGATCTTAGATCGATACAATGTGGGTTGGGTCGGGTTGAATCTGACTTGGATTCGTGCATTTTCTCTTTTTTTTTTTACCGTGACTTTTATATTGTTTTAGTCATACATTTATATTATGTTAAAAATACATTTATGTAATACTTTAACTTAAAAAAAATCCTAATTTTGGCAAAAAAAAAATCATAATTTCAGCAAAAAAATTCCTAATTTCAGAACAAAAAATCATAATTTGTACATATATACTTTTATGTGATATTACGCATACCTTTAAGTAATATTAGTCGTACCTTTATATAATACATGAAGGTACAATCAACATAATTAAAATGTATCACTAACATAACATAAATGTATGTTTAACATAACATAAAAATCCTAAAGTATGCTTAACATAATATAAAATTATAAAGATGCTTAACATACCATAAAGGTATGCTTAATATTACATAAATGTATACTTAATATAATATAAAAATCCTAAATATATGATTAACATAACATAAATGTATGCTTAAAATAATATAAATGTATGCTTAACATAACATAAATGTATAGCATTTGAAGTGAATTTGGATGGGTTTGAGTGCATCCATCCAAACGTGTGGAAGCACGTGGAGGGTATATGGGGACGTGTGCACTTACATAGAGGACGTATGGATCGAGTCAAGTCAGTTATACAGATCTTAGATCCGTGTATCAGTTACACAAAAGTTTTTGTGTAAGAAGTAATACATTCATATTCAAGCAAATTGGATTTGATTGCCCCTTTTCTTTTTTAATATTATTTCAATTTGTAGTGTAATTATTTTGCTGCAAATACATCATCCTCACATTAGATTACAGTGCATTTATGATATAGTACATTAAGATCTATACGACCAGGAAAATAAGTTGCATGTGCAACTCTGACATTTTTCTTAATTTTTTTTTTCAGAAGCACTTAATTTCACCATTAATTTTCCCTGTAGATATGTTAATCATGCTTTGATTTCCATAAGCAGTGAAATCTTGCATCTATGTATTTTAATTATTTATGTAGGAATTTTAAGAGAAAGTGTCATCCCTCGAATGCTTTAGTTGATATTTTATGAACACATTTATATATTAATAAATAGTGTACTGCTATAAATATAATTTGTTATAAAAGAAGAAAATATAGATCAAAGTTGACCAATATAAGACCATAATTGGCCCAGCCGGACCCGATCCAATTAAAAAAAAATTGAATTATTATGATGATTTTGAATTTTATGTCAATTTTGATTTACATGCTGAAATATATATTTTTTGTTGAAAAACATTACATTAAACAATGAAAACATTACTTTGTGATGAAAACTTATTAATAATTCTTTGCACTTAATTTTGTTAAGAACAACAATCTGACTGGATTTTAATGAAAAGTGTTACATTACATGTTAAGTTCCATTTTTTTTTTAATATATATTACTTTAAACACTAAAAGTTATGATTTCTATTATGAAGAACATGTTATTTTAGACGCTCTAAAGTGTTGGTACTTCTGACCACATGTTGAAATTGTGTTAATATTTTAACATTTGTGCAACTGATATACAATAGAGATACTCCATAATTTGTTATCTAGAATAAAGAAAAAAGCAATTTTATTTAAAGTATAATTGATTGGACCGATCAATCAACAATTGAAGAGATCTAATAATACTTGACTACTTTATTTTTCTAAATTAATTATATGATAGACATTCTAAAAATATACAAAACATATAAGATATGTCTCAATATAATTTCTAATTCATCATTAGCGTGGATAAAACTGCATAAAAGCAAAAAATAAGACTGGAACGGGTAAAATAATGAGAAGATTTAAATGCGTCATTTTAGTTCATGGGCACTGAAAAATAAAATAAAATGGTGACAAGGGATAAGTGTAGGTGAAATAAAATTTAATTCCACAATCCATAAAATTCAACCTTGACTTTAAAAGCACTTTGTTTGGTCTGGAGAATTTTGGATGTTTAGTCAGCTTTCCAAAGGCCAATTCCATGGGCATAGAAAAGTTATACCACTTGTTCAATGGAAAATTAATAGGAGTTGAAGTAGTAAAAATGAAAGAGATTGGGCACTAGAGTTTTAAAAGTAACAAAAACTATTTATTATTGTTTTCATATTCGTGTGGTGTGACGTTGTTAACTAAGATTTTAGAATTGGAACAGATACTTAAAAAGTAATACCTTTTAACTAAAGACTTGGTTTCTTATATACTTAGTGTATGGGTACCCAAGTGTATGGGTATTTGGGTCGGGTTTCGGATTGATTTGGACTCGCGCCTTGTTTTTTGTGTTGTAATATGTTAATTATATTTTTACAGTTAAATGTAATAATTTTTTTCTTTGCACTTATTTTTATAATATGTTAGTCATACATTTATGTTATATTAGTCATAGTTATACTTTTATGTTATATTAATCATATATTTGTGTACAAATATCATAATATTTATATAATATTTTAATTTAAAAAAAATTAATTTTGACACAATTTATACATATATACTTTTATGTGATATTACTCATACTTTTATGTGAAATTATTTATACATTTATATCAACACAGTCATACTTTTATGTAACTAGTTTAGAACACGCACCTTGTACGTGGAGAAACCAATTTTTTAGACCTATTTTTCTATTAATTTTATAGTTTTTTTATCCTTCATTTGTTTATCTTTAATATTGTGTTGAAGTATATTTAAATTATTTAATATTTAATTATTTTAAGTTTTTTTTATAAATTTAATATAGGAATTTTAACAACAATAATTTATTAAGAAAAATATTAATAAATTATGAAAATTATATATAGTTAGGTACATGTGTAATACAATGTGAAATCGACATTCACCAAAAATATGGGCTTGTGAGTCATTAAAAAAAGAGAATTTTTTTTATTGCATTAGATTAAAAAATTCTAGCTCCTCAAATCCTAAAAAATTAAAATACATAAATTAAAAATTAAAATCAAAAGAATAATAAGTAGCAAAGTTTTGAAACAAAACTCCTACTATATTTTTTCTTGTTTGATCTTCTTTTCTGGCTTAGTCTTCTTTTCTATCTTAGTCTTTTTTCTTCATGGTTTATGTAATAATTCTCTAATTGTATTGGAGATGTGGATGTATTCCTTGTTTTTTTCTTTGTAATTCTTTTTTTTTTATTCATTATATGTCGTGTTTGCCATTGTTACAGTCGTGGTTGTATCGTTTATTTTCTCATTTCTTATCTCCACCAGTTCCATCTTTTTTATGGCTTCAGCTACTACACTCAATCTTCCACCACTTTTGTATTATAGTTTAGCGTAATTAGAAAACGGACCACAATTGCTCCTTGTAAGATTAACCGTCTGTTTTTGTTACACTTGTTATTTTTTATTTTTGAAATCATTTTAACTTAATAAATTATGATACATTCTCAATAGACTTTAAGTAGTTTTCTATTGAGCATCCTATATATACTGATGTCGTATCACCAAACATCGTCATTGTTGCTTCAAGATGATTTTGTATCACACTTAGTTTAACTATGTATTTGCAATTAACAAATTTATATAAGTATAGTTGCATTTCATTGCTTGTTTTATTTCGTTATGTCTTATTTTAACTTTTTACCTTGCCCTTTTTTGTACTACGTCATCTCGACACTTTCTGTATATTGTATTTTCGTCATATTTAGGTGTCAATGTTGTGCATTTTTTACATGCGGTTACCCGCTGGAGTCGGTTAAAGGATGTTTTTACCAACATTTTGTAAGTTACGGATTAGTTTTAAAAATATTAATATTTAGGGATCATTTTCCTAAAGTTGGCAAACTTACGAGTCATTTTTACCAAATTTTCCTTTTGTTTCGTTCTCCACCTTATTCACAATTCCAGTAAAATAATAATATGTATTCTGCATTTATAAGAAATATTGACAAAACTAATTAAATTGATCAACCAAAGAAGATAATATATTTTAAGACATAGACCAGGGGTTCGATTGAAAGAAGACATCGGGCTCTAGTTGTGCTATAGTTAGAAATTTGTCTATTGGATGTTTGACTCTTGATGGGTGATTATCAGAATCTAGATAATATTTCAGTCTTAAAAGACTGCTAATTTGCTAAATTATTTAGTCCAAGCAATATATGCAGACCAAATGTTTTATCCACTTACTTATTCTAATGAGGTAATCCCACATAAAACAATAGTACTGATAAATTACATCTTTCGCCTGAAAACCATACAATAAAAAGTGCAAAAATATAGTATAACTTCCTTAACTAATTTCTCGAAACTTCAATCCCCTACTCCACCCACAATTAAGGCACAAAACTATATTTTACAGTAAGCATAGTAAAGCTAACTCTTTGAAAGTTATTGTTCTCCTAAACTAATGTTGACTATATAAATGAATTAACCATGACAATAAGATTTAAATTTTGGATTAAGATTTTATATAAGATCGAAATTTTATAGAATTTTGGATTAAGATTCTTATATAAAATTATTAAATATAAAGTAGAGTAAACTATTTTTTTTGCCCCATAAAATTAGTGCTCTGGCAAATTTGGACTATTTATTTCGAATTGGCTGATTTGGACAGTATTTTAAAAAAATGTGCAATTTATGCCTAATTTCAGCCCAAATAACTTAATTGGGCTAAAATTGCACGTGACATGCACATGTGAGCGTAATTTCGGGCTGATCGGGCCTAAATCGGACACGCTGACAATTTTTAATTACATGGCATTTCATAAAACTAAAACATTTCCCACCCTCAAAATTAATTGTTCCAAAAGAACCCTAACACTCAAATCCCAAAATTGAACTCCCAAATCAAAATATGAAAAGAACCCTAATTAGCTAGGACCATGAGACGCCACCAACCGCTGCCGATATTTTCGAACCCAATCCCGGTGAATAGGCCAAGCTCCCCTTAATCTCTCATTGCGATAAGTATTGGGGGTTTTGTAGCGATTTAGACATATTGTTTAAGAATTCCAATTCGAGAGAAAGAAAAAGCTACAATTTTGAGTATATTAGTAATCATGAACTGTAATTTCTAAAAAATTGACCTTCATGTTTTACAGTGGTTTGACACAGTTTCCACACACAAAATTTATCAAGAACTACAAAATGTCATATAAAATAGGAGATATGGTTTGCAATTGTGGAATTAGAGTTGTCATTCGCACTTCTTGGAGTAATGAAAAC
The DNA here is from genome assembly GCA_028654395.1 of Scutellaria barbata. Classification (NCBI taxonomy): domain Eukaryota; kingdom Viridiplantae; phylum Streptophyta; class Magnoliopsida; order Lamiales; family Lamiaceae; genus Scutellaria; species Scutellaria barbata. The sequence continues at coordinate 18,218,520 of CM053650.1, forward strand.
CCAGGAAGAAGGTTCAATTCTTGCCTCCACTATAATGTAAGTAAATATCTAGCTTTTTATGTTAAAATGTGTCATGTTTAACTTAATTATGTTCAATTCTGTCGTTTGTTGAATGCAAAATGTGTTGAATGAAATTTATATGATATCTTCCATGTTTCGATCACGTAATTAAAAATTACCAGCGTATCCGATTTAGGCCCGATCAGCCCGAAATTACGCCTACACATGCATGTCACGTGTAATTTCAACTCAATTAAGCAATTTGGGTTGAAATTGGGCATAAATTACACATTTTTATAAAATACTGTCCAAATCTGCCAGCCAAAAAAAAAAGTCCAAAATTTCCAGAACACTAACTTTATGGGGTTAAAAAAGTAGTTTACTCTATAAAGTATATTAATTAACATTATCATACCTTCAATAATTTATTTTTCCTCATAATGAGATCTTCAAGAGTTTTACCTATGTTTCTGCTCTCATTCTTTGTGTCATTCTTAGTTTGCATATTTCTAGTGGATCATGAATGGTATATGACCTATATAAATGTTTTACTTTGTTATTGTTCGTTTATTAAGATTTTATAGTTGAACTCATAAATTAATTTTTTTTTGATACCATTTATCGAGTTTGGCAAGTTCTTCAAACATCGACTTCAAGCTTATTTGTACAGTTGAAATTGATGAGGTTTGCAGCTAGATCTCACCTAAGCCTAATAGAATCAAAATTTATATCAAAACACTATATATATGAATTGCATATTCTTTTCAAACTTTTAGTTGTGTTTTTATTTTACCTTTGAATTCTTTTGTTGTGACCTTTGTAATGTCAATCACTAATTTTTTATCAATAATTTGCTAAAATTCTCTTTCTTCATTCAGTGTCATGTCTTCCCAAAGAGACACCATTCAAATCAAAACATAAATTTTATTAAACTTTTATTTTTTTTTATAGATTTAGTATATGGCAAAAAGGTGATCAGTATTTGATATCCATGCTCAACCCAATATAGAACACAAACCCTTTTGAAGGCCAATTCAAGTAATAGCTTCTCGATTCTTCAGTAATTAGTACGCAACTTTGTTTTTTTTATAATTTTCTACTCTTTAGATAGTCATTCTTTTATATTTTTGTTAGGGTTAAATTTAGATTTTTTTCTATTATTTTTCATAGAACATAAATGACTTACTCTTCATAATTTCCCTTACTGGTTTTTTTATTCTCCTTTTGAAGTGCAAACAAGTCATGATTTCCTTGACCCTTATCAGTATTTCACATATATCTGCAAAATATTCAATTTTATGAAAAAAAATTTGTAAATCATTGTGCATAAACATCTGCAAAGTATAATTTCAAATCAATGAATTTTTTTTATAAATCATAGTTCACAAATAGTAATAATATTTGTACGTACCAAATGATTTACGTTCCTCATATTTACTGAGTAGGTCTTGTAATCCACATAGCCATTGTTATTGTTATTATCATCAATGTTGTTTGCTGCTTCCTCCACACTGATGAAATTTTTTAAGACCAATTCCTTTTTAGGATGTGCATGTGCGAAGTTTGTATTGATATTTTTTACTATTGTCTTCTTTATCAGATAGGTTTTGTGTCTTATGAGCTCATTTCTGATATTTTGGATGTTTTCGTTGAAGATGATCACTTCAATTTGGACCCCCTGTAAATAAATATCTCAATTTGAATTTCAAATTCTAAAGATTAACTTCAATAAATATATATATATATATATATATATATATATATATTAATTCTTAATTGATTTGGTGTTGTGATTTGAATAAGCATGAACAAACTTTATACAGAGAGTTATAGTGAATTTTTTTAATTAGGACTCGAAATTAAATAAATTAATTAGGACTATAAATTAGAAATAGAGTTTGTTTTAAGTAAAGAATATATTTGAATTAATTAAAAATTTAAGAAGTCATTCACGTTTGCTGACAAAAACTACCTAAGGAATTCCTATTTTTCAATAGGGATCTTCTTCTCCTTGACAATTAACGATGACAATTGGCCTCTTAAATACATAGGAATAGTAATCTTGACAAGTTTACTAAATACTGTTTTTGAAAAAAGAAAATATTTATCGGTTTATAAAATCTTTCACTTCTATGATTCTATTTAACGATCTGACTATATGGACTGTCCAACGAAGAGAGAGAGAGAGAGATAAAATTAGTTAAATTAATTAGGACTCTAAATTAGAAATAAAGTTTGTTTTAAATACATAGGAATAGTAATCTTGACAAGTTTACTAAATACCATTTTCGAAAAAAGAAAATATTTATCAGTTTATAAAATCTTTCACTTCTATGATTCTATTTAACGATCTGACTATATGGACCGTCCAATGAAGAGAGAGAGAGAGAGAGAGAGAGAGAGAGAGATTAAATTAATTAAATTAATTAGGACTCTAAATTAGAAATAAAGTTTGTTTTAAATAGGGAGTCTAAGAGTTTTTTGAAAATAGGAGAAGTAAATAGTTTAAATTAGATATAGAGAGTTTTTTTAAGAAGGACTCCAAATTAGTTTAATAACGTTAAAATAAGCATTATGAAAAATGGACGAAACTTAAATTATTCATACTTATATAATAGTATAGATATATAACGATATATCTAACATAATTAAAACGTACAGCTAACATAACTAATGTATGAAATGTTAATATGTTTGTCTAAAAAGAATGTTAAGTATATCTAACATTACTAAATGTATGACTAACATAACTAAAATTTATAACTGACACAATTAAAAGTTATGACTAATGTAACATAAATGTATGACACCCAGGAGAATGTTTGGATGAGTGTGTGTGCGGATCTTGCGGCGTGTGGTGGCGCATGGCTGCCTAATCGATTCGAGTACATGAATTTTAGATTCATGCACCAAATACACACGAATTTTGGCGTTAACTAAAAAGAATTACTGATTTATTTTTACTTCAAAAAAATATTGTTTTTAATTTGTAAAATATCATTCTTAAGTATTATTTACTATTTTTGTGAAAACTAATCAAATATACTATTTATTATTTCTTTTAAATTTATTGATAAAGTTTTGGGTGAGATCTTTTCACGGATCCCATTCCGTGAATGGATTGGGTCGGATTGAACATAAAAAAATATATAATATTTTTGTGTGTATTATTTAATATTTTTCTATATTTAGGTAATACTTTGATATTATGTGATGTTTGAGTTTGGTCAAATTATAAGAAAATATGTAAAAAAAATTATGTGTATTAGGTAATATTAATCTGTATATCAAGTAACACTTTTGTATTATATGATACATGACGCAAAATGAATCCGATTGGGTTTATAAAAACGCATGGATCCTCTCTAGCGCGCCTCATGCGCTCTTCTTCCTCGCGTGTGAATTATGCAATATGTAATACTTTTTGTGTATTAGTAAATACTTTTATGTGTATTAGGTAATATTATTATATACATTAGATGTACATAATATAAAAATATTATCTGACATATAAAAAAATATTATCTAATATGCATAAAAGTATTATATAATTTTCTTATATTCAATCCGACCCGCTCCATCTCACAAAATTCATTTCGTGAGACGGTCTTACGCAAGATTCACACAAACTTATTCATGTCTTAAAGAAAATACTTTATAAAAATTAATGTTCTTAAAATAAAATAATATCTTTAAAGTTAAAAAACGAATATGTTGACACACGAACCATGATGACCCTGCATTGAGTGCATATTGGCTGCTCATAACAAAAGTGTTACAAAGTATATCATAACTAAGTTAACCGAAGTGGATTAATTGAATATCAAGAATTAATAATTACTTTGTCTAGCACATAAAAGTAAAATAAAATGAATCTAAATAGAATGTAGCTTATGTTCTAAACAACATGTTGGATAGGTTTTGTTTTACATATTGAGATATGTAGTATTGTTGGAAAAACCCTACCGAATAAAACCCTTATTAATCCCTGCTTCCCCCACCACCCAATAAATTCTATAACAGTGAAAACTTTTGGAGAATTAATAATCACAGTTGGCAATATTGGACCATACCATACAAATTTAAACACATGCAGGAAGCACATGGTCATAACTACGTATGTCACTCAATTTATTAGCAATTATGAATGAGTTATTAGTTAGATTCTTGTACATCTGCTATAACAAATTGTGTTCATAAAGGTTTTAAGAAGATAGTAAACGACGAATATTTGCACAAATTCTGAATTATCACAAAAATGATTGTACATGTTTCAGAATTATTACACAATTATTTAGCCAGAAATATAAATTCATTGGAACCCAACTAACTGGACTTTTTCTGCACTTTTCTATATCACAAAACATCGTTTATTACATTTTCTCGTGTAGTCATAGGACTAGGATAATAAGAATAATACACACTAAAAAACTAAGATTAAGCTCAACTTAGCTTTTGCCCAAATTAATAGCAGCATACACAAAATCCTCGCATCTGGTATACGCACCGCCTCCTAAAACATCGGACAGAGCCCCGATAACATCAAACGACTCCTGCAGATCAGTAGCTGACGTCATGTCTTCAAGCCACGAGAGCAAGTCCTTGGAGAAAGCCACCATATCTTTCACATTCAACAATCTTTCTCTCATCACAACCTCCCAAGCTTCCAACTTCTTGCTTTCATCTTCCCCTTCCACCTCCTTTGTTAGGGCTGAGTCTGTGGTTGGGGATTTGTTGACCTTGAAATATCTCTGAAGCTGCTCGATTAAGCCAGTGTAAACGAGCATAGGTTGAATCGTTGAGAATAGTTCATCAGATGTGGCAGTAGCAGCAGAAGTGCTTCCGGAGGTGCGCTGCATGGACCGACCATGGCGTTGCATGTAGGCGTGGAATATTCCACGCTGTAAGAAGGTGCGGCGATGCAGCAACCAAGACTCGTAAGATTCAGAGAGGAGTGAGCTCACCATCATGAATTGGACGGTTTCCTCCGTTCCATTTGAAGATTTGGACTCTAGTGTAGGAGAAGACAAATAAGTAGCAATAGACTTGGAAAGATTGTTCCGCTGAGAGGAGTCGTGATCTAAAAGGTGTCGTGCCATCTGTATCATGAAAGGTAGGACTTTGGAGTTGCTCTCTTTTCCACCACCTCTACAATCTGCACTAAATGATGCGCCAGTTGCAAACCGAGCTAGCATCTGCCAAACCAAAAAAACATGAGAGAATTCACAGATGAGCAAATGCATGTCAACAAATAGAGATAGATGGGAACATACCAAAACAATGTCATAAGTCAACAAGCGCAGGCGGCTACCATCAGCACGTCCGAGAGCATTAAGGTAGTCCCAGTACTGGTCAACATAACGTATGTATTGTCCCATGGGGACAGAGGGTGCTCTCAGGGGAAATAAGTTATTACACAGAGTTTCGTTGTTTCTAAGAGCAGCCCCATCCCATTCCTTCTTCGGGTTTTTTAAGGCAGCATCAGCTCGTTTAGCCTCTTGATGGCACTGGAAATGTATGATATTGAAATGGCTGACAGTTGTATAAACACAATCTCCACGGGCACTTCCTGAACTTCCAACACCCAAGTTCACACGCTTACTGTAAGTATAGGCACCCAACATATCAGTAGGTCTCAACCGATAACCCTCTCGGCAAACCATGCAAGCTAGTCCATCTTCCTCATCTTCCACATCTTCAAAACCTTCTAGGACAGGCTGCGAAACAACTATTCGCTCACCTCCATCTGAAGTCAGTTCTTGCCGCATCCCAAGCCCCTTCAACCATGAACTAAGAGGTCAGACTCGATACAAATAAACATTCAAGAGCCTTTTGACTCATGTCTTGCACCACATATCTAAAAGTAGAAAGTTATAGAGATGTACACAAAGTTATTTTAGGTTGTGTTTGGATGGAGGGATTTGAGCAAATCCATTGGTGCTGTTTGGATTGATATGAATTTCAAATCCATCACTATCATTTTGAACTAATATTTTAGCAATATGGGTGGAATTGAATACACTCGAATTTGAGTGGATTTGAAATCCATCCATTTCAAATCTCTCTTCCACACACAACCTTAATGTTGCATTAAGGAACGTTCATTCAGTAATCCATAGTCTTAAAACTCAAAAGCTGCATAAAGAAAAAATTAAGTACCTGAAGCAGCTGTTCTCTTTTCTTCAGTGCTCGACGCCTCATCTCATCACGTGTTGCAAGTCGCAGTTGGCGAACTTTTTCTGCTAAGAACCCATTCTCTGTTCCTTCCTTATCAGTAAGGGTGTCCAACAAGTTTTCAGCCTTTGCCCCTATCTCATTTTCACCTGCTACACTCTCTAAAACATGGAGCAAAGGTAAAATCCCTTCCTCATCAATACACTGCTGAGTGGCCAAGTGACCCATTGACAGTCCCCTCAGCATAGACAGAATAAGGGGAACAGAAGGAAATTTCAAACCAGAAGCCCATTCTGCAGTTGATCTAAAGCCAGGCTGTGCTGTACATGCGAAACACACCTTCAAGTGTCTCACAGTAACTCTAGTAATCCCTTTCTCTAATATTATATCTTTTAATCTCTCCCCACAAGAGCTTGTTTTTAGAGATTCAGAGACCCTCACAAAATTCTCCAGAGCAAATTTCTGTTTGGCTGCTTGTTGCGCAATCTTCTCATCCTTAGGATTGTCTTCATATTGCTTTTCTAACTGGTCAAATTCACTCCAATTCCTCAGGTAAGGGTCAAAGTGCTGGATGAGCACTTCCATAGCCGCAGGTTCTCCATAAGTCAAGTATGGCAAGATTCTTGCAACCATCTCTGTATTCCTCTGCTGTTTGCTTGACTTCTTGAGTCCTGAAGGATGAGACAGTCGTTCAAGGAACATAAGAACAATTTTCTTAGCCTGTTCACTGCTACCAGAATCTTCACTAGAGACTGTAAATACTCCTGGCGTAACACTGATGTTGTCACTCTCATTCGCTTCCAGAGTAAGAGACTCTACAATTAACAGAATGCCCTCAGCTGGTTCCATAGCATCCACAGAGAAGGCACGCCTTGCAGTTTCAAGGAGTAAACCTAAAGCTCCCAAGCTTAATAATGTTCTTCTGTTTTCCCTTGTTTTGCAACACAACATCAGCAGATTTAGCACAGCAACCAACTGCTCTTGGTTCAACTTCAGATCATCTCGTAAACGCTGTTCAGTAAATTTACCATTTGAAACATTTCAGAAAATGGAAGTGTAAATGAATAAGGATAGCATCAAAAAGAGATGAAAGTTAAAATTATGCATGCGTCTGTCAGTTGGTTTCACATTCCCATTTAACGGTTTAGCCTCATTCAATTAACAACCCCTATTTCAAAGGAATAGGAAGATAAAACTACCATCACACACACAACAAAATGAAAAGAGCTTGTGAGACAGCACTGCTATGAAAACCTGGCGCACCTGAACCATGCTTAAGAGAATTTCTAGACCCCCACATTCTCGTACAGCACCAGTAATTGCAAACTCAACCTCAGGATCTTGAGATTCCTCTCTATCTTCATCTAACTCTTTGATCATCGGCTCTGTAGCTTCACCATCCAAACCCTACAATAAAGTGAAAACCGTGTCTTGTCATCAAAACGAGTATTACACCAAAGTAGAATGTTGCCATATAAGAACCATACAACAAAACTATTGGATGAACAGAAAAGGCAAACCAATAAAGATTGTGACTACCTGAAGCCGGTAAGTCACGGTCATTGGAGGACAATCTCTGGTGGATGTGGCAGCATTAACGGACAAAAATGCTGATCCAGTGGTTGGAGTTGAACCTTGACTGTTTGATTTCTTCCAAACTTGCTCATAAACTTGAGCAATACTTAAATCAAGAGAGATAATGTTTCCTGCTACTAGCAACTCCATGCCATAATCATCCTCTAGAAGACCCAGGAGGTCCAATTGGTGGCAAATCTTATTTTTCACATCACGCATCAGAGGACCAATCTCAGCACTTGAATAAGGATTCTTGGTCATTGATCCCCTAATAAATTCCTCCTGTGTATGCGCCTTGTTCAGTATTAATAGATATACAGGCTCTGGTTTTGATGGGCAAATCAAGTTGCAGAGCTGTTCCAAGATAAACTGTGGAATAGATAGAATAATGGTTAGGTTTTGCTTAGTGCTGCAGCTGTTCTATGAAAATTATAAAAACATATGGATTCTTGCATAAAACCATTATTAGGGCTTTATAATCAGAAAGATAGATTCCTGCAATTATTCTTTGTCAAAGAACCAGTAATGATTTCTATCAATGTACCTGATGTTCTCTAGAAGAAAAGGCACAAAAATAGGATACGATATCAGCCTAACTAAGAATTGGCATATGACTAATTGAAACAGATACATTGCCCAAGTCATATTTGTAAAACAAGAAAGAATATAGGGTCAAATAGTCAAATCCACATACCATAGAAGAACGTCCTTTTCTATCCTCTCCATGAGTCTGCAAGCCACCAATACATGCCTGAATGAACTGCCTTTTATTTTCATTGCTCTCCAGCAAGAGACTGTCAAGAAGATCTTTCAGCAGTCGATTGCAGTCACTTATTAATTTAGTCTTTTGTACAACTAAACCTCTGATCACAATGAGAGCCTCAAGAACATCAGATAACAACTGCTCCCGCATGAATCTGCCAGGCAATTGGGAAACATTTTTATTCAACACAAATTAACTAAGTTTGAAATTGGAAAAGGAAAAGAAACAGAAAATAAATAACAAAACAAAACAACTGAACAAGCACAAACCTTGATCTGATATTGGGGACCTCTAAGAATTTGCCAAGGAGCTCTATGAGCTTGTGGAGAATAAAACCTTGCGATATATCTATATGGAGGCTCCTCTCTAATGATTCCACATTGTTCACTTCTCTCATGATTAGCTTACATAAAGTGGCCAAACATCCTCGAACAGTCAGAAATATACGAGCATCTTCTGAATCAATCATTCTAAAGAGCAACTCAAAATACTCTGCTGCATTTTCACCAGCAGAAAGGGTAGCTGGTAACAAAGACATAAGCAAATTAAGCAACCTAAACCGTCTCGAAGGACTTTGACCACAAAGCAAATTGACTAACATGCACATCTCAGATCTTATAGATTGTGAACAAGCACTCAGTATAAGTTCAGTAACCCATGAGCCAAGTTCAAATAATTTTATATCACTCTGAGCTGTTTTACAAGAGCGTCGCTTCCATCTCAAGCCATATTTCATGGCCAAAAAGTTATATCTCTGGGGCCGAGATTTGTGGACAACTTTGACTGCCTGAGAAACTTTAAATTGCCGCCTAACAAAATCAAGATACGATGCTCCCTTCTCCCATTCAGTATAGCTGAGTAACTGGATATCTTGAGTCCTTGAAGAACCATCCCAATTTTTCTCCAATGGCTCTGATATAGGCCTGTTTGCATTCACAAGTCCACTAGAGCCAGATTCATACGAGCTGTTCTCATCTTTCAGATGTGAAACTGAAGATGGCCTTCCATTCACTTGCTCTTTATCCACTGCATCTGGTTTTGGTGGAGTACATGCATGAGATATAATCTTCAGACAAGGTAGAATAACATGCTCTGATATAGCAGGATGTTTGGCACCCAATTTGATTGATTTAAATAGCAACTGGAAGACAATCCTTAATCTTGACTCCCAGAATTCATCTGCTAATGAACAGACATCTGAAAGCAACATCAATTCTTCACGTGTTGCAAGAGATATGTCAATGGAGCGATGATGTTCAAGACAGTACACAACTTTCTTCAGCAGCAAGCTATTCAATTCTGCTACTGCATTGACATCAGCCTCTGAGAAGGCACACAGTGCTGCCCTGGCTTGAACACGGGCTGTTTTTGGTCCTTGATGTATATTGTTCTCAAACAACTCACGCAGAATGCCAGAAGCAACAAGTTGCTTCTTGGAACTTGGATGTTTAGATAGAACCTGAAGTATCTCAAGACACTGGGTCACAAATGTACTAGCACAGCCATAACAGCTATTTGGGGACCTCAGCACAACAAATCTAGAGGCTGCAGCAAGATTATCAGAATGCTTCTGATGCAAATAGTTCATTAACACACGTCTGAGACCTTGTAGAGTCTGAACACTTTTACTCACAGAATCAAAGGCTGCTTTGCATTTCTCACCGTAAAGTACACCAAGAAGGGCAATTTTACGGTTGATCTTGCAGGAAGGTCCAGGTAAAGATACCATCATTTGCTGCACAGAATCTTTCTGCTGAGAATCCATCTCATTCTCACCAATGCTTGAGACAATCTTTAGCAAAGGTTTCTTGAAACCCAAAAGCTGTTGATACCGCCGATGAGCATTTTCTGATTCAGATTCTATTGCAGCTAATCCCCTTTTCATATCTTCATCATTTTCCATGCTGTCAAAAGTAAAACTTGGTTTGGCCATAAAGTTGAATTCAAAACGACCATATTTACTGTATCCACACTCATTGCACAAAAAGGAGTCAAGATTCTCATAATTAATATTACGGCATTGCCTGCATTGATAAGCATTCTCATGACAGTTGCTACAAATTCCATGTTTGTCAGTCACAGGTCGACTACAACGTGGACACTGCAGAGGCTCAAGGGATAATGCTTGGAGATTTTCATAGAAAGAATCCAACTCAATCATAAAATTACAGGCTGTTATAGGAATTGGAAAGTCTACTTTCAATTCTGTCTGATTAAAAGCAAGGTGGCATATCTTTGCGCGCTTCCACAAAGACCAGTTATTTTTCAACTCCGACAAATCAGCCACAGGCCTGTTATTGTAATAAAGATTCAGCACTTTTACTGATTTGGACTTCCGAGCATCATGAACATTCATGGTCACACTTTGAATGGTGTAGCTACCAGTGCATTTCACAATGATACGATTGTCTGTAAACTTTGTTTCTGACTTCAGACTTTCTAACTTTATCCGGCTATATGGGACCTCAGGCGAGCTGCAGGCAACACAAGGCTCACTCTCAAGATAATAACCATCAAACTCAACCAAACCACTCAAAGTATTGTAAATGCGTGAATTGGGATGGTTTGCTAGAAGTTCATTTTGAGAATGAAGTGTATCAAAAATGCATTTGATAACATCAGATGTCAAACATTTGTCTATGATTTCATTGTGCTGCTGTTTTAAGCTGCTATCTGGCAATTTTCCAAGCAAGCAGGTGAGAAGATCTGTATACTCAATAACATTCTGACCATACAATGGCAAGTGTTTCACTTTCTGCAAGAGAACTGATAACATCGTCTCCTTGAATGACTGCTTGCCATGGTGCCACGCACCAAGAAGAACACACTTGGCTTCTCCACGCACAGTGCTTGAATTCCATTCCAACAAAAAGGTGTCCATAAATTGTTTCAGGCAGTCATCACCACGGTCAATAAAGACACTCAATGCCTGTTCCATATCCATGTAAGATTTCTCCAAGGGAGATTCACTTCCTTCTTCCCCTTTTTTCTTTTTCTTAGACTCAAGAGACTGAACTGCAAACTTTGAAGTCGTACCTCCATCACCACCTTCAGCCTTCTGTGAAGAGTGATTAGTGTCCTTTCCAGTATAAAACGCCAAATTCAAAAGTTTCAGGGCTTGAATTACACATTCTTCACCAAAGGAGAAAACTCCATTCATCAGAAAGGGTAAGACATCACCATGTCTCAAACAATATTTCTGCCAGTTTCTAGGTCTCGCAGCAGATACTTCAGCAATTGTTGTGAGGCACTTAACTATTTTGACACTTCTTTCATAAGAGATGGAGCTTTGAAGTCCACCGGATTTGTTTATGTGTTTGTAGAGCTTTTTAATTTCATTGGAAAACTGCCAAGTATCACGGACACTATAATAGTGTGTCTTACTACCACAAAGATGCAGAAACAGACGCCGGGCATACCTTCTAACAAAGGTTGTATGTGGATTGTTGATATAACTACAAAGAACATCCTGATACCCATCAAGCTTCAAATCCTTACCAGAAGAAATCTTGTATGGCTTCTCCTTCTCCCCACCCTTGTCGTGCTTTTCAGGCCGAATTAAACAGTAAACCAACCGAAAAGTGTTCTCCAGTAATAGACGATGGTAATCAGCAAAAATATCTGAACGGTGTGATTTGGCATATGAATCTGAGAAAAATGGGGAAAAATTACCAGCTGGAAGCTCTCTTCGAACTGTTAATAGCGCACCGCAGCCAGAACCTGGGTTTAATCCATGAGTTTCACCATTGACAGTAAGGGACTTGAAGATATGAACTAGCTGCTGCAGTATATCCATGAGATAATTGACAAAAACCTGTTGCCTAAGAAAGCCACAAGCTATATGAAGACAAGAAGTCAAGTCACTTTTCTCTTGACCATCAGATGCTGATGAACTGGATAATGACATGGAAGGTAGGATCTGGATGGTTGTTTTGTCCTGTGTGTCAGTTGTCCCACCGGATTTTGATACAGTAACATCACCACCTGGTTGGTTCCAGTTACGCAGCATGAGCGTGAAGAACATAAAAACAAGGATCATAACTTCCCCAAAAGATGAACGGGTTTGAGCTACAAAAGGTTTATTAATTTTCAGCTCATCTACAAACCACTTTATTAGCTTCTCCATATTTAAGCTCTTGATGTCTGTGCTATCAATAAAAGGACCACCAATAGCTGATGACAATCGGTAGAATAGCTGCATCACTGGAATAGCCTGAATTCCAGGGGTGGTCTCTGCCCAACCTTTTAGTTGTTCAAGGAGCTCAGAAAGAAGTAACGAATTGACAGCCCTTTTAGATGCAGAGATAGTAACAGGGTCAACCGCTGAAGTTGAGAACTCCCCAGACTCATTAGGCTCCAACTCATGGATTGATGGAGCTGAATTCTGCATGTTGACATCAGCAGAAACAGGCAACAAACTTGTGTCACTTAGATCATCAGTAGATAGATGAATTTCATTACCATCTCCACCGAATGTCTCTACTTCAATAGGGATCGCTGTCATTGGATGATCTGGAGAATGTGGTGGAGGAAGTTTCTCTGCATCTAAAACTTCATAACATGCTTCACATAAATCAAAATCAGGACAAACAGTACAGTGCCATCGGCGCCTCAATATAGGAACAGTTGAGCAACCATCACAGCAGTATTGCACAGATGAAGTTATGGAATCTTCTTCTATCATAATAGGAGTATTTCCACTAGTTGCACTTGCAGCATCAGCACGGAGAGGAACAGACACTGCACTCTCTGTTACGTCATCTGCACCTAACATTGTCTGCTTTGGAAAGGGAACCTGGAGCAATCTAGAAGATATAGCCAGACTACAAAAGGAAAAGGCAACTGTAAGTGCATGGGCAAGAGATAAAAGTAAATTCAAGTTTGCAACCTTTATTATATATACCTGCTGGCAGTTTGGACAGCCTCATTGGTAGAGAAAAGAAGCTTTTTCAACAAAGAAACTGCAGGGGCTACAGATTGTATTCCCCCATCTTTTCCATGCAATGTCAGACACTCTGCATAGCAATAGATCAGTTCCACAGATGATATGACAATATTGTTCATAGTTTGTGTGTCCGGCTGCTCTACATCCAAAATTCCCCAGAGTACTTGCATAAGCCCATCAACTACCTCAGAACCTATATCAGGTTAAATACAAACAAAATTCTTGGTCATTCAAGCAAACATAACAGAAATAAAACATGAGTTCATGTGGCCTTTAGGCATAATTCAATCAGAAACAACCCAGTATAAATCACATGCTAATGGGTGAAATTACAGGTCAAGTGTGTAAATATTCTAAACAGTAACCCTACATACAAAACAGAAACAGAGAATACAATATTTTTTACTTGGTGGGAATCTAAGAAAGCACAATTCAAGGACGATCAAGTGCTGGCAATAATAGTAAGATAAGGATTTTTATTTAAAGTAAGAAATTCTACCATTACTCTCAAGGAAACTAGCCAAGTTTGAGCGACGATGCAGCGCAATCTTAGAGACTGCACGCATCTGCGCAGTGAACTCCTCAATAATCCATCCTGCAGTCAGTTCCCCCATTCCTAACTTTGATGAAAGTATGACTGTAGATTTCACAACTCCACTAAGACGTATGCTGTCCTTCACCTAAAAAAATAACTCTCCAAAGTGTGTAAGAGAAATTGTAAGAATCAACTACTACAACTGAAAACTATAAGACCAGCATGAAACTAAACCAGCCACTAAAAAACACAATAATAAACGGAAGTAAATCGCAGGTAGTACCTGGTAATAGACCTCTCTTTTGGGAAATACAGCCTGCAGAACACGGCTGGCAGCAGCCTGTAACAAAGGCTCCCTGTCACTCTCAAATATTGTTTCCAGCACTTGCTGACATTTAAGGTTGCTCCACTCCATTTTAACATCTTCAAATTTTGAGGATTCCTGAGGTTTACATAATAAATAGATCCGGGACAGAAGCTTGAGGCCATCAGCTACTACTTGCTCTTGTACTGAAGCAGATTGCACTGCCCGAGACTTTCTCGCTGACCCAGTGGACCATGAATTACAACCAAGAACGCTAGCTTCCATATCTAGAATGGCATCCATCTTCTCTTTCCAACCAAATTCATCCTTTGCTCGGCCATATACTTCCAAAGAGTCTATTCTAGGCAAAGCAGATCCACTGAAGGTTCGGCTAATTGAAATTGTGAATTCTTCATCAGCAAGGAGTGATTCAGCCACAGTGAAGGGTACATCATACCAAGACCGCATTCCTTCATCTAATTTTATCACTCTCTGGAAAATAGTAATTTCAGAGGGAATATGACTTGCTGATGTATTGCCAACGTGCAAGCGAAAACCAACCATGACAATGTCAGGATTTGAGTTGGAAACTGTTATCTGGAAAAAAAACCAATGAAGGTATTGTAGATCTTTAAATGCTTGAATAACAACACAAATAATTAGGATTTTAAGCATGATACCACAAAATATTGTAGAGGCATAACTTTAATGCAAAACATTATGGAGAACCAACATAATCAAATGAATGAACATTAAGACATAGTTGTTCATATATAAATTTGTTCTACAATCAATTATGAGGGACTGCACTCCATCCTACAATTTTTATAATTATGTATAAGAGATAAATATATGTCACTTGCCAATTTTTTTATTTTTGGAATATACATAGCATATTGCTTTAACTATTTTTGCACCAAAAGAGCTCTCCAAAAATGATTTGTTGGAGCAGAAATATGTGACAGCAGGCAGAAATAAATACATATTTTAATTTTCACTGGAAAAGAACCAACGAAACAAAGTTCCTGCTTTATTTCTTACACTTCACGCTCATCAATTTGACTTTGGCTGAAAAATCATCTTATGATTGCTTGGGCACAACCATGTTACATATAGCATACATACAAATACACACATAAATAGATGTAATACATATAGATCATATCTTTAGAGAGAGAGAGAGAGGAGATAAGGAAGAAAAAACGAGATTGAAGAAAGCAAATTTGTAAATTAACATGACATTTACAGATAGAAGTTAAAAAGATAATAAGAAGAAAATATAGAAGATGTGAAACAGCCAACATAATTTATGCTAACATTGACAATACCTTGAATCCAGCAGGACTAGGCCCCTCTAGAAACCCATCTTCAGATGCTAAAGTTTGCTTAGCCCCCTCAGAATCATTATTCCTTATGGCATCACCGGTAAATTTCACATCTTGTGTAATGCAGACAGTTTTCTCAAAGAAATCAAGTGGAAATTCTGGTTTTACACCCCCATAAGCTTTATTTTTCAAAATACCAGAACCCAATTTTTTAACCTTATCTGCCATTAAGTTTACACCCGTCTCCACACCAGCTGGGATGTGCGAGTAAATCTGGAGACTTCCATCTTCATGCAAAACAAGACAGTGGATTTTGTCTTTTGACAAAGGCCTGTAAGCTGTTACCCCAACCAGAGGTGAAGTTGAACCCCCTGTGTGCCGTAAATTTTGCACAAGCACTTCATGTTGTCCCAAGGAGACGGCAAGTATTCCATTTGATTTTAGATTAGAATAGCAAACAAATAGCCCACTGCCACCCAGTAACTCTTTCCAACGATGCAAACCAGCTGGCCGGAGCTTGCCGTCAATGTCATTCTCATGCACAGCAGAAACTTCTACCACAGATGTAGCATCAGGATTTAGGCGGCCTATTAAGGTACTCCCATCCTGATAGGACAGAAAGAGCAATTTGTGAGTATGTGAAAAATACAATGAGGAGCCTTTTGCAGGTTTGTTTCTGCCCTCTACTTGAATAAGTTCCTTCAAGGGCCTGCTTCCAACATTTGATTTCACTGACAACTCCAATCTATACAGGTTTCCAGACTCTGACAAGACAATGAGGAGCATTCTACTGTGGGAAGCCGTTAATAGAGCTGCGTCCACAATTGCATCCTCAGGCAACGTGACATAGTGCAAAGGACTGATACTATCTTGAGAGAGATCATATATTTTCACGAATCTGTTAGTGGCTACCATTAGCTGAACCTGAGAACCTGGAACCCATTCTACACGTCTGATATATGCACCTTGTAAAGCAAGCTCAATAGCTAATCGATCAATCACCTCACCTCGATGATTAACTGTAAGGACCTGGCAATCTTCATAGCCAGCTACAACCAGGTAATTCTCAACAAGTGAATTAAAAAGGAGATGAACGATTTCAAAGCGAACAACGTTCTTAGAAAGAGGCTTTACATTAGCCTTATCCGCTGTCACAGGAGCAATAGTAGCTTGCCCGATCAGCTGCCCGACATCAAATATGGCTACTTTATCACCTTCCCCAACTGCCAGTCGACCTCGGCCACTGACGCTGAGCAACGACTTGACAAGAGATCCACTTGTCAAATGGGATTTGAGTTCCTTTGCATTAGAATAATCTGCTTTTATCTTCAAATCTAATGATCCACTTTTATAAGCCTTCTTCAATTGTAAAAGATCATTATTGTAGTGGAGCACTTTGTCCTCAGCCAATGTAACTTTTCTGTCTCTCATCATGTTGGAGTCTCTGCTATTAGTAATATAAGGCAACAATGACGAACAAACTCCCAAAATACGACGTTCGACATCCAGCTCATCAAGCAGCAGTGGCATCCTTTCTTGGACCTCCGTTGGAAGAGATAACCTGGTCGAACAATCTAGGTCTAAAGATGAATCCTCATCAATATCTGAATCACTGTCAGGAAGCTGATCACCATTGTCCGGAAGAGACAGGAAAGACTGCAAGTTACCTGTACTACGTGTAGGTGCACTATTGCTGCCGGAATATTTTCTAGGTTTCAAGCACTGACAACTGCTGCCACGAACGCCTCCTGCACCACAGTCGCAGAAAAACCGACTAGAGCGGGAGTAGACAACACGATGACCACGATGGCAGACCTTTGCACACACAGAGCAGCAACCTTTTGAGACAGTTAGATCACATGTATAACAGAAATACCAGTGTTGTTCCATAAAATTACTGCCACTAGATGTGAAGGTACAAACTTTAGATGCAAGAGCCCTCTCACTGTTGCTATCTTCCTCCTCATCCTTATCTATGCTACCCAACTCACCATCCGATGTTCCATCATCTTCATCATCATCAACAGAAGTTGCATCACAGTCAACAGATGCAGAACCTTGATTAGAAGATGGAATCAAATCATCAGCATTTTTTCTTGAACCAAGACTTCTAGAAGACAATGTCCCTAAACCAGAACTAGAACTAGAAAAGTTCTTCCCGGAAGACTTCTCCACAGTGCAGCGAAGAGAACCACAATCATTTACAATTGTTGTAAGGAATCCGCAAAGATACTTTAGCCCTTGAAGCAGACGCTCATCCCCAGCCAGCTTCTCTATCAGCAAAACAGTCCTCTGCAGCAGTGACTTAATTAACACTTCCCCTTTGGAGAGCTGAACAACGAAATTGTAATAACCTTTTGCTATATTGAAATCGAATCCTGAAAATGCATTCTCAAGGGAAAGAAGTGTGGCTTTATGTAAATGAATCTGCAGTTCTGGCAACTGGAGTTCAGAAGTAGGCGTCAACAGACACATGAGGAAGTTCATAGTTGAGTCTCTTAAAGAGACTGAAGTTCCTTTGGCACTGGCATCATTCAGTGTATCTGTCAAAGACCCCAATAACCTCATCTCCAGCCACTTAGATAGGGAAACCAAATCCATGCCAACAAACTTCATCTGCAACTTCACTTTGACTTCAGGGTATTCACCAGATAAAAGATCTGTAAAGAAGTTGAGAACCTTCACATTTACAGATTCGGAAAGGCAGTAATCTAAAGCATCAATCAGGACCAATATATCTCCCCGTCGAGAATCATGGAAGTTCTTAATCTTTTCAGAAATATCCTCCATAGAGACAAAAAATTTGAAGATAGTATTTTTAGAAGGATCTCGCTTCAGGCTGTCAGCCATATCAACCATCTTCACAACTACATATTCATGGATACTTCTATCAACATCTTTTGCTTTATTGATACTTTGAAGAAATTCTTCCATGCACTTCATAATGAATAAACTGCTATAATCAGCTCCCTCATTGCCCATTTTCAAGCTCTGGCAAATATGTCCAATTTCACCCTGAAGACTTTCAAACACCTTGTCGCACTTCATTGACAAGACTGATTCAAGAATCTCATTGATGACCTCCTTTTCCTCCCAATCAATCCCTCTAGAAACAATTATCTCAAGCAGTCCACCAAAACTAACAACAATTCCTTTCATGTTGAGGATGCAGGATGATATAACTTCACCATCAAGTTGAAGATGAAGAGGAAATCCATGCAACACAACTTCCCAAAAAACCTTAGATCGAACTCCCAAAGCAAATTTATCAATGATTTTACTTAACTTCAATGGAAGCTGGTATAGAGAGCTCAGAAGGCACGATTTGATCCCCATCTTCTCAGATAATTCATCCTGCATACTGTTATCCAAATCAGCATAATCAAATAGCAACAGAGGGAAAAATTTGTCCGCACACTGATGCCCATTTTTGAACATTGAAGCTAAGGCTCTCTGATAAATCAAAAGGTATCTCCTTAACATGGTTGACAATACTTTGACAAGAATCGCCACTTCATCAGCAGAAAAAGCGTTGTAAACAAGACCTTTTGTCAGTCCTAGAAACTCAGTATCCCTAGCAGTGAAATCTGACAGGCTGGTGCTCACTGTTTGAAGTGAATTTCCATTATTGTACCCCCGGATGCCAGTACTAAGTAAGGAGAGCACAAAAGAAAGCCAGGACCCACTCCTGAAAAAGTCAAAAGTAAGACTGCCGATATCCTCACACTTAAGTGAATCAAGCAATTGCTGAAGCAAACTCAATACAAGATCAGGAATCCCAGTACACTCATTTCTATGTATAGATAGGCCTAAAATAGAATGACTGATATAAAGAAAGCTATTCATATCTAAGATATCAGTAACCTTGAGGCCACTCAATAGACCTTGTCGATGTGCTCCAAAAGAACCCTCAATAGGAACATCCCAGCAAAGCACAAAAAGATATCGCTCAAGAATAAGGTCATCTGTGTTGGCAGCTTTTTTATTATTCCAAATTTTCAGAATCTGTGAGAAAGTGGCACTTATGTCCTCCATACTCAAACCTAAGCAATCAATTGTAGGAGAATCTCTACACAAAGAAGCCGGAAGGGGAGCAATATCAATCAACTGATTAAGGTAAACAATGTTTGCTGGTGTTCCAGTTGCACTCATCATGTCCTCTAGTGCAATAACTGGCCAAGATGACAAATAGTTGGCAGAATCAGGCATGCGTGACTTGGAAGCTTCCCTCAATTTTGTTCTAAAATCCAGCAGCAGCAACGATGGACAAGCAAGAGGGTGATATATCATATGACGCAGTGCCAAAACCAACCTTGAAATCAGCAAAGCCCAGGATGACAACTGCATACTGTCAGAAACTGTGGAGGTACTGATTGTTTTAAGCGACGAAAGTACTTCATTGGCCAGTACAGCCTTTTCCTCTTCAGATGACAAATGGAAAGCCATTAATATAATCTCAATGTAAAACAGAGAAGGAAGAGCTTCAACAATCTCCTTTAGACCAGAACCAGAACCCACTGAGCAAATTGTGTTTGCCTTTTCCTGGATAAATTTAACAAACAAGTGGTAGATTTTTGTTCTTAGTCTAGAACCAGCTGAACCAACACGGGAGACAAGTATATGGCCAAGCAAAGCAAGCATCTGATCATTGTAGAGATGAGCACCATTCTCAACAATCAGGATTTTATCAACAATTGACTCTTCCAAAGATTCATTGAAAGCTCGGAGCATCACAAGTTTCTGCAATAGTTCAAAGCAAGATGAATGTACATGTCCAAACTTCCTATCTTCATGAAGGTTTAGACTATTATCACAAGTCCTGTCCTCTGGATAATAACCCTGGCAATTCAGAAGTGAAAGCAAAGTATCAATATGGTTGCCATTAAGCTTTTTGATCGCATCTTGATACATTGGAGGGTGCCATTGAGGAGAAAAAACACATGTTTTGAGAAAGCTGAGTAATTCAATTGCTGCCTGAAATGGCATATTGCTAATGCTGGAAATAGAACTAGCAGTAGCATTAGATTGTTCGCAAACATCAGCAGATCCAACAGAGCGACCACCTTCCGAAAACAGATCACCAAATAGGGCTTCATCTTCATGACAAACGACACTTTCCACATCAGAGGTGGCAGATGTTTTTGTCCCACTTGAAGATGATCTTTCCAGTATTGGCTTTAATTTCATACCCTCAGAGTGAAGGAAGAGAACAAGATGCATCAGATTGTCAAGCCACTGAGCTGATGAAGGAAATAATATTCCAAATAACTCCTCCACAGTATGCTTTTTCAACAAAAAGACTTTCTCATTGCAGACATGACATGAAGGAGAATAAAGCTCCAAGTGGCTGTCAGTAAGCCCCTTATTCAGATCATCCAACTCATAAATATGATGTGCCTGATCCTTAATATCTGAAATGAGTTTCAGAACAAAAATAACCACCCGGGGACAGTAAGCCAGGGGGTTTTTATGGCTGGGAAAAGATTTATTAAACCTCCAGACATCAGAACCCAAATTGGGCAAGACAGAAGCCACTAAACATACTTGGATATTCTGAAACAGGTAATTCTTACAGAGAGTTGACTGCATTACTTGAAGAAATTCTTCCAAGATGTGTACGGCAAGACTTTCATAATTATTTTCAACAACAGTGTTGCTATTTGGAAACTCAACACCAGTTCTGAACAAGCTAGGCAATACACCAATGAAGGAAGCAGCAGATTGCAACAACAGATTGTCAGAATATAAACATGAATGTGCCTTTGTAACACTTCCCAGCAACTTCAATATTCTTACACAAGTTGACAATTTTCTTCGCAGATTGTGACTGCCTTGTTTCTCATCAGATGATGCTGGAAGTTCTAAAACTTCTCTGCAGAGCAAAATAAGACGGTGGTTGCATCTAAGATGAATAATAGCCCAATGCTGAGAGATAGTACTTAGCTTATTGACGTTGGACGGAAAAGATTGTCCAACTGGATTCACAGTATCAACTTGTATGCATTCCGAAATTAATGGTATTAACAGGTCATCATCTGCTTCCTTTTCCTGACAGCACAAGGAGCCTTCCCATAGAAACAAAAACATAAACAAATTTAGGGAGTGATGCAAGGCAGTGAAAGAAAAAAATAGCAGTCAATTGCGAAGCAATACCTTGAAGCATGCACTGAACATTATACTGCCATGGAAAAGCATCATCTTTATCAGTAATTGTAGGCAACAAATCCACAGGAACACTCGCTGGACACGACTGCGAAAGTTCCAACTCCTTGTGCACTCCGTCGAGTAGCAATAGCTCCAATAGTTGTAACATAGAGTTCTGAAACAGGGACACAGGTTAGATAAAGCTATATCAATATCACTGCACGCATATTGGTAAACCTTACAAAGAAATCTAGAGTTGATATACGAAATTTTATACAAGTGACAAAATAGTAAAATTGGAAAGGAGCTGAATGAAATTCCATAGGATGATATCTCCCTCCTGATGCATGAGAGACAGAGAGAGAGCAACATGTCCAAGGAAAAGGTTTTAGACCCAAACGCCTTAAACCCAACAGCAAAGTCATGATCATTGTAAAAAATAGTCCTCAAACTCAAGCCCCTGCACCTACTCTACACTTTGTGAAATGCAATCACAAAAAAGGAAATGCCATAGCTTTTAAACACTTTCCTCCTCCAATTTTATGATTCAGGTGTGACAAAAATATTTAAAGCTAATTGATCCAGTTGTGGAGAGCCCTACTTAATCTAAGCCCCGCCAAAAAACATTGTTCATGGATACGCACATATAATCACATATATAATAATTGAAGCATCTACAGGGCCCTATTTAAAGTTATTTTGTTAAGCTTTGATGCCTTAATTCTTTTGAAAGGAGTCAATAAAAAAAAATAATGAACCTTCAAATACCTATTTGAACAAATTTTTATTCATCCATTCGAATCTTTTGTGTTTTAATTGCTTTTGCCTATAATTGCCTATTTAGTAAAAATTACTTGCTAGATGAAGAGTGATGGTTCCTTTGCCAATTGCATTTGTTGATTTATTTTCTTATGCTGTTCTCATTGTTTTAAAGCGAGATTATTGTACTGAAATTAAAGCAATTAGAACAAAAACTCGTGCACACAAGTAGATTATTGTACTGAAATTAAAGCAATTTGAACACAATGCGCACACACAATTAGATTATTTACGGTACATTACAAGAATGAGTTAGTTTAGACCTACCACATGAGAAATATGAATTAACTCAAAAAAAAGAAAAATATAAATGGAAGAATCTAAGGAAATCTGTCCTTCAAGCAAGTAATCAGAAACCTGAAGAGTTGAATCATCGCTGCCCTTGGGAATCCATTTCTCCAAATAACACAGCGCAAATTCAATTGACTGCTGAATCACTGCCACAACCACTGGCTCAACTTGCTCAACTGTGGCACAACCACAATTCAACATTACTTATTTGATCAACATAGATTCAAAGCAACCATCACCACAAATAAACACGCCCATAACATACCAGATAACGATCGGATTGCTTTAACAACAGCAATCAACACACAAACCAGGGCATGAGTCCCAGTTTGGTCCCAGACCTCCAACGCTGACAGACTGCCAGCTTTACCATCATCTCCGCCATTTTCAGAATCCACCGGTTTGACGGATTGCCTGAGGATCGAGTATAGTTTCTGAAACCCTATCCTGAGCACAGACGCCGACGCATTTGAGCGGAGATTTTGCGAGAAATCGTCGGACGATAAAGCCGCGACTAGAGCGGCGATCTCCTCCACCATGACACTCCGGTGAGAGTGGAAGTTCGCGATTAGCAAAGGTTCATTGGGTAATTGATCGGAGAGCAGAAGCGAGCTCTCGCGATTGAAATTAAGACTTCAGAGTGAGAAGAGAATTCTCGAAATAAAAGTGAAGCGCAAGTGAGAAAATGTGCAGGAATTTTCCGACGAAAAGGGTTTAGTGTGGGAAGAGGAAAAAATTTTATAGGCAATGTTACGGAACTGCGTTGCTTAGCTTAATTATGAAGCTATATAATTTTGAATTATTTCCTTCTTTTACTAGTATTGAACAGTGGCATGTGATCCGCCAATAGGGATTTTTTTCTAGAGGTTTTATTGTTTTTTAAATATTTACATAAACCGACTTTGCCTTTCTTTTGTTCTTTTTTTTTTTTTCGAATATTTCATTGATGATGAAATTTTTTTTAAATATTTACATAAACCGACTTTGCCTTTCTTTTCTTTCTTTTTTTTTTTTCTAATATTTCATTGATGATTCATTTTCTTCTCCAACAGTAGTTATTGGATGGGACTAAAAGACACCCCAATCTTTTACTTAGCACACCTTAATTATACAAATTTTAATTAAAAAGTAAAAACATACTAACCTTTCCTTTCAGGATTAAAAAAAAATAAAAAAATTATCCTATCGTCCCTCTTCCCCTTCATTCTCTCATTTTTATCTTTCTTGATGTTTTAGGTAATTTTTTTGAATTTATTGATAATTGAAATGCCAATACAATATGATTGAACGAAACTAATAGATTTTTTTTAATTTCCTAAAAGATAAATTGATATCCTAAAAGATAAATTGATATTATTTATTTATTTTATTTTATTAAAAAAAAAATTATATGAATTGGGTGTGTGCTTAGTAGTAATTCATGGGATGTCTTTAGTCCCACCTTTAGTTATTTTCATATCAAGCTTCTTCTAAATTTCAAGCTAATTTAGGCCATTAGACCATTGTTTCGATACAAAATTGTTTATATCTTTTTGAGCCATCATATTAACAGTGCAATGAAAATCATTTTCCCTGAGTTGTCAGGTCAAACTCAAAATAACACCTTTAAATATAAATCCAATACTATATTTGATTTCTAAAATCAAATGAGTATTGAATTAACAATAAAAAAAACTTGCATATTCTACATTATTCTTTACATTCAACTTAATCATTCTAAAAATAATAATGTGATCCAAGAAAATGTTATATATTCAAAGGATCCTGCAAGAGATTTTGCTCTTTGATGATGTTGCAAATAGGAGAGAAGATTACGATTTGGATACATAATATATGCTTTAGGAGAAGGTTGCGCCTCTAATGAGACCTACATGTCCACCATTGTTTTTCTTAGTTCTTGATCTTGTTTGTATATCCGAAAGTGTGAAATGGATTGCTCATCAAACATTACATGGGTGTATTGGATCAATCTGTTCACGTTAAACAACTTCTTCCAAGAGTAGGATAACCCCAAGGGCTTGTAGGTTTTTTTTCACCAATTGGGGGTCGCCTTTCACCACCCCCATGGGGATAGTCTATACAGTTCATAACTACTCCTCTTACTACAAAATACTTACATAGTCAATACTTGGATCTGGATTTACCCAAACTTGTTGGGTTCTCCCTAACATTCCCCACATGTCCTATTGTTGCCGAGCAGTTTTGAATATTAAAAGGACCTCCCCAAAAGTAATAAACTAATAAATGGTTAAGAAAACTCATAACATAGTTATACTAGCCATTCATACCACAAAACCAGATAGTGAAATATTTTTCTACCATAAAAGATAGTTTTATTATTTTTTTACTACAAATCAAGAAAATAGGCAATATTTACCATTTCTAAAAATAAAATAAAAAGTGCACTACACACTTAGTGACTTATATGATATGTATATTTTACAAGGTTACACGATATGACCATATCATTATATCTCAATGAGATTCAACAATATAGACATATCGTGTAATCCTATGAGAATCATATGGTTACACAATATAGACATATCGTCGAATTAGTAAGATTCAAATATATGTTCACATTATGTAACCTTATGAAACAACACATATCATGTAATATCATACACAAAATGACTTTTTTTTTTCACTTTTTCTCAAAAGGATAATTTTATTTAATTTTTTAATATTAATTCTCTATCTACACTATGACATTTTATATCCTAAACCTAAAAAAAATTTGATCAATTGTCATGATTATAAAAAATTTCAATTGCTACATAAACTTGATATTCCAACCAAAAAAGTCATCGGAAAATTCCACAATACAATCAATTTACGAATAAAAGTTAAAATACATGAATTATAGGTCAAAAATGACCCAATTGGGAACCAAACTATAACCCTAATAAGTAAATTTTATAATTCTCGTTCAATTCAAGCATGAATGGTACAAAAATCAAATCGAATTTCATAATTCTCGTTCAATCCAAGCATGCACTACAAGAAATTTTGCATACAACAACGCCCATTTAACAACGCTTTCCATGAATTTGTGTTGTCTTTTGGAATTTACAACGCTTTTTTCGAAAAGCGTTGTCTTTTTTAAAAAAATTCGCCATACGACAACGCAAAAAATGGAAACGACAACTTTTTTTAGTAGGGTTGTTAAATGACCTTTTTTTTTAAAAAGACAATGTTTTTTGCAACGCTTTTTGATGCGTTGTCGTATAGCGAATTTTTTTCTCAAAACGACAACCCTTTATGCAACGCTTTTTGGCGTTGTCGTTTCTTAGTACTTTTTTTACAATTTTACAACCCTTTATGCAACACTTTTTGGTGTTGTCATTTCTTAATACTTTTTTTACAATTTTACAACCCTTTATGCAACACTTTTTGGCGTTGTCGTTTCTTAGTACTTTTTTTTACAATTTTACAACCCATTAATTATAAAATAATTATTTTTTAATTAACTTAAATTTAATTAATTTATAATGTTATCTTGTATTACATTATTTGCATTAATATTATCTTATATGAACAAACTCATAATTTTAGAAAATAGTATTTTTATAAAATACTATTTTGAATTAATTAAAAAATTAACTACACCTAATTAAGTATTACTCTCACCCTTTGAAATAATAATACAAAATTGGTATATTATTTTAAAACATATTTCGAAAATTGTGTTTTATAATTCATAATTCATAAATTACGAATGGTTTTCTTAAAAAAAGATAAAGATAAAATTATTGTATTTTAAAATTAATACAAAAAACATAAAACAAAAGATATATATATATATATATATATCATATCAATTAATTAAGAATATATAAAAAATTTAATTATACAACAATAAAAAAATATACATTTATTTATTTGAAAAATACAAAAAATTGTATTACATAATAATATAAAAATTATATATTATTATTTTAGAAAATAAAGATAAAATGAGTTTGGTTTTAATTTGAACCACAAATTATTTTACAACAAAAAAAAAACAATACATATATTAATTTGAAAATTATAAAAATTTGTATTACATAATAATATAAAAATTATATATTATTATTTTAGAAAATAAATATAAATGAGTTTGGTTTTAAAATTAATACCAAAAACATAAATTATTTGAAAAACTTATTTTATAAAATAAAAAAAGATATAAAAATGATTAATTAAAAGAATAATATGAAAAAAAAACTTAAATATATTAATTGAACCATAAACTATTTTTCAAAATAAAAAAACATATATATATATTAATTGGTCAATATAAATTTTTTTATATAATAATACAAAAATTATATATTATTTTAATTAAATTAAAGTTGAAAAGTTTAATTATTTTATGATGTTATTTTATATTATTTGCATTAATATTATCTTATATATATGAACAAACTCATAATTTTAAAAAATTAGTATGTTTATAACATATATTAAAAATATGCACTAGTATATTTTATAATTGTCTTAAAATGAAATTAGATTAAATATTATTAAACATATTAATTAGTCATTAATCTTTCAATTATATATTAATTAGTCATTAATTATATATATATAATTAGTTAATAAAAAAAATACATATAGAATATAAACATATAAAGCACTGGTAGCCTAGTGGTTCGCCTTCCAACAAAGGTCACGACTTTGAATCCCAGACAACGCACAATTATTTCTGATGACGTGGCAATGATGTGTCCGAATTTTGATGACATGGAAGATGATGTGGCAATGACGTTGCAAAACTATGTTGATGACGTGGTGATGATGTGTCACTTTTTCGATGACGTGTTAGATACGACAACGCTCTTTAAGCGTTGTAAAATAGTTCCAGAAAATAAGAAAAGACAACCCTTTTCTTGCAACGCACCAAAAAGCATTGTCGTATCTGGCGATTGTCATCAAATTGAAGTGGAATCATGTTAACTTAATAACTATAAATTGGCACATCTAGTTTGATAAATGTGGAATAGTTGATGCATCAACTGAGAACAGTATACTTTTGTTGTTTTAAGAATAAAAATCTATGTAATTCATGTAGCTCCAAAACAAAACCACTTTTAACTTCTTTACTTGAAGAGCTTCCCTCTGAGTTGTGTGCAAAGATAAAAGTTCCGAATGAATCTGAGACGGGGAAGACTAAATTCGTCTACGTGAATGAAGCTATCATACACATGTATACCACGTGCACGACACATGTCGGACTGAGGAAACTCAAAGATGCTGAGTTGTCAGCATTGGAGAGTTGCAAATCTCTCTTCTATATATATAGATTGCTTAAAAATGATAAGTGCTCATGAAACTTACATAGCTTTACTATTTGCAGAAAATTTAAGCCAGCTGCAAGTTTGATGTCCAGATATATACTTGAAATTTCCTCATTAAAGGTATTTTGGTTGTCAAATTTTTTCATTTGAGTTGTTGGTTGATCATTAATGTGAAAATGTGGAGGTCATTCTTAAATACGAGATTCTGCGTTACTGATTATTTGCTAATCATTATGTTCTCGTCAATGGAAGAGAATAACTTTTTCATTCAGTAATAAGATGACATAAGAATTTCGTTTTTTTTTACTTTTCTAATTTGTTGCTTTAGGCCATGTGTTTGGCAGCATCTCTCATATTTCGTGTACTTTTTAATGCATATTAATGGTAATAAGTTGTGAACTAATTTGTGTTTCTTTTTTATTTGGGCCCGGATACACACATCCCGGGCCCTTTTAAACACACCCCACCAAAAAAATGAAAAATAAAATAAAATGTGTAATGTTCAAAATGTCCTTACCATTTAACAAAATAAAAAATATAATTAAACAAATTATCCAAACACACCCACCAAATGTGATTGCTAACCACACCCCATTCATCCTAGGTTTTGTGTGAATTGGGATACACACACCCCACTTCTCTCTCTTCTTCCTCACTAACACCAATTTGAGTTCTTTCCCAAAACCCTGCCTAAAACCCTACTCACATTTGTTCAAAAAATATCATGGATCAAGATAGAGCACGGGAAATGGACAATGTAAGTCATTTAACATATTTTTACCGATTTATTTTTTAGTATTGTTGGAAAAAAAAATCATGCAGTTCCCGATCGGCCAATACAGGCCGAACAATGTGAAGTGTGTTCGACTTGTATTGGCCGAACATGTAGTGAAATGTTCGCTCACCACTAGTCGAACATCTAGGTATTATTCGGCTGGCTCTGGTCGAACGTTATCATATGTGTTCGGCTGGTCCTGGTCGAACATATACAATATGTTCGTCTGGTAATGGTCGAACATATTGCATATGTTTGAGGTATTGCGGGAGTAAATAGTCGAATGAATTTAGGTTTTTTGTTGTGGTCAATATATTTACACATGCTCTTTTTTATAGGAATATGGCTCTAATGAAACGCAATTGAGTGTTATGAACGTTATTGACCCGATGTATGAGCAAATAGATTTTTCGGAGAATTTTCGAACAAACGAACTATTCGATAATCGCGAAGATTTGGTGAATTGTGCCAGTAGGGTTGGGAATCGTCTTAACATGGTCGTTTTAGTTAGACGATCTGATAGTGGAGACAGTGGAAGACAAGCACGAGTATTTTTAGAATGTGAGCGTGGTGGTAAATATCGTCCACCAAAATCAAAGGTTGTGGGAGGTACCTCTACTGACCCGGAAAATAAGTCTGCTAAAGGACGCCAGACTGGAACAAAAAAGTGTGATTGTCATTTCATGCTAAAAGGAGTTGAGCTAAAAGAAACTGGGCAATGGTGTTTAATGGTTGTATGTGGGTCCTATAATCATCCAATGGGGCTGCATTTGATGGGACATTCTTTCGCCGGTCGACTAACGTCTAATGAAGATCGGCTTGTGCGGGACCTGTCTATGAATAACACGAAGCCGAAGGACATTTTGAGCACTGCTAAGCTTTCTTTTCCCAATAATGAGTCCACCCTGAAGACAATTTACAATGATCGGCAAAAGCATAGAGTTGTCGAGCTTGGAGGCCGAACCCAAATGCAGTTTTTGTTGGGAAAGTTGAAGTTGGAGAGCTATTACTTCTTGGACCGGAGAGAGGAGCAAACAGATAGAGTCACAGATCTCTTTTATGCCCATCCGAGAACTGTTGACCTGTTACGTGCATTTACTAGAGCAAGGAGCAAACAGATAGAGTCACAGATGTCTTTTATGCCCATCCGAGATCTGTTGACCTGTTACGTGCATTTACTAGAGCAAGGAGCAAACAGATAGAGTCACATATCTCTTTTATGCCCATCCGACTGTTGACCTGTTACGTGCATTTCCTAGCGTGCTCCTAATGGATTGTACCTATAAGACTAATAGGTACCGGATGCCACTTTTGGAGGTGGTTGGTGTGACATCGACCAACATTACTTTTATGTTGCCTGCGTATATATGTCCAAAGAGCGTGAAGATAATTACAGGTGGGCTCTGACCACCTTAAAAGGGTTAATGTTTGACAACCGGCTTCCTTCGGTGATTGTAGCTGACTGCGAGTTGGCTTGATGAATGCCATCAGTGTTACATTCCCCAACTCTACACACTTGCTGTGTCGGTGGCATATCAATAAGAACATCTTGAGCAACTGCAAGAATTTATTTGGTCGAGCGGAGAAATAGGAACAATTCAATTATGCATGGAATATCATGATAATTATTAATAATAATAATAAGATTATAACAAATTTATTTAATCTAAAAATTGTTTTTTAAATAAGAATATACATACTTAAATTCGAAAAATTTATTTAATCTAAAAATTGTTTTTTAAATAAGAATATACATACTTAAATTTGAAAAATTTATATATAAATTAAAAAGTTTTTTTCCCCTTTTCATGCTTCTTAAACTCTCTTCTACTTCCTTTTATTGCACCTTTTTAATCCAATAAATAATACCATTTTCTTAAAAAAAAAAAAAAAATTTGTTGATCAAACCATGTTCTTTTTAATCCAATAAATAATATCATCTTCATTGATCAAACCCAATCAAAATTTAAGGATTCAAAATACAACTTCCTTTGTGAATTAAATGGCATACAACATGTAGAAAATTATTTGAGTTATTCTATCTTAATAAAATTAAATAATTTAATTAATATTTAGAATTTGCCACCATTTATCTTTAAAAAGCACCTATTTTTTCTCATAAGCATTTCAAATAACATTAAAATCACCACATACAATCCAATAGAATTCTAACATGATTATAATGTCTAGTCCTGACTCACCAGTTGAACCATTTTCTCTAATTGAAATAGTTCTGTTTCTAAGAATTTGCTGATAACTAGAACCAATAATGACATCTTCACTTTGAGCAAAATTCTTTGACACAAAAAAACTTATTAGTTTCTCATTGCTTAGTAAATAATCGACCATGAAGTACATCAATATAATCACCATCATCATCACCTTCACCATCATTATCATTGCCATCATCATCATTGTCATCAATACTAACATTAGCAACCCCAGTCACAAATTGTTCTTCTTCTTATTCATCATCATCATCATTAGTACGAACATTAGCAACCTCTATCACAACTGCAACCATATCACCAACATCATCATTTTCAACTTCTTTGTCAACTTCACCATCATCATCATAAAAATTATTGAAATCATTGAGATGGTGCATTAGTCGGGAGTTATTTTTCTGAACATCAACAAGTGATACAAAAATATGCTTGGAAGAAGAGCTAAGTCTTGAAATATTAGATGGGTTGCTAGAACAAGCTTTGAAATCTTTGAATGGATAAACATACGGAATTTGGTGTTCAATCAGACTTGTACATAACTCAACTGACCTCCACATATATTTGAATTCTGATGAATATATTGTTGATGAGAATTTATAAGTTGAAGAAAACTACCCCTTGACTCGCATATGAGAATGGAATATTCAAATCATGTTCTTTCGGTTCAATAGAAACAAATAACTTGGGTAATCGTACACATCAGCAACCCTCCTCAAATCATAATTTTTTTGATTTTAAATTTCACATCTCCAAAAATCTTCATAGGCATGAAACTGAACACATAATCACAAGTCCTACGATCTACTCAAACATTATAATAAATTTCATCCAATATTTTTGCATAAGAAATTATATACAATGATGTATATATCAAACCCTCTTCTACTTTTTAATACTCCGATCCATGCCAATATCCATGATAAACTAGAATCATTTCATTGTTGACATTTACAGTGAAAAAAATTATGACACTTAAATTACACAATTAAGTAATAGTACATATAAGAATAATTTAAATCCTATATAAACATTTTGAAAAACATAAATAGATATGATAAAATTCATGCAAAAAAAAAAATTTTGATCCACACGTTAAGTCTTTATGAAAGTATTAATATTTTACAAATTTTTGAATTTTAGATTTAATTTTATTAAATTAATATTATGATTTCACAACGGTATTCGTACATTTAATATTGTAAAATTATAATTTTTAAGAATTTAGAACTATTTGATTTAAAATAAATTTCAATTATAAGACAATTTTTTAGATTTTTAAATATGAATATATGATTTTTTTAAAGATTTATCATAATGACTTTAATTATTATTATCAATTGACAGTAATATATTAAAACTATTTTTTAAGAATTAGGAAAAAAAAATGCTATTACTATTCTAGTAATTCTATTCTAATTATTACTATTAAACAATATTATAATTATTTTTAAATTTTAAATATATAAAAATTAGTTACTATTATAAGACAATATTTTAGATTTTAAAAAATAAATTTCTTTTTACGATATATAATGGTTATTATTATTATTATCATTATTGTTGTTGTTATTATTAGTATTATTACATATTATATTAAGTAATAGTATCTTTAAAATATTTTTAAAAAATTAAAATTTATGAATTTTTCTAGGATTTATTATAAATATTTTAATTTAAAATAATTTTCAAATTTTAGAAACAATTTCTTAAAACTCTTTTTTTAGTTTTGATATAATATTCAATTTATAAAAAATTCTTACAAACGTAAGACAATATTTCTGATTTTTAAAAATAAAATTATCAATTTTTAAGATTATATTATGATTATTATAATTGATATTATAATAGATCATATTGGTGTTTGAAGAAATACATATAAATTACATACAAAAACACATATTTTGAAGAAATGCTTATAAATTACATTTTACTAAATTTAAAAATAATTTTTATTTTACCTTTTTTGAGCAACAATTAAGAGATGAAATTTATACTAAATCATGTTTGTATTTAAAAAGAATGAAGAGATGAAAGTGATAAAAAGTAAGGGATGTAACGTCCAAAATAAAAACGAAGCATAATTGATTAATTAAACAAGTAAACCCTTAATTAAAACATCTTATGTGTATTAATTTTTAATTGTTTAATTTAATTACGTGCGTTTCAGATACGTGTTTAACGTCTAGTTTTAAATGGATAAAATTTATAGACACGAAAGATAGAATATTTTTATATGATTAGATGCGTAATGGAAAAACGAGAAAATAGAAACGAACTAGAGGTCAATCGGACACCCGTAGCTCAATCGATGAAGAAAATGGCAAACTACGAAGTTTCGGAAAAACGAGGAATGGAATCTCAATGAACAGTAATCGAAATCTTATCATGAATAGTGACATACTCTATCATGAATAGTAACTTTCAAAATTTTCTATAAATAGACCCTCATTCGATTTCATTTTTCATCGTTTTTTCAAACGAGCCGAAAAGCGCCGAACACACGTAAGTTTCTCTCTCCTCTCTCTTTCCTTTTAATTTTATATTCCATCGTCGCCGCTGCTGCCGTCGTCGGAAAATGTCAAACCCGTCCGTTTCGGCTGATTTTCGTATACAACGTAGCCCTCGACGATACGAGTCTAGGACAACTTCCAGAATTCAATTTCGATTCTCCGTTCACCGGAAAATGGCGAAAAACCGCCGCTACCATCGCCGGAAAATGTCAAACTCATCAGTTTCGGTTGATTTTCGTATACAACATAGCCCTCGACGATACGAGTCTAGGACAACTTCCGGAATTCAATTCTGATTTTCTGTTCGCCGGAAAACGGTGAAAACCCATCTCCAAACCCTAAACCCTTGATTTTGGCCACCTTTTCTCCCTCCCGTTTTTCTCTCTCTCGCTCTTCTTCTCATGGTTGCAGGCACCGAAGGGGCTGTCGAGGTTGTGGGCTAGCCTCTGGATGGGCGGCGCCGCCGTGGGTGGCGGCGCCGGTGCCGGAAAATGGGTTGGGAAAGGGGGTTGTTGCATGTTGGTTGTGTAGTGTGTGTGTAACATGTGTGATGAAGGGTTTTTGAGGCTGTTTTTCAGGCACTATTCATATCGGAATACGGTGAAGGATGGTCGGATCTGGTAGCCGAAAGTGCGGGCTAGCCGGAGGACTAAGGGTCGATGACATAGGGTGGCGCCGCCGCAGCCGGTGGCGTCGGGAAGGTGGCTGCTCGAGCAGGCCGACGACGGGAGGTTTCGGCACCAACCTACCCCCGCTGCCTAGAAAACTAGACAGCCGACGGGAGACACCGTCGGGAAATTTTCCCGTCGACGGGAACACGCGCGACGTCGTATTTTCGATTCGATTTTCGATTCGAATCTCGTTTTCTTTTTATCGTACTTTATCATCCAGACATTGCCAATAGAATATCATTGATCCGGGGTCGTGGGTCCCGGTCAAAGTCAACCATTTGACCAAATTACCAAAATACCCCTAAATCTTAAAACGCTCCGTTTGAGCTCGTTTCAACTCCGATCGAGCTCATTCTTGTTTTATTGTGATCCAAAATTCTTTCTCTTTCATCTCAACCTCATAAACTGATATTTTCCTTTTATTTCTTTAACCTCAATCGTCAGGCCTTCCGTTCCGATCTGTCTCATCTCGATCAATAGTATCCGATCCAATGCTGGTTCAATCATTAATTATAGATTATAATGATCTAAGAAAATATCGTAATTTATGTAGGCTACCTGTTGGAGTGAAGCCTTGGGATACGTGATCTTTAAGAGATGCTGCTCACGTGGTAACCACCGAACAAGGTGGGGGTAATTTCTTTAAATTAAGATATCATAAACTTTATGCAATCTTTTAAGATTATTATTAAATGAGTTGGGTATACGTGCTGAATGCATGAGATGTTATGTGTGATAATGTTATGATACGATGAATGTGAATATTATACTTGAATGACGTTGGGTCGATATACATGCTATGTGAATAAAGTGCTCTGAGCTAGATTATTATTAAATGAGAATGTGATTGATGAATGATTTAAAGCAAGTGATGGATTACGAATGTTTTACTATGAATGCAAATGTGAAGAATGATGTGAAGTTAATATTTGCATATGTGCAAATAAGATGTGCTTTCATGACAGTTGAGAACTGCAACTAGGTGTTTTGTTAAATAAATGTGCTTCTATGTGTATGTTTGATATGTGTATGTGTGATGCAAATATGTGCGCATGTGCATGCGTATGCAAGGCGGCTAGGGCTCGCATTAAGACGGCTGATCACCGTATCATGATGGCTAAGAACCGTAAAATATTTTCATGGCGGCTAAGAACCGTAAAATGCTTTCATGGCGGCTAAGCACCGTAAATTATATGAAAAGTGATGTTTGAATGTGAAAATGAAGTGATATATGTGCATGTGCATGCGTATGCAAGACGGCTAGGGCTCGCATAAAGACGGCTGATCACCGTATTACGACGGCTAACGACCGTAAAAAGGCGGTTAAGACCCGCAAATGTTTTCATGGCGGCTAAGCACCGTAAATTATGTGAAAAGTAATGTTTGAATGTGAATGATGGATTATATGTTTTCAGGGCGGCTAAGACCCGCATATGTTTGCAAGACGGTTAAAAACCGTAAATGTGATAATGAAAGTGATATGTTTGAATGTGAAGGATGATTGATTTGAGATGAATGCTTACATTTTAAAATGATTTAAGTCACGTGATCGAAATGATATATTTTCTACGGTTTTTATATTAAAAGATAAATGTTTTAAGAAAATCTGTTTTATGTGATAAAATAGTGTTTTGGCATGTGTGTGTAAAATCTTTTAAAATTATTTTATGTCATCCCGAGTTTCCCCACCCCGATGAGTGTACTTTTGTCACTCAGCCTTCTGTTTAAAATGTTTTCAGTTTAGGGATTTTATGGCGTGGGATGCGAGCGGTGGATGCTGGTAGCCGATGATCAAAGGTTTCAGAAGCTTTTTATTTAAAATGATTAATTTCATGAATTTAAGAAATGTATATTTTATAATTATTCTTGATTTTATTTATTTTTATTCTATTGAAAGAGTGAATTTTTATAAGTAAGTAACGTCTCGATTAAGGTTTATTTACAAAAAGAATCGGGACGTTACAAAAAACAATTCAACTTACATATTATAGTGGATAGAGATGATAAATGTTACATATTATAGTGGATAGAGGTGATAAATGTGATGGGTGAAATCATTAAATGGGATGAGTAAGGGCATTTATGATATTTTATTTTCATTTTAGGTAAAAAAAACTTGTTTTCTTATGAGCGAGTTATTATTATTTTCTTTTTATGTTTATTAGATTAGATAGAATGATATATTTCCACAATTATGTAATCCTCAAGTAAGGTGTTTTAAGACATCTTTTGGTTTGCAGGAGGACCATTGTGATATATATTAAAATTGTTAAAACCATTTAATCAATTAAAAAAATATATATTAGTTGTTAATAATTTTTATATTATTTAATTATGAAAAAACTTCTTTTCGGCATTGTCACAATCAAAATGTAAGACGTATTGTGGCTAATATACAGTAATTATGGTGTGTTTTTTATGAAATTATTTTTAACGAGTTAAAGAGTGTGGAAGGATGTGAGAGATAATAAAAGTTAGAAAACTTGTATGATTCAAATTCGAACCTTGGTCATCATGATATGCACCTTTATAAAGTTGAGATATCACTTGAATTACAAAACTTGTGTTATTATATCAACAATGTATTTTCTAAGATGCTATTTTTTTAGTGATAATGCATGGGTAGAAATAGCCAAATAAAATAACAATTATATGTATTTAATATGGTATAATTATTAATATACCTTAAATAATATTCCCTATTAAGAATCATAGTGGTATATTAAAATACTAAGGTATATTAAATACATTTTGGATATACATCATGCTTTGGATAGAATAATATTCCCTATTAAATAATGTCAGAAAATATATTTTTGTCATATTTCATAGGGTAATAAGGTATATTAAATACATAGATCATAGTGGTATTTTTGTCATATACCTTAAAATAATAATAATAATAATAATAATAATAATAATAATAATAATAATAATAATAATAATAATAATTTAAATTAATAATAATAATACAATAATTAGTTATACAAAATTTAAAATAAATATCTTATATATATATAGGGCACATGTGACATAAACACAATATTTTTCAAAATTATTTATTTAGTTTTGATTTATCTTAATGAAAAAGTTAGAGAAAAAACAACTTAAATAAAAGTGTGGATTTAAAAGATTAATGAAACTCTAAACTTATTAACTAATGAAACTAAAATAAGTGTGCATTAAGTCATAGTACTATTAAGAAATTTTGATTTAAGTTATTTATAATACCATTGAAATGGAAATTTAATAATCTTCATAATTTTAATATTTAAAATTTATAAAAAAATAATAAAAAACTGTAATATTGATGGGAGAGTTGAATAATATGATAAATATAACAATATATATATATATATAATATAAAAAAAATTATATTTTCTTACTATAACATATATATCAAATAATATTATGATGATACTAATTTAACTATATATATTTTTAAATAACCCATATATTACACGAACATATGCCTATGTTAAAATGGGATCCTCTGTACCTACTCATATGTACCAGTTCTGTACTAGGCTCAAACCTAGGCTCAAGCCGTAATCTTTTTTTCTATTTTTTCCTCACATACTGTAATTTTTTATATTTTTCTATTTTTCTATAAGATTACATTTTTCTATTTTTCTATTCCTTTTTTTCATTTCACGCGGCTGAAATCTTTTTCCCTTTTTTATTTTATATTTTTTCTACTTATTTAATCCTTTTTCACTTTCTTCTTTCCACACTGAAACTCTTTTTATCTTTTTTCTACTTATTTAATCATTTTTCACTTTTTTCTTTCCACACTGAAACTATTTTCAACCAAACTGCAATTGGCCGATCTCTGCTGAGGAATTTTAATTCAATCGACGAAAACAGCTGAAAAATTTCGACAAATATTCTTCAAAATATTGTCAACTATACAAAAGATATTGGAAAATATCGACAAATATTCTTTAAAGAAACAAATCAAAGAAAAATATATTGGAAAATATAGACAAATATTCTTTAAAATACAAAGAAACAAATCAAAGGAAAAAATCAACAAATATTCTTCTATGCATATCTAATCTCAATAGTTTGGCTTATATTTTTTTTACATTCATAGTTCTTAGGGTCTAAATATATATTATTTGATATTTTACCTTTTTTTTATTCAAATTAACACTTTATGGAAGGAGAATCCACCTCTTGTAGTCGATTGAATTTTGAAGATGTTAATGAAGAACAAAAGAAAGATAGTGCGTGTGATATTAATGAATTCAGCCGTGTGAAATGAAAAAAAAAAGAATAGAAAAATAGAAAAATATAAAAGATTACCGAGGA
The DNA here is from genome assembly GCA_028654395.1 of Scutellaria barbata. Lineage (NCBI taxonomy): Eukaryota > Viridiplantae > Streptophyta > Magnoliopsida > Lamiales > Lamiaceae > Scutellaria > Scutellaria barbata. The sequence goes on from CM053650.1 coordinate 18,257,175, forward strand.
AAAATAGAAAAAAAGATACGATCCGCGCTGCTGAAGATTACTTACTGCTGAAATCTTTATTAATTATATATGAAAACGGCGTTGTTTTCTAAATGATATAGGATTGGTACACAGGAATAAGTAGAGATGATCCTATCTGATATATTTGAGGGACATCACTATTAGAGGCGTAGCGGCTTAGACCGCCTAAGTTAGTTGCCTAGTGCTTGATATATTGGCACTTTCTTCTCCCTGCATTTTTTTATATTCTTCTTTTTTATTTCTATTTTGATAAAGGCTTTTTATTTCTTTTGTACGATGCCATTGCCCTTTTTTTTTTTCTTTTTTAGAGTTACAAGAAAAATGAAAAAATTAGAAAAGTTGTCCATGCAACAAAAATTGACTCATATTGCTTTTATTAATTCATATCAGAGACGGTGCTAGAGGTGATTGGCGGCGGCGGCGGCCCGTTCAAATTTTCTGACGGAATTACATATGCTACACATATGTATATACAATGTAATTTAGTTCAGAACACGGATTTCACCACTCAAATTTTAAAAACTTTGATAAATACCCAAAAAAAAAATATATATTACAACCCATCATTGAAAAATCCAAGCTCCGTTCCTACATATGAACTCCGTTTAATATAAGAACCACACACGAGCACCTACCCAAGAAATTTTAATGAAGAATATGAAAAGTCGAGAGTGATGATATGTGTAAAGGAAATAACTAACAAGTTTATTGCAAGTATGAAAATTACAAGGGTAGCTGATCATATATAAAACAGGAAGATCAAGGGGAGGTTGTTCTTGAATGCGAAGACACGTCAGCAGGCGGGACTCCCGGAAATCCCGGCGTTGGCTGGAACGGAAACGGCGGAAGAGGGATCGGAAAAGTCGGTGGCGGTGGTGGCGGAGACGGAACCAACCCAGGAAAGGGCGGCAAGTTGAAGGGCGGCGTGGTGGGTATAGGAAGAATCGGAGGAAATATCGATGGCGGCGGAGTGGGAAATATCGGAGGGATAACTGACGGCGGTGGCTGGAACGGGTTTAAAGGCGGAAGTATCGACGGCGGTGGCAGCAAGGGATTGGGAGGCAAAACAGGCGGATTCCATGGAATTGGTAAGAAAGGAAGCTGATCAGTTTTCTTCTTTGAAGACAGTTTTTCATTTTTATCATGACAAACTTGAGGCTTGAATGAGAAAAACCCAGCTGAGTAAACATGTATCCCTTCTTTTCTTGATTTAAGGTGCAACGAAGAAGAGGTTGCAGTTGCAGGGACTGGGCACGATGCCTCGTTGCTTCGAACCAATCTGATCGAACAATGCCTTGAAAGCTTCTTGACATGGAAAGGGAGACGAACTCGGAACTCTCCAACGTTGTTCGTCTTCACTTCCTTGCGGAAATCTCGCACGTTGCATTGGACTTGGACGGATGCTCCTAAGGAAGAAGATTGAATAACCAACTAGGATTGGAAAAGATGTGAAAGTGAGTAAAAATAGTATGAAATATGAAGTAACCTGCAATGAAATGGTTAGGATCGGGAAGACATGTGTTGCAGTAGACAGTGCCAACAACGACAGTGGACGGTGACTTTCTTACATGCTTAGCTTCAGAGAAGTTGTAATAGTAACTAGTAAATGTGAAGGTGAGAAAAATGAGTGTCCAAAAGGAGGGCATTGTGATGAGTAAAGCTAGTTTAATTTTGGTGTGTTTGGAGATAAGGAAATGTGGGAGAAGGATTGGGGTATTTATTATAATAATTTGGACAATCTAGGAGTTCGATATTCTTGTCCGTGACAGTAACAGTAACAGAGATTTCTAGAATGGAAGAAGTGAACAAGGGCTCGAAGATAAGTTATCTTATTTGGTTGGTTGATTTTATATTGAATCTGATATTGTTGATTAGTTTGTTTTGGTGGCAAGAGTTAGAGATATGGGACCCAGCTTGTTCACGAGACTCTTTTAATTCGATTATCATCACTTCCTCACTCACTTCCAAAGAGAGTACTTTTTGCATGTTTTAGCCATCAAATTCTTGCCTGTGGATTCTTACCACTCTCATGCTTATCATCACAATTCACACCAAATTCCATATCATCCGCACAACCTACGTGAATAAATTTTATCATCAATATATACACTTAATACATCTATAATAAAAGATAAATATTGAATTTTGCATAATTTATTTATACACATGGTAATTGAGAACTTTGTTCATTATCTTTTAGCTATATACCATCAAGGCAACTAAATTTGTAAAATAAATATTATGATAGAATATTAAAATAGTTACGGAACTTGATTCAGCCTGTTAATAACAATTTCCTTACATTGTTAATTAATATCAAGCAATTAATAGATTTAATATTGATTTAATTGCCAAAAAAAAAAAATTCAAAACTTTACAATTTTTTTCTATTTAATCAATTGTTTTAAAATTATCAATTTTAACTATGGAATTAACAAATTAATTTCAATTTTAATCAATTCATGATTTTGATCAAAATTTATTTAATTGTTGTTAACATTTTAATTGATAATTTTTAAACAATTGATTAAAATAGAAAACAACTGCAAAGTTTCAGATTTATTTTGCAATTAAACCTTTAATATAAAATAGTCATTTCTCAATCGTGTATATCTAATTACTAGACTTCAGTTGTTATGAATATTATTATATTATATTGTTACACAATTGATTGAAATTGTATATGGAGGGTACGTATGATTCTTGTGAAATTGTTTTATTAATCTAGAAGCTTTCATTTTCATGCTTATCTTAATTGTTTATGCAATTTATGTTTTATCGATTTATTTCATATCATGAATTCCATCATGGTTTGGGAATCTTGTGAGACGGATTTATAGACAATTTATAATCCAAAAAATAAAAATGGAGTATTTGTGAAGAGGGTTTGAGTTATTTGTAATACATCTCGATCACTAAAAGATAGTCTAGTATAACTTTTTGTGGGAGAATGACAACATGATCAGAAAGAATGTTTCATAATGCAAATTAATTCTGGTGATAGTGATTCATATGTATCTGTTGTATGGAAGTAAGAGGATTGGCAGTATTTGAAACTGATAGTTTTGTCTAGGTATTTCTCTTTCTTCACGGGTTCTTAGAAAAAATGGGGTGACAAAGTAAATAAATAAATAAGTGAATAAAGAAATAAACAAATGAATGAATAAGTGATGACAACATTTATGATGAGTCCTTCAACTTCATTCTCCACACACGTGGAGTGCCTTAGATTTTTTTATTTATTTTTAATTAAGAACCAACACGCATTTTCTCTCTCTCAACATGCTAATCACTCACGCCTCTTCACCGCCATAAACTCACCGTCGACACCATCCGCGTCGTTCAGAGACTCTCTCTGGTGATGTGTATCTGTATCTATGATAAGTCGGATTAAATCTTTCACGATTAAATTGCAATTGTGAAACTATGATTTTATATGTTGGCTTACTGCTATGTATTTATTTGAATTTATATAATGATGTTCCGAGATCTCCATTAAATGTATTTCAAACACTTATTTCTATGTGAAAAAAATTATTTTTCAACTTAAATTTTTTTTGAATATGATGCACGAAAGTGGATGTTAGCAATCGATATTTTAAAGATTATAGAAGAATTTGATTAAGGTTTTTTATTTCATAAATTTTAAAAACGTGTAATTCATAATTACTATTGATTGTATTTATCTTTATTATTCTTAACATGTGAATTTTGTACTTAAAAGTAACTTTTTGAAAAAAAATACCTAAAAAACTAGGATGTTACAAAAGTAATTAAGAAACAAAATAATTTGGAATCAGGAGCTTCTGTTTGGTAAAGAGAGTAAAGTTCATCTTGATCGACGAAATCTGACTGATTAATTCTGGTGGATATATTTTCCTTCGTGTCTAACAAATGAACTCCTATTTATAGCTCAAAATCAAGATTATAAGATCTTCTTTTTCAATTGATTCAAAGAGATGTCAATCTAATAAAATCAGACTTGAAAAGATTGGCATCTTTAACTTTTTTAGGATAGTTGTTGAGGAGATCTCTAAAAAAATCCAGACTAACCTACGTTGTTACCAGCAAAAGAGGTTTAGAGTAGAGACACTTAGCCAGAAACCCATTAGCCATAATTTTTTAATGAAAAAGAGTTTTAGGGTAGAGAGTATTCTTAAAGAGGTTTAGAGTAGAGACACTTAGCCAGAAACCCATTAGCCATAATTTTTTAATGAAAAAGAGTTTTAGGGTAGAGAGTACTCTTAGCTAGAAACCCTGTTAACTACAAGATTTTAATCAAAATCTATCACATGAGCGATTTGAACGTACGTTGTTGGAGGATTTTTTTTCCATATAATCACAAGTCTTGTCAATTCGATTATTTTTATGAAGACATGAATCAAATTAATTGATGAAATTGCTACACATTTTGGGAATATTCTAGGCATTATTGGAAAACTTAATTATTATAGATCTAGAATTATGTAGAAATATGTAATAATTTAGAGAAGTATAAATCATTCTAAAGTATTTTAAAATATGATAGATTATGCTAGACTAATTAAGTTCTAGAATAATCTTATGTCATCAATAAATATGGCATCAACACAACTCATTACTTGTACAAAAAAACAACAACTACAACTTCCAATAAGAACTGATCCTAAAGCCTTAGTCTCTCACTATTACTACTACCCTTGCTCCATTTTCATTACAATTATATACCCTACTCAAGTCTCGATTACTCAAATATAATTCTCCAAAATACTTTGCTACTATATTCCATATCCCAAATACTAACAGTGGATCAGAGCCCGATTGGATTTCTAACTGGGTGAAACTAGCTTTCCCTATACTATCTCCATATATCCAACATATTGTCCTATCCTCACACATCCACTAAATTATCCTAATACCATTTCTAAACTTCTACTTCTATTATGGCCACCTCACAGAATAACCACCAAATTCCAATCCCTATTTTTTTTTGGAGAAAACTATAACTATTGGGCTATCAAAATGAGGACATATTTTATGTCCCAACGCCCATGGGATATTATCAATAAGGGATACACTATCCCTAAAGATACATCCATTCTATCTGCAACGGACAAAGAAAAACTAGGCAAAAATATGGAGGACAACTTGACTCTCTACACACTACAAATAGCTATGGAAGAGTTTTGTTTCCAAGAATTAGTGGAGCTAAAACATCAAATGAGGCTTGGGATACTCTGAAAGAGGAATATCAAAGATATAGCACCCAGGACAAAAATGAAGCATAATTGGTTAATTAAATAAGTAAACCCTTAATTGAAATATCTTATGTGTATTAATTCTTGAGTGTTTAATTTAATTACGTACATTTCAAATACGTGTTTAACGATCAGTTTTAAATGAATAAAATTTATAGACATGAAATATAGAACATTTTTATACCATTAGATGCGTAACGAAAAAACGAGAAGATAGAAACGAACTAGAGGGCAATCGGACACTCGTAGCTTAAACGACGAAGAAAATGGCAAAATACGGAGTTTCGAAAAAAACGAGGAATGGAATCTTGATGAACAGTAACCGACATCTTATCGTGAATAGTAACCTACCCTACATGAACAGTAACTTTTCAAATTTTCTATAAATAGGCGCTCATTCGATTCATTTTTCATCGTTTCTTCGAACGAGCCGAAAAGTGCAAAACACACGTAAGTCTATCTCTTTTTCTGTCTTCGGCGGGCTGCTGCCGGCGCCTCCGCACCGCCGTCGGGGTTCACCAAAAAATTTCAAACTCGTCGGTTTCGATCGATTTTCACACAAAACGTAGCCCTCGACGAGATGAATCTAGGACAACTTTCAGAATTCAATTTCGATTTTTTGTTTACCGAAAAAGGGCAAAAAACGATCTCCAATCCCTAAATCCTAACTTCTTGCCATCTTATCTCTCTCCCGTTCTCTCTCTCTCTCTCTCTCTTCTTCTCACGGCTGCAAGTGCTGGAGGGGCTGCAGGGGTTATGGGCTAGCCGCTGGAGGGGCAGCGCCGCCATTGGTGGCGGTGCCGGTGCTGAAAAATGGGCTGGGAAAGAGGGTGGTTGCATGAGGTTTGTGTAGTGTGTGTGTGTAAAGTGTGTGTTGTGTATGCATGATGTGGGGCGGCACTGGTGGCGCCACCATGAGCTGCTGTTGGCTGGTACAGGTGATGCGCCGATGAGGACCTGTGGGTGGTAGCCGGCGGCTGGTGGTCGTCGGCCAAGGCTGAAAGTTGTTGTGTGTGTGTGCATATATACGTGCATGTGTGTGTGATGAAGGGTGTTTGCGACTGTTTTTCTAGCACTGTTCATACCGGAATCCGGTGAGAGATGGCCGGAGGTGGTAGTCGGTGGTGCAGGCTCGCCGAAGGACTAAGTGGCAGCGGTATAGGGCGGTGCCGCTGCAGCTGGTGGTACCGGGAAGTGGGCTGGTCGAGCAGGGTCGATGTCGGGAGTTTTGGGCGCGAGCCTAGCCGAGGCTACTAAGAGCCGCGCCCCCGCTATCGAGAAAACTCGGAAGCTGCCGAGAGATGCTGCCCCCGTTGTCAAGGCCGTCGAGTTTTTCACCCGATGTCGGGTACGCATACGACGCAATATTTTTGATTCGATTTTTGATCCGAATCTCATTTTCTTTTCGTCATACTTTATCATCAAGTCATCACCAATGAGATATCATTGACTGAGGGTCGTGGGTCCCGATCAAAGTCAACCCTTTGACCAAATTATCAAAATACCCCTCAATCTTAAAACACCTCGTTTGAGCTCGTTTCAACTCCGATCGAGCTCATTCTTTTTTTGTTGTGATCCAAAATTCATTCTCTTTCACCTCAGTCTTATAAACTGATCTTTTCCTCTTATTTCTTCAAACTCAATCGTTAGGCCTTCCGTTCCGATCCGTCTCATCTCGATCGATAGTATCTGATCCGATATTGTTTAAATCTTTAATTATAGTTAATAAAGATCTAAGAAACACCGTAAATTATGTAGGCTACCTGTTGGATTGAAGTCTTGGGATACGTGATCTTCGATACTTGCTACTCACGTGGTAACCACCAAACAAGGTGGGGGTAATTTCTAATTCTTCATTTGTTTACAGTTTTCCCTATTCCAAGCATAATTGAGGAATACTAAATGTTGTGATTATATTTGTTGTGTCATACTTATTATTATGAACGGGGTGGACCTGCTGTGGTCACCTCTGATCATGCATTCGTCCCTTACCCCGCTTTCTACTACTCTGGAAGATTTGGTGGTCCTTGAAATGCACCAACGGTATTGAGATCGTTTTATAGGATAAGATGGACGATGCCCACACCTATTCGTCCCTTACCATTTCTAATATCTGTTGTGCATATTTCGTGCTGTGTTTCGTGATGATTATACATATTGCTGGTTTAAATATCTGTCGAATGTTAAGATGTGGATTTTATCCCCACGAGTGTATTCAACGCACTCACCCCCTATTCTGTAATTCACGTTATAGGAGATGATGAACATGATGAACCTTAGAAGGAGAGAGAATGAGCTATTTTTAGATATGTAATTTTAAGATGATGTTTTTCAAACATTCTCAAACAATGTTGTAAGAAATCCACGTTTTGTGGTTATGTGACGTGTATTTGGGATGTGATATTCTAATGATGATGTGTATTTGGGATGTGAGATCCTAATGATGATGTGTATTTGGGATGTGAGATCCTGATGATATTTTTCGCTGCGGATATATATTCAATCGGTTGAAATCAATTGTTGATATGTAATATCTTCTGTTCGTCTCCTACTTCCTTCTTCTGTGTATGAATCGTCTCTTACCATTTCTTCTTGCACACCCGTATGGAAAACTCTGATAAATTTTATTAAAGAAAATGGGGCTTGACAAAGGAAGTGATAAGGTACGCCATCTCAAATTACAAACTCTTAGAAGAGATTTGGAAAATATGAAGATGAAAGAATCTGAGATCGTAAAAGATTTTTACACTCGACTACGTGAAGTAGTTAATCAAATAAAAATATATGATGAAAATATCACTAACAAGAGGGTGGTAGAAAAAATATTAATTTCTCTCCCTGCTAAATATGATCCAATCGTCACAACAACAGAAGAAACTAAAGATTTAGATAAGTTTCCTGTGATAGAATTAATAGGCTCACTTGAAGCCTATGAGAAAAGACTGAGTATACGAAAAAATGAGTTTATGGAAAATGCATTCCAGTTTAAAACTAATATACGGTCTCAGAATTCTAGAAATGGGGGAGTAGAAATGAAGAAAATTTTAAAAATAAATATCATGGTGGAAATAATAATAAAAATCAAAGAAATGGAAAATATCCACCATGCGGAATCTGTAAAAAGACTAACCATCTTGAAAATGATTGTTGGAACCAAGATAAACCATAATGTAAAAGTTGTGGGAGGTTTGGTCATGTGGAGAAAGATTGTCGTTCCGGGAAAATGCATCAGGCAAATTTTTCAGAAGAAAATGAGAAAGAAGATAACCTATTCTACAATTGTCATGCTGTATCAGAAGTGAAGAACGACACATGGTTCCTAGATAGCGGCTGCAGTAATCACAAGACTGGAGATGAGAAGAATTTTAAAGCAATTGACAGATCAATCAAATCTCAAGTTAGGCTCGGGAACAAAGATCTCGTGGAAGTCAAAGGTAAAAAAGGCACAATTGCAATCAACACTAAAAAAGGTATGCGACTCATCCACGATGTACTGCTAGTTCCTAAACTCGACACTAATCTTCTAAGTGTCAGACAAATGATAGAGAAGGGATATGAGTTGGTGTTTAAAGAAAACACCTGTACAATATATGATAATAAAAATGAAAATGCCATGATAGCTGTAGTAAAAATGCAATAACAGAGAAATTTTCCACTCCACTAGCAGTATATTGAAGCAGCACTAAAAGCCCAAGAAGACCAATCGTGACTATGGCATCGGAGGTTTGGACACTTCAACTTCCACGGATTAAAGAAACTTCATCACATGAGAGAACTTCCAGCAATCCAAATGGACGATAAAGTGTGTGAGAGATGCATGGAAGGTAAACAACACAGGAAGCCATTTCCATCAAGACAAACATGAAGAGCTAAACAAATCTTGGAGCTGGTACATACAGACGTATGTGGGCCTATAAGGACTCCGACGTTTGAGAAAAATAGATATTTTATCCAATTTATTGATGACTATACACGAATGACTTGGGTCTATTTTATAAAAGAAAGATTGAAAGCCTTCAATATCTTCAAGATATTCAAGAGCCTAGTAGAGAACCAAAGTGGACGAAGAATCAAGGTCTTACGGAGCGATAGAGAAACTGAATACACTTTCAAGGAGTTCAACAAATTCTGCGAGGATGAAGGAATCAAACCATTAACTAATTGTCGGCTATGCTCCAGAATAGAATGGCGTATCAAAAAGAAAAAACAAGACGGTGATGGAGATGGCCAGGATCGTGCTAGTTGAGAAAAATATGCCAAAGCAGTTCTAGGTTGAAGCAGTATACACCGCAGTATATCTACTAAACAAATGTCCAACAACAGTAGTGCAAAATAAAACACCAATAGAAGCATGGAGTGGATGAAAGCCATCAGCACAACATCTGAGAGTTTTTGGGAGATCTGCTATGTACACATCCCAAAAGATAAAAGATACAAACTGGAGGAGAAGACAGAGAAATGAATATTCCTCAGCTACAACTCTCAATTTAAAAGATACCGAATTTGAATCACATTATAACATCAGTTAAAATATTTGAATCATGTGTCAAAATAACCATCTTACAAAGATAAATAATAACTCTAAAACTCGAAAATGGAATCCATATACTAACATTAGTCAAAATGTGTGAATCATGTATCAAAATAACCATCTTACAAAGATAAATAATAATTCTAAATTAATTTCATGATTGTCATTTGATTTGAGCCACAATCTGACAAAAATGATTTAGGATTTTGAACGATTTTTTTTTAATTTCAAAATGCGACTTTCCTATAATTTCAATTGTCTGACTTCAAGTTTGAAATCTTAATTTTATTTATTTTTACATATTAATATCGATTAAAATGTTAATATCTTAATATTTATGAAAATATGGATGAATATATCAATATCTATTCAAATATCAGTACCATGTTCAAAATTAATGTAAAATCTATTAAAATTTTGAAATTTTAATATATGAAACTGTCGGAAAAATTATAACAATCTTTAATAAATAAATTTAAAATAAAACTTCAATAAAACAATAATATACATATATATTTATATATAAATACCAAATTATATAAATTAACATTATTTAATAATGCAATTATTATGAGTTCAAAGAAGACAATTTGTGCTAGTAAACTTATTTTTGTTTTGATTAGATCATTGAAACTAATTATATCAAGCACATGAATCAAGAATATAATACAATCTAAATCTAAATATGTCGATAAACGTAAGAAACTAATTATAACAAATGTGTCAATAAACTTAAGAACTAATTATAATACTTATAATACAACACAAATGTATTGATAAACTGAAGAAACTTATTACCAATTATGTGACTTAAGAATATAATACAATCCAAATTTGAATCGAAAAATATTTCAAAGAAGAAGATTTGTGCTAGTAATGTTTTTTATTAGATCGCATAAATTATATATATCTTTCTTTGATTCATTGTAAAAGTGACTCAAGAATATAATACAAATGAAAGGTAAGAAATATGTTTATAAATTGAAGTAATTATATATCACGTGACTCATAAGAAATTACAATATTCTTGAGAAAAGAAAATAATTATTTATATCATAACTAAAGAAACAAATTATATATCAATCACATTACTCAAAAATATAATATATATACATAAACATCAAAATACATGAACATCAAAATAAAACTAAAATGATTTTTCTAAAATACATAAACATGTTTTCATCAAAATAAAAACCAAAAGACAATACAACCATAAACATGTTCATCAACATAAAAACCAAAAAATTTTAAACCCGTAGAGTTAAGGCCAATTTTATAACTTTTTTTTTTAAGTTATATTTTGAAGGATTTAATATTTACTTAAAAAAGAGGATTTTAAATCTTCCTCTTCTATCTCGTTCTATTCTCTACTCGATCTGACTCAATTCTCTATTAGATCTCATTTGATTTTCGATTTCAATCAATTCTCTGCTTGATTTTCTACTCAATCAGTGTCGTTGCCTCAATCTCGCTCGATTCTCTGCTCGATCAGTGTCTCTGCACTCAATTTACTATAAAAACTTCATTTGAATAGAGATATTTGGAATATACAAAAACAAAAAACTAATTTCAAATCTTTTTCTTCGATGTCGCTCAATTTCTCCCTCGATCCTCATGCTGCACTCAATTTACTATAAAAACTCCATTTAAATGAAGATAGTCACATAATATATTTGAGAATGATTTGAAATTCCTTTGTCAAAAATTGATTGATGTGATAATGATTTGAAATTCCTATTCAGAAATTCATTGATGCTATTTGAAATTTCTAGGCGGTACCAACAAACTCTCCCTAAAAAATAATTTTAGAAAAATATAATCGCTTAAAAATATAATACAAATCAAATGTCGATAAACTAAAGTAACAAAATAAAATTTATAAATCAAATATCTACAAAATAAAACTAAGTACTCAATAAAAACTGACTCAAATATATAAACAAACCATATAAATAATAAAAATGACTCAAACATTTAATACAAACCAAATATTAATAAACTAATACAACAAAGTAGTCAAGAAAGAAAGACCACTTAATGTAATAATGACTCATAAATATAATACAAATCACATGTCAAATTCAAGTAACAAATTAATATATAATACAACCCAAATGTCTATAAACTAAAAAACTAAACACATAACAAAAATGACTCAAAAATATGATAGAAACCAAATGTCGATAAATAAAGCAACAAAGAGTGAAGAAAGAAAGTCTAGTTAATATAACGATAAAGTATGTCTTTAAATATTTCATAAATTCAACTCAAACGCCTACTACTTTTTAATTAAAAAAAATATTATTGAAAAAACTATTGACAAAATATAAAAAATTAAAATGAGCCAACAATAATGCCCCTCAATTTACACGAACTTCACGTTCCACAAAAAATATTTTGAATAAACTGAAATGTCATTTTGTAGAGTAGTTATGAGATATATATGAAACTTAGCAACAAAGATTTTATATATGATTGTTTCGCAGTTTTGACGATAGAAACTCAACAAAAAAGATAAATGTTGTTCAGATATATGATAGTTTAACAGTTTTGATGATAGAAAGTGAAAAAAAAAATGGTTGTTAGACCGTTTTGACCATAGAAAATGAACAAAAAATATTGCGAATAATATATATTAATATATATATATATATATATATATATATATATATATATATATATATTAGTATATGACCTATGTAATATACTGTAAATTTTTTTAAAAAGTTAAACTTAGTAAAATTAGAAATTTCAAATATTATTTATACATCAAAATTAAATTTATGATTTTTTCAATACATACCTAATTTAATATTAAATTAATATAATATGATTAAATAATTATTTAATTTTTAAAATATATGTTACACTTGTAAAGATTCATAATAACTTTTTATTTGAAAATATTATAGATTGTTTTGCCTAATATATTATTCAGGTTACCCACCATTTATTTTAGTTTCCTTGTTATTGTTAACGCTTATAATAACTCTCAAATTTTCTTTTCAATTAAATGATGAAAAATGAAAATCAAATTTCATAAATAAATTTCATAGTTTATTCTAAAATATATATTAAAAAAATATTCAACTTCATTAATAAATAAGTTTGAATCATATGTTATTTAGATAAATCTAGTTAACATTTTTATGTTATTTAATAATATGTTATTTAAAACACATCTTGTAAAAAAAAAATTCGTATCAACATAAAATTTGAAGTCATTAATTAGCCATATATAATGCTAGAATATTGTAAGCTTGCCAAGTGTTCTAGTGATCTTACTTTTATATTATATATATATATATATATATATATATATATATATATATATATATATATATATATATATATATATAAAAGATGGATGAAACATTTTGAATAAACTGAAAATGATCTTGAAAGAGGAGATATGTATTAAACTGGAGCAGTGAAGATTTATAAGTGATTCTTAGTTTTGACAATAGAAAGTGAGAGGATGAAGATTTTAACAATGAAGAATGAGGAAACAACAGTTTTCTCCGCAGAAACTTTGGTTATATATATATAAAGATAAACATAAAATAAAGATATACTACACATAAATGTATTAATTATCTAATACATACAATGTAATACTTATCAAAATTATCAAAACAATATGATAGTTTTGTTATGATCAGAATAAAATATTAGTTAGAATATAAATTTTCAAATTAATCATAAATCTTGAATGTGTTAGCTAATATATATAAAAGTATTATATAATGCACGTACACTGTTGTCGGAAATTGATTTTGAGTAAGTGGTTGTAACACCATTTTGATCAATTATTTGGTGGCTATTGAATTCAATTATTGGAAAATTAAATGCTAAAATATTAATTTATGTTGGGAGTAGATAATTGAAGCATGTTGAATCACTCAAAATTAAATTTTGATGAGTGAAAAATTAAGTGTTAAAAGTTCGGCGAGTGAGAATTTAAGTGTTAAAATTAGCCACTTGAAATGAAAATAGTTAATGGATGAGGGAGAATGAGGAGCTATTCATCTCACATTGAAAGAGGTGTACATTTAAAGTTAGTATAAATATGGCTTTGACATATGGAGCTACCAGTTGATCTACTCATGGAGTAGAGAGCTTGTGTAACACACGTGCGCACACTTGACTTGGCTCGACATGACTCAGGCGAGGGTGAGGACCTTTGTCCTTGGACTTGGGGGGATTGGGTTAGGCTTGGCCTAAGCCTATTATATCTTTTTATGATTCGAAAACGAGATGAGTTGTTCTAACAAGTTTTAGTCAGTAGAGGTTGAATGAGTCTCTGCTCGTAGAGTGTGGTCCTTAACAATTGAACTTTCAGTTGAATTGGGTCAGGCTTGGCTTAAGCCTAGTATATCTTTTTATCACTTGAAAACGAGGTGAGTTGCTCAAACAATTCTTAGTTAGTAAAGGTTGAACGAGTCTCTATTCATAGAGTGTTTGTTGAGCTGAGAGTCATAGACTTCTCATTTTGAAATTCAAAAATAGATATTTTAAGAAGACGTTACATATAGTTTTGATAAGGCAGTTACAATATTTTGATGATTATAATTCTTACGCCTGAGAATTAAATTCCCATCTTTAGTTCTTTTTAATTTCTGATGTGGAGATGTCTATAAATAGGAAACATGTCATGCATTCTATACACAATTGAGAACACAAGTTCTACATAATTCTAATTTTGTATAAACTCTTGTTTTCCATTTGCATCGTTGCGTTTGTGGTTCAGTTCTCAATCATCGAAAGTTCGTCGAAACTTGTGAGTTTGTGGTGCTATTACTCAAAAGACGTAAGTCGTTTTATTATTGGAGGCAATACGTAGTTCCAGTGAACACTACCTGGACTGATTTGTCTTAAGGAGAGAGGGCTTATTCGACTCAACTTGTTTTCCTTTTATTTGAAAAGACATTCTGTCTAGAATATGTTTTGTGAGTAGACGTGCTGCTAGAAGACTTCTGCTACAGATTGAGAAAACACACTGTGAGAAGAATTCAGTTGTTGGGAGTAGATCTTAGGGAGTTTACTTCAAATCTTGTAATAGATTAGAATATATATAAGTCAATCTTTTGTTTCTTTCTTGTGAGTAGACATTGCATAAACATCACTAGTGTAATCATTGTGTGGAGTAGATATTTACACATTATATAAATAAAAATATTACATGATATACGTAAAAATATCACATTATATATTAAGGTATTACATAATGCATATAAAAATATTATATCTTATACTTAAAAATATTACATGTTAGAAGATGATTATAGACAATGCAGATTGACAGACCCAACTATCTCACATATGAGATACATATGATCGTATTATCCAAAAATTTACATTTACAAATTCACTCACGTGCCTTAAAACGAGTTTGCTCATAAACTAACGATTTCAATATTGGAGTTTGATAAAATTATTTTGACGAATTATAACTGATTTCAAATAAATTTTTATTAAATCTAACTTCGTATATTTGACAGTCTAATTCAGTTACAATTCTAACCCAATAGATGACTTGCTAATGAATATTGTGTCCCACACCAAAAGAGCATAGAGAAGCGTTAGCTTGCGCTGGACCTTTTTTCCTCAATAAAACAAAAGGGAAAATCCATAATATCATCATTTTCTACTTATACTGTTATACACTTAAATAAATAAATAATTTTTTGCGGAAATATATAAAAACCATCTCCAAAACCATTGATCTCGAATTATTCACTGCCCCTCTCTTTCCAGAATCGCCTATCTTCCTTAGATTGGTACTTTTAATACTTTTGCACTTTGTTATTCCATCAATTATTCTTTCTTCGCAACATATATTATAATACCTATTTCTTTAATTTTGCTTTATTAACTGTTAATTGCTGGGCTGGGGGTTAAGAGCCGCGTAATCAGTAAATGGCTTTCTCTTTTTGTTGAATTAATTGTGGGGGGTTTTTGAATTATATATAATTTTGCTGTTATTTGAACTATCAGGCGATTATTCGTTGATTGATTTTGAAGCAAGAGGAGGGATTATACTTTTAATTGCTGGCTGTTTACTTTCTCAATTTTGTGTAATCATTCCGTCGGTGTTTGATTGATGATCTTGATGATTTTTGTTGTCTGAAAAATCATCCTTTAAATTCGAAGGCTACATAATTTGTGTTGATGGCAAGTTCACTTTATATTCTCAGGATGCTGCTGTTTTTTTCTTTTCTTTTTAATATATATATATATATTCCCCTTCAATATCTGATCATACTGATTAATTCTTATATGGCAGGTATAGATATTATTTCTGTTAGTTAAGTCTCCCATTATAAGAAAAAGGCATTTTGGTCTTGATTCTTGTAGGGGGAGAGGGTGCTGGTTCGCGAAGCTAGCTCAACTTCCGCGAGCTTGGGGTCCTCTCTCGTTAAAACAGCCTTATATTTGGGTTGTGAGATTTGATCTTTTAGTATTCGAGTGAGATCAGATACGGTCTCTCGAGGCATTAGGAGGGGTAAGTGGTTGAATGGATTAAAGTCGGTTCATACAGATTTTGTAAAGATATTAAGGAGGGAAGGGGAGAGGGTTCGAGGGTAAAGTGGACTGTTAGAAACAACAATGGGTGCTGCTTGTTGCTGTTTGAGGGATGAATGCGAAGATTTGGCTAATCCAAACAGCTCAATCTACAGGAACTGCATATGTCTTGGTTGCTTTGTACAGAGTTTCTTGCATATGGTAATATTATGATACTTGCTTGTTGAATTGAAGTGAATCTTTGAGAATTCAACGACAATTCAATTTTATTGCGCGATGTTTCACCTGTAGCTATGTGCATTGTTGTTTCAGTAATTAGCGTGGTGTGACATACTGCTTACAGAGAGTTATTTGTTGTATATTGGTGTTCTTGACTTGGAAATCTTGAACTGTTATGTGCTGGATGATTATTATTTTTTTAATTATGATTAGTTATCAGTAACCACTTGGCATGTTTTTTGATGCCTGATTTAACTGTTACATTTATAGTTAGTGAATCTTGTATCGATGATTCAGATGACATTGCACATTATCTAAGCTGCAGTTATTTGCCTTAAAAAAAGTCAGTAGCATGGAGTCGGTATTCTGCATAAAGAGAGTTATTTGAAACATATTGGTGTTTTTAATTTGAAACTTGAACTATTATGCTTGATAAAATACTCCAATTATGATTAGTTATTGATAACCGCTTAGTTTTTCTTTTTCTTTTTTAATGCTTGATTTTCTACACCTGAGTTGTCTATCTGGTAGATAATTTGTTGTCTCATGATTGTTTAATTCCTACAAATATATGATCCAAACCAAGCTCCGAGAAAAAGAAAAATAGTGAAAATGCATACAGAATCTTTATCTTCTTATGAATGTGGATATTTTATCCATTAACTTAGCCTACTACTGAGATGGTTGATTTTCTTATTCTCTACAACCAATTTGGGAAGCTTGAGATCCGGGGTGTTTCAGACAAACAGAATTCATACCTGAAAAGTTACTTAAGTTTACTTTTGTATCATGGATCATATATGGATGAAAATACATTCTAATGCAAAACTGATTACGGTAGATATTGCATTATGCAGTATGCATCTCTGTTTCATAGAGAACATGCCTTAACTTCATCCACTCAGGCAACATCATCTTTAAGTCCTATGGTATCACTTGATAACTCTCTAGCGGACATGTACCGTGCTCCTCCAAGACCTCTTCCATATGATGTCGATCCAAGATATTTCCGCTTGCAGCAACGTGATGGACTCGTCTCCAGAAGGGAGAAAGGCTCGAGTCATTCACACGAAGAAACTGAACCATTAAGGACAAGTGAAGTTGATGAGCAATCAGAACTTTTGAGTAACAAAAACAAATGGAACAAGCTTGCATGTGAAGAAGAATCTAAAGAAATCAACTCAAAATCATCACTAAATGTTTCAACAGCCAAAGCAGCAATAGGATTTGCTCATATTTGTACCTCTTATGAAGATGAAGATGTCTGCCCCACATGTCTTGAAGGTGAGTAATACAGATACTGTTACTTGGCATTTTCTTTAGTTTCATCTGTATCTCTAATGAATGATTGTCTCGCAGAGTATACCACAGAAAACCCAAAAATAATCACAAAATGTTCTCACCACTTCCATCTTGGTTGTATATATGAATGGATGGAAAGAAGTGATAACTGCCCAGTTTGTGGGAAGGTAATGCCCGATCCTTCTCTCTCTACATTTCATTTATCACCATATATTTTAGTATTATATAATTCAATATTGATAGTGGGAGAAAATCCTTGTGAAGATGCAAAACACAATGAATTGCTGCAGGTTTCGCAGCTTCATAATATGATGTCTGGAAGCTCATGAGCTTTGAGATATGTTGTTCCGAAGACAAGCATGTCTCAAAACTCATGAGCTTCGAGATATGTGAGAAAGTGGTTTAGAACATGTCCTGTCAGTTGCATAATAGATCAGCATTGCCACTCTTTGTACACAAGCCTTCAAGTGAAAAAGGATGAAGTATGTTATAGAGCATTTCTTATAATTGGGATTGTTATCTTTTTACTGTAAGCATTTGGTGCTGTATAACTCGTTTATTACTATTTTGCGACTTCACATTTTAACGTGGATATAGTTTTGTCCTGGGATTACATTGCTGTATCTGATTCTTAGGTGATGGCATTCGATGAGACGACTTGATATTTACGCTGAAGTTCTAGTCGTGGATGAAAAACAACCACCATCAACACAAAGAGGATATAACAAAGGGAGTCAACAACATGTAAAGCTATTGTAAATACAGTTTGCTAGAAAGTGTTAAGTGTTCATATGCTGATATTATTCAGAACAAAACCCATTGGCAAATAACAAATTTATTCCAGATTTCGTTCTCTGCTATACTTGTATATTTCATAAGCTTTAGCTTCAATTATCATGTGAAGGAGATCCAAGTGATGATAAATATAATGTTGTGGTCTAGCTTTTGCAGCATCCCCATTCTCTCAGGAAGATTTTTCTTGTTTGAAGTGGAGGTTCCATTGTTGCTTCTACAATTGGAGTTGTTGCATTGAAACCCTTTCCAACGTGTTTTTTTGGTTGATTCTTTATTGGTATCTACGTCATATTTGACACTTGTTAAACGATTCGTTCTGTAAATTTATGAGAAATATAATTTTATATTCATCAAGTGGTTTGATCTAAATTTACATGGTATATGTTGATGTAAATAAAATAAAATGATCCGATGGTATATGTTGATGTAAATAAAATATAATGACCTGATTTTGTTGGTACTGGTAGATGAGAGGAGGATAAGACTGTTTTCTACCATAGACTGATAAATAAAAATACTTTAAATTCTTCATTATTAAAAATGGTGAAATGGGGATGCTAATGCCGGTTCTAATAATGAATGTACCAAGACAAAAGAGTTGTCGGCAACTTGGTATGATTATGGAGAAAAACCAAGGACTCCCCAACAACTATGCAATGATTATTAAATAATCATAAAATATAATTTCAATAATCATAAATATTAGGTATAGTTTGAAACACTAATAGTTACGGACAATTTATTAATTTTCAGTGGTTGATATGTCCCTTTTTAATAAATTGGCCGTAGAATCAGATTTTATGCCGGAAAGGAAGCAAAACCTATGCCACGACATTGACTTAGAAATTCCCCCCTTTTTTTCCTGCCCTTTTTTCTTGAATGAAAAATATATGTCATTAGCAATATGAGATTAGTGACAGCCCCAAATTAAATCATTAAGAACATTAAGACATACTATGGTTATAATTATGATGATGAAAATTGGAAACTGAGGTCATTATATGTAGAATATGTATTATAGTTTATCGAGTATGTTTAATAATCCATAAGTCTTTTTCAAAAAAAATAATAAATAATAATAATAATCCTCCTCCTCCTCCATAAGCCACACACCGCCATGAAAATATTGAGTAATCTGTTATCTATATAATCCATACTAATTAGAGATAAATCACAGATGTGTGGAAATATTGATTTAAGCAAAAGGCAACACTTTTACTTTATTTTATACATAAAATGAGATATAATTTTAGTCTAATATCTTCTTTTTGATTCGAAGCAATGGAATCGACCATTTCATTACATAAAAAATAATAACTTTGACAAGGCTGTCAGAACTGAAATGTCACAATATTTTTTTGACATATGTCAAAGTGATGGAAAAGAAAGAATATGTTTTACGATCCTCCCAAATTATCAATTTTTTTGGAAATGATAAAAAGAAGGATATTTAAATTTCAAGTGTTCTAAATATGTTTTTCTAAAAAATATTATTCCCTTCATCCCAAAATAAATATCTTTTTAACAATTAATTTTTTTCACTAAAATAAGTGTCGCTTTCGGATTTCAAAACATATTTACATACAATTAATCTATCAAAAACATCTCTATTTACTCGTACCACATTAAATGTGTATAAAATGATGGTTGGAAATAGATAATCCAACATTTATGCTATTGCTAAGATGAAGATTAATTTTTTTTTTAACGAATTGTCATACTCCATTAAGTAGAAAATTAATACTCCAATTTTATCTACAAATATATGCACACAACAAATAGGAAGGCTAAAGAAAACATGCAGAATCAAAAGGACGATGAACACAATGATCCAAGTCTTCCATTGATTTGACTTGAATATGGAAATCTTGAAGAGGGAAATGGACGAGTTCATAATTTCAGTTTGTATGTTGGTAGGAAAAATTCATCCATTTATTACTCACACATAGATTTAGAAAAATGTTGGATGAATTAAGATGTGGTGTTTTATTAAATAAGATTCTTAAGAAGAAAGAGAAAAAGAACTTCACAATAGTTATGATTAAATAGGGGTAAATCCATTTTTTTTAATCAATTTTCTTAATTTATATGAAAACCTTGCAACATTTAATTTGGGTGGATGAAGTAATATTGATAGGTTAAGAGATTTTCATGATTGGGATTCAATGACAAGTCAATTTAATTACGATGCAGTGCCAAAAAACCATTCAACTGAAAAAATTAATGGTTGAATTTAGGCGGCCACCTATGGTTACGACATACGAGATTCATTATATCAAATATTAATGAGATGTACAGACCTAGCACCCTAATTATATTGGTTATATAAGTCCATTTTTAGCATACTTATGATAATTACGTAAAACTTATAAATAATTTTATGAGATAAACTTGTCCAAGATAATTCCAACTCATTTTCATAAAATAATTTTTATTTTATAGACTATAAGTTATGAATATATTTGTTTTATAATATTAGATTCCTGAAATAATTTCTCCGGAGTCTTGCTCTCTACTTAGCTGCATCCCTCCGTATCCATCTCTTCATGAATAAGGCTTGTAAAGCAAACATTGATGTTTTTTAATCTAAAGCATTTTATGTGCATATATTTATATAAATTATCATTGATATATATATATATATATATATATATATATATTAGTTTCTTTTCTTTAATCTAAAGTATTTTTGATTTTCTCCAAGATCGTGTTTGGAAGAAAATTGGTAGATGGAAGGAGAAATTTCTTTCCAAAAGCTGATAAAGAAGTTCTTATAAAATCCATCCTTCAAACGAAACCAACTTTACAAAACCTCTTGAGCATCAGTTGCACAAATCTAAATCCATGCAATTCGGGTTGATCCAACCGGCACATGCCCCCATGTGTCCAAGTGTATGTGCTCACACACTTGGGCATACACTTGGGCGCGTGTTCATGTTTATGAAAAATATGTATATCTTTATGTTGTAACATTTATGCCTTCACAAAAAATTGTGTGAAGCCAAGTGTAGAGGTGGCGTGGCATGGGGTTCGTGACCTCAAGATGTTTAATCTAAACAAGTGTGGCCTTTATTTCAGCAACCGAAATCATTGATGACTAAGTTGATATAGGGAAAATATTATCCTAGAGTGGATTTTATGCAAGCTGGATTGAGGTACAAACCAAACTTGTATTTCTCTTAGTGTTCACATGTCTCCTGATATCTGATTTTGGCCTTATGAGAAGCATGATTTCGATGGCTGATCGGATTATGCTGGTCAAGGATTCGTTCGGAATGGAGATGGTTGCACAGTTAAATTAAAGCTATATACTTGGAGAGATGTGAAATGATAGAAATGACCTGGTGTTTTGAAAACTATGCAAAGATTCAACTTTTCTTGCCGTTCTGCTGCAGATCATGTTTTTTTTGAAGCGGATGAGTTGTTAGTAAGAAGGAGAACCGAGCTCCGACTGGCGATGTGTTAAAACTTAATACTGATGCATCTTATGGTGAAGGAAATATGATGACTGGTTTAAGTGGAGTGAATCAAGATTTTGGGGGTCATGTAGTCTCATGAGTCTGAATCTTTTATTATATTCGATGTTACATAGTATTTAATACGCGTCACGTATTAATTAGTGATGTCATTGATTTGGAATAAGAGATGTAACACCAAATGTAATAGAAGATCTCATTCCTGATCTCATATGGGGAGATGTTTCCATTATATTGACTTGGTGGATCGAGCAGAATGTGAGCCTATTCTATGGGGTCTCCATCTACGTAGTTTTCATGGTCTTCTTCATAAGCTTGTTTTTTAGTCTGGTGGTTATTAATTCTAGTATGGGAGTATCAACGTCCCCTTGCCATATTCAGATTCTTATGGATTAAATTTCTTGCTTCCCATTTTGTTCCAGCTTCTTTTGTGTTCTCTTTTAGGACTTCGAATAACATAATTGGCTTTATCGCTTGATGATATTTCTATTTTTTATTGTTCTATTTCTAATTGTTAATCCACTTGATGGAAGATGATGTTTTAGGTTGATGTTTTATAATAATGTTCTTTCACCTAAAAAAAATAAAAATAAATAAATATGATTATCGCAAGAAATGTCTTTAATCATTTTTAATGTTACAATAGCCTTGAGACCAGTCGAGTCCGACGGCCACAAATTGAATCTTTAAGTTTGACGGGTGAATTTGAGATTCGAATTAATTTAATGATGGATCCAGAAATTTTAAAATGAGGTACGATCAATAAATTAATAATAAATAATAAGAATATAATAGGTTATTATTTCTTATTTTTTGAATTAGTAATAAATAATTAGAATATAATCATATTAA
Organism: Scutellaria barbata; assembly: GCA_028654395.1. Taxonomy (NCBI): domain Eukaryota; kingdom Viridiplantae; phylum Streptophyta; class Magnoliopsida; order Lamiales; family Lamiaceae; genus Scutellaria; species Scutellaria barbata. The sequence continues at coordinate 18,280,136 of CM053650.1, forward strand.
AATAAATAACTCCGATTCAAAAAAAATAATTCAGAATTGCAAGGATAACCCACAACAATTTAAAAAAAAATTAACAATGTGAAATTTATCATAAATCAACTAATTTCACACACACAAAAACACAAAATCTAATTTATCAACAAACAACATAAAATTAGTTAAATCATTGAAAAATAAACCAATAATCAAACAAAGCAATAAATATTAATAAGGGAAAATGTTCAAATAAAGAACTGATGTTAAATCTCAGGTTCATATATCTTATTAAAATATTTTAGGTATAAAAATACCACTAATATTTACTTTTAGGTACATATAACTCACTCAAGATTTATTTATCATATAATATACTAATAATGTTGTAAAATTAAAATATTTACACTTAAATATTTTTTTATTTTTTAACCCCATATTTTTTACATATTTTAGAACAAAATAAATATTTCATGAAAACATAAATATAATAACTTATTATATATATATATATATGTGTGTGAATATTTATTATTGTTATTTACACGTCTTAAAAGGGATATATTTTTTAATTTACAAACAACTTAAACCTCTATATTTTTATTTATACCAAGAAACGATAATGGGTTATTTGACCCTTTATATTTTTTTTCCTTTTTATAATTTTTTTAATATAGAGTGACATAATGTAATAGATACATTGTAAATTGGATTTCATTGATTTTTCTTTGGATGTTGCACTATTAGGCATGTTTATACTGGACGAAAATTATTGAAATTACAATAATAACATCAACACTTTTTTTAAATAGTAAATAATAATTATTATTAATAATATATATATATATATATAATACGTTATTATATTTATATTTTCATGAAATAGTTTTTTGTTGTAAAATATGAGGTAAAAAAAAAATGTAGAGTGTCTAAATATTTTAATTTTACAATATTATTGGTGTATTACATCACAAATGAATTTTAAATGAATTATATGTATTTAAAGATATTAGTAGTATTTTTGCACCTAAAATTATTTTTAATGAGATATATAAACTTGAAAGTAAACATCAGTGGTTTATTTGAACATTTTCCTATTAATAATGTGAAAAATCCGATGGACAAGATGTGGAAAAAAAATTATAACCCACGAGAAGAGGCACCACACACTTAATTTATTTTCTGCATTGTTTGGAAAAAAATATATATCTTTTAGTTAGTTGTAACTTTCATATCTTTATATTATGACATTCTCATCTTTATATTATGACATTCATATCTTTACATTTTTTTAAACAGATATTAATACATATCATATCTTTTAGTTATGTTAGTCATACTTTTTAGTTATGTAGTCATACCTGTTAGTTATGTTAGTTGTACCTTTATATATTATATAAATGTATGACTATATTAATATAAAGGTATAAGTAATATCATATAAAAATATGTGTAATATCACATAAAGGTTTATATGTATAAATTGTTGTGAATTTTTTTATTTTTTTAATTGAAGTTAAAATATTATATAAAGATAAAAATATTTATAGATAAAAGTTGCACTAATATAACATACAGGTAACACATGAGTAAAAAAAATAAAAATAAAAATCGTAAATCCAAATCAATCCAAATCGATCTGATTGTACCTGTACACCTGGTACACTGGAGATTGACTTTAATATGTAAAGTTGTAATTTCAAATTAAAAGAAGTATAATATTTCAAAAATATATAATAATACTTTTCTTTTTAATTTGGGTATAGTTGTACATCCGCCAATGGATAAATCCGCTCTAAAGTAATCATAATATCATTCTGATGAGCATATGATATTCAAATTATGGAAAAATTTATTACACCATTTTACATAAGATCTTATCTGTGATAGAACATTATAGAATATTATGTGAGATCGATTTGATCATATTAAATAAATTAACTTTTTTATTATTGATCCATATAAACTCCATCTTACATAAAGTTTAACATGAGACCATTTTATGAGACCGTCTTACATACGACCTACTCTTTCAATTATAATCTTATACTCATACCATCTAATAATAATTGAATGTCCTAACAAGAATTTGTTGCACATATATTTTAGGAATTCATCAAAATTGTTCAAGAATCATGATATTACAATAGACAATATCACCCTCAATTAAAATTTATTTCAGTTATTTGAAATTTCTTCATTTGTATCACTAAAATGGGTAATTACTAATAATATTAAGGGTGTGTTTGGTATGTGGCCGTTTTAACTTTAGAGTTGCACTATCCACACCCCATCAATTTCTTAGTACACCCCAAGAATGTTGACTTTTCAACTACCTCCCTCATATGTACTATTTTGCCCTTGCCTTTTCCTTATTATTTCCAAAAACCCAACTTGTCAATAGCAATTTTTCATTTTTCCATATTGTATCCATTTAGATCCGGTTTTCACAATTTCTGATCGATAATCAGGCCCAACATGCTTCCGTAAACATAAATAAAACTGAGTAAATTATCATACCTCGTCTTTGTCTCAAGATCTCCTTCTGGCTTTTCTCGATTTTGGTTTTACGGATCTATGATCTAACCACTCGCCCGCAGTCTATGGTTCAAAATCGATAGCACCTTTTGAGAACCCTCTTCACCCTTTTAGCTTGACACGGGATTTTAGGGGAGACTCACTACTGGATGATTCAATACTCAGAATTATAAATGAACACAAAGTGTTGGAGCAAAAAGCCTTTTTATTGAAGAAAATAAATTAAACTATTTTACAATATTACTATTCTCCGCCATTGGAAGAGAAACTTGTTTTAGCCAATTATGGCTAAGACTCGAGAAGGGGAAACCCCCATAAACAGGAAAGCTTAAAGCTTTACTATTACAAAACTAGAGAGAAGATTTCGAAAAGCTTATGAAGAGAGAAGTGTTGTCTCTTTTCGATCTCCTTCTTCTGAGGCTTAAGGCCTCCTTTTATAGGCATCAATGTGCTCCTGTGTGGATCCATTATTGCCTTGCCAGCTTGCATTCCACTTGGTTAGTGGGAATGGGTCAACCTCCTTTAATTCTCACCTACCGTTTGGTAAGTGTATCTACCTTCCTTCGTTGTCTTTTTGCGTCGGCAACGAATCTCTTTATAAGTAGAGGGGTCCTCCACTTTTGTCTAGATGCTGATTCTTCAAAGATGGCGGGTCCTGCCACTATCCCATGTCTGAATTGGCATCCAATGCTTGATAATACTGTATTCCTATACTATTACATTGTTTGGAATACAGCTTGTTTTCAATCGAGTCTAATTAGACCCGTTTCCTCTTATTACATTTTCGATTTTTATTTTCTAAAAACCCTTCCCTTTTCCCTTTTTCTTTGGGTAGTCGGGTTTGTCCTTTTTTATTTTGAAACCCTGTCCAAACAGCGGTTTCTCTTGTGTTTGACAGTAAGAGCATATTCGCTCTCCCCATCTCCCGATATGTATCATATTACATATCTTCTTCCTTGTCTGTTCCGTGGCTGGAACCTTGTTTTCCCAGATTAACTTTCTCTTATTTTCAAAGAGGTTTTCAGCAAATCCGGTAGTTGTTCCTGTCATGGAATTTAACAGGAATGATCCATTCACAGAGTTATGAAATATTTTGAATGGATACTTCACTTTGTCCATCTCGGTGAGACAGACCCAAAGGCCCCATGCTCGCCTAGTTGATATATCATTTTCAGCCAAGGCGACTACCAAAGGGCTATTTTCTAGGGGTGTTTTAGCTTGGTTTATTGCCCCCATCTCAGATCTCTGTAATTTTATGAATTGAAAAATTGGATGAGACCCTTTTCTTGTGATTTCTGGAGCAGCAGAGATAATTTTTAACTCCAGTATATCTCCTCGACCCAAGTATGGGTTGTTCTGCCATGAATCGTGCACAGCAGTAGATATCCAATCCGGTAATTTAGAAATCTCCGGAAAGCTGGGTGCGGTAGTAAAACCTGAAGCAATTGCTCCAAAATCGAACCATTCCCGCACATCATGAGGGTTTACCCCCGGGAGCATCCAAAGTCTTGGATACTTGCCAGACCAATCCGCAGTAATTCTATTTGGATTGATCCCATTTCTTGTCACCAATTTCTCCCATGTTTTTTGGTAGACCTGCAGAGGAGAAATAGCTTGATTAGTGTTAACCTGTCTAGGGCCAGTCTGTGGCCTTAGGTTAACCTCTCCCTCTTTTACCCTAGAGGTGCTGGGTTGACTCGGGTTGTTTGGAATTGCTTCCTGACCTTCCGAATTAATAATTTTATCGGAATCCGATAAAACACTTGGTTCGGCCTTATCAGCCTTTTCACCGATGTCCGATGAAAAACTTTTATCAGCAGGATGTCCTGCTTCGGGTATAAAAGTACCCTGTTTGTTCATCGATGATGAACTCCTCTCGTATAATTCTTTCTGCATCACCGATGGTGAACATGCCTTGTTTACAGGATCTACTAATGCATTCCACAAATCATTATTTGAAGTTATGGCTGCACGTAGAGTCATTTGGACTTTGTCCAAATCGGCTTTCTGGACATAAGATGCCGCTTCGGCTCTTACCCTTAATTCCTCGAAGGCCTTGTAATGCATCTCAAGGTTCTCCCTAAGGTGTCTTGCTCGTATTGTGATGGAATCAGCTTCAAGGATATCCATCTCTTGTTAAGAAATCTGCAAGAACATTCTCATTAGATTTCACTATGACAATATCAAAAAGATAATATTGGCATTCTGCTTGCCATCTGATAATACGTGCTTTTTCGATCTTTGATTCAAGTTTATTTTTCAAAAAAGCTTTAACGTTAGTATTATCAACTTTTAATATAAATTCTTTAGCTAATAAAAATAAAGGCCATTTTTTAAAAGCCTTCCAAACAGCAAAGAATTCTTTCTCGTTAATATGCCAAACTCTGGCCTGTTGTTCTGTAAACAACCCTCCCGTGTATCTACATGGTTCTTCACCCGTAGATGTCTTTCGCATGAGCACTGCTGCCCATCTGAAATCATTAGCGTCTGTGTAGACGACTAACTGATCCTCATCTTGAGGAATCGCGAGGTTTGACAAGTTACGACAAACCTGTTCTAACTCACGAACTCTTTGGGAATGAATATCTTCCCATTTCCATTTGGTCTTCTCATCCTTTTGTAATAACGGACGGAAATCTTTTCGATATTTTGCCAAGTCCTTAATGAATGAACCTGCAAAATTAATTACTCCCAAGAAGCTTTGAAGGTGCTTCTTATCTCTAAGAACATCTGGAAAATTGCAGATTTTCTCCACAATATGTTCTTGTAGTTCCATTCCTGCATGGTCAATAATAACACCGAGAAACTCGATTCTATTAACCGCGATTATCGCCTTCTTTTCAGAGAGCACTAATCCTTCTTTATGACATGCTTCTGAAAATATTTTAAGATGCTTTAAATGATCTTTCATATTTTTAGAGGCAATTAAGATATCGTCTATGTAAACAAACATAAACTCAAAATAATCTTTAAATAGATTATCCATCTTTCGTTGGTATATCTGAGGTGCATTCGCAAGACCCATAGGCATTACGTTCCAGATATACTGACCTTGTGGTGTAGAAAAATCCGTTAATTTCTTAGACTCTTTTTCTAACTTAATCTGATAGAAACCAGACTTGCAATCAAACTTTGAAAACACTTTTGACCCCTTAATACAATCAATTAAGTGTTCTCTACTTGGTATGTAATAACCATCAAATTCAGTAATCTTATTAATACCTTGATAGTTAATTACTAACCTTGCCTTTCCTCTCTTTATTTCGCCATGGTTTCTTACTAAAAACCCCGGGCTACTATAAGGAGAAATACCTGCTTCGATCAACTTGAGATCGATATGCTCTTTGATAATCTTTTGCATATCCTTTCGATCTTCAAGATTCATCTGGATCGGCTTGTATCGAACCAACTCGTATCTGTGTTGTTCTTTTACCTTCAACGTTGCTTCGATCTGGTTTTTGTCCCACCAGGCTAAAGGATTTTCATTGTAGTTCCTCTGAATTAGCCTTTTAACATTTTCGAGAGAAAGTAGACTTTCCTCATCAATGTCAATCTGGGGTGGTCCTTCTTGTAAGACATTTTTCAGAAACTGAATAGCTTCTTCATGTGCCTCCTCCATTCCCTCTTGTCTGTATGACAAAAGAGCTTCACCAAATTTCCTCTTATCCTGCATTTTTGGATGAGTTAACTTGGCTTCATTATCACCACGTTTGCTGCGAAAATTAATAGGCATGATCCTATTAAAAGCCTTTTCTCGCTGATACCATTTTCGCGTACCGAATCTAACTAAATACAAACCATGGAAAAAACTCAATTTTTCACTATTCTCAAAGTTTAACCGATACGTGGCGTTGTTAGCAGTCAGGTTTCCCTACACCGAAGTGTATTGAAGGGGACATTTGACAGTATTCCAGCCGATATACCCGAATGGTTAAATTTGATTCAATAAGTATGTATTGTTAAATTGGGATTGGAAATAGCAATTTTGGCCTGGAAATAGTACTTTCATAAATAAAATAAGTAGTGTGGAAAAGTCATGGGGTGTGGTTAGAAACCCCTGGTGTGTGGATAGCCTCACCCTAACTTTAACCCACCCTAGATCCATGTTTGGTTTCGGTGTTACCAGTTGGAATGTAATTAATTCCTGATTTGGATTTTGAAATTGTGAAGTATCATTCATAGGGAAAGTTAACCCACATTTTCCACCACATTTGGTGGATTTACTTAACACACATTTTCTACTACAAGACTATTTGAAAAGACATAAATGTCCTTAAATTTAATTATTATCACAAAATCGAATTTGCATGAAAAGAATTATAAATCAAGGGTAAAATGACCATTCTATAATATGTGCTAAATAAACATACGAACCAATCAAAAGTTAATTAAGTTAACCAAAATGAAAAAAACACAAAACACTCCATCCAAATATAATATTACATTTTCCAAATATAATATTTCATTTAACCTAACATTTAACATTCAAGCTAACCATATAAAAAAAAATCAAATCACAACTTTGTGAATAGTGTTAACCCACCGTAAAATATCAATTTTTACTAACCACGCATCCAAGGAAACAAATCCTTGAAAGGAATAAAATTTTAAACGTTTTGCACAAGCCAAGTAGAGTACTCACTTTCAAAAAGCGTATAATGTTTTCTAGACATAAACTTTTCTTGTTTGATAATGAAAATACATTTTATATACCATAAAGTCTTGGCCCTTTATTTTTTCATCAAGTCCATCATCCCCAATTTGTTATAAAAACAATATAATGATCACAAAAACTTACATATCTTCGAGGTACGGATCTAAAAAGATATATATCCCCAAAAATATTAGTTTTAGACTTATAAAATATTAATTGCATACTCATAAAGTATTGTATGTAATTTTATAATGTATTAATTTTATATTAATCATAATGTAGTATACTTATAAGGTATTACCTGTAATTTTACAATGTATTAATTATATATTTATAAGGTATTGGTTGTTTACTTATAAAATATTACTTATATAATTGAAAATATATGTTTTAGTGAAAAATATTAATTGTATATTCATAAGGTATTAGTTGTTTACTTATAAAATATTACTTGTATAATTGAAATATATGTTTTAGAGAAATATATTACTTAAAGTATTACTTGTTATATATAAATGTATTAATCATATTACTTAAACACAATTATTTTTCTGCACCAAGTGCATGAGTCATGATCCATGCAGTGCAGGTGATATGACCCGTAAGGTGCTAAAAATGCACTCACACGCGCTCATGCGCTCTAGGATTTGCACTCAAACCCTAACTCTCTCGCCCAACTTTAGTTATTTTCGCCTAACCTTTTAGTTTGACGAACTTAATCTTTTAGTTATGTTTGCATAACCTTTATGTTCTATTCACATAATCTTTTGTGTTATGTATATTGAAAAAAGTCTAAGTAATATCACTTAAAAGTTATGAAATTTGCATATAAAAGTTATATTAATATAACATAAAGGTTATACTCGTATAACATAAATGTTACATAACTTTTATGTTATTTATATTGAAAAAAATCTAAGTAATTTTACTTAAAATTATGATATATGTACATAAAAATTATATTAATATAACAAATATGTTATATTCGTAAAACATAAATGTTACATAACTTTTAATTATGTTATTTGTACTGAAAAAAAGTCTAAGTACTTTTACCAAAAGGATATGATATATGTACATAAAAGTTATACTAATATAACAAAAATATTATGTTTGTATAAAAATAAAGATTTCACCTATATTATATGAATTTTTATATTGAAAAGTCTAAGTCATTCACTTATAGGTTATGAAATTTGTACATAAAAATTATACTAATATAATATAAAAGTTAGGGAAAAGGTTCAAATAAGCCACTAATGTTTACTCTCAAGTTCATATATCCCACTAAAGTATGTTTAGGTATAAAAACACCATTAATGTTTATTCTGAGATTCATAAATCTCATTGAAGTATTTTAAGGTACAAAAACACCACTAATGTTTACTTCTAAATACATATAACCCAGTTAAAATTTATTTTTAATATAATACACCAATAATGTTGTAAATTAAAATATATATTTACACATTTTAATTTTTATTTCTTATTTGGACCTCATATATTTTTACATATTTTAGAAAAAAAATCTATTTATGAAAACATTAATATAATAGCTTATTATATATGTGTGAATATAAATATTATTAATAATAATTTTATTATTATTTACACTTTTTTAATTTTAAAGACTAAAACTATTAAACACCTAGATTTATTTAAAATAATAATTTCATTATGATATTATTTTTTTAATTTAAATATAACTTAAACCTCTATATTTTATGAAATGTTATGTGAAAAAAAATATCATAATTAAATTTTTTTATTTCAAATCAACCTAATTGTTTATTTAGTGTTTAAAAGTAAAGAAAAAAAGTGTACAAATAATAATATAATAATAATTAATAATCAGTCAAGCAACATTGCCCGAGTAGGCTCCGGGCCATTCTTGTGTTATATTTTTTCATCTCATTTCCTTTACATTTGGGTGTTCGACTAGGAATCGATCAAATACAGATTCTAACGTCAACATTTTGGCGCTAGAAGGAGGGGGTATATTCACAATACCTGAACACAACTCCAACACACCATGAGCAATTCCGAACGCAATAGTACTCCAGAGCCCCCAGTCCCTACCTCCTTCCAGGTTGGTGGCTCTAGCCGATCACGGCTGAGGAGGTTCTTCCGGTGGCTCCAATCACTTTGGAGACCCCAGAGACCCCCATGTCTGTAGCACAGATTAGGGGTATCATGGCCGCCCTTGCCGAGCGGCTCAAAGAGGCTGAGCAAAAGGAGAAGGCCAAAGAGACCAATGGCCTATTGGAGGACTCTGAATCCTCAGACGAACCCAGGCGGAAGCTAAACCTGGGGAAGCGGATAGCCGAAGTCGAACTTCGGCGAAGTCAGTCCCCCACACGTGCCCGACCAGACCATCACCAGGTCTGCCCAGTTAATGCCGGGGCACAGGCACACAGGCGATACGCCCCAGGTGATAAGGAGCCAACCCTCATCGGAGAGGCCAAGAGGCTCGACAGGCTTCCTAATGAGAGATGTGAAGTCTCGCCACCTCATGATGAGAGTACCGGTCACAATCTGCGGTACTCGGAGCTTATGGAGGAGCAGGAGCTCCGACACAGACTGGCTGACATTCAAGCCAAGCGCAACAAAGGGGGCTGGAAGAGGGCTTCCCCCTTTGCAGAGCACATTGCCACCATGGTCCCCACGAAGTTCAAAATGCCTCCTATCGGTCAGTATAATGGGGAGACCGACCCTAGTACCCACCTGGACAAGTATACGTCCTGGATGAAGCTACAAGGATTAGGAGAGGAGCTCATGTGCAAAGCATTCCCACTCACGCTTGGAGATCGAGCACAAAGATGGTTCCGTTCTCTCCCTGACGCGTCCATAGGGGGATGGGACGAGCTGTCCGATCTATTTCTGACACAGTTCATGGGGTCGAGGATGAGGTCGACTCCCAAGGAAAGGTTAGTCAATGTGAGGTAAGACAAAGCGGAGCCTCTGAAGTCATACCTGGACCGCTTCAATAAGCTGGTCCTCGGTATGGAGCAGGTGTCGGACGACGCCATCCTTATGGCCGTCATGGCCGGATTGAGGCCCCGGACCAGATTTTGATGGTCCGTCCATGAAGAAGGGCCGAGAACATATCACGACTTCCTCAACCGCGCAGAACGGTATATAGGGGCTGAGGAAGCCATTCCAGAGGATAGGGCCCCTGAACGAGAGAAGAGGCCTGAGCGGCGCGAAGAAAGGAGGGAAGAAAGAAGGAAACCAATGAAGCCGTTCAGGCCGGCCACGAATTTCAGGGCCTTCCAGCCTGGAGACCCCGGCCAGGTAACTGAAATCCTCACGGTTGCCCCATTACAAGTCCTTACTGAGATTAAGGACAAGAACCTACTGCCCGAGCCACGACCTATGAGGGCCGACCCAAATCGCCTCAACCAGAATAAGTACTGCAAATACCACAAGGCGAAGGGACATGACACTGACAAATGCTGGGCATTGCTGGCCGAGCTGATGAAGCTGATTGACCAGGGTCAATTAAAGAAGTACGTGAAGGGTCAAGGACAGCAGGGCCAGGGGGCACAACAAGCCATTGCCCCACCACCACCTCCACCAAACGGAGCTGCTCGCAAAATACATACACTCATCAACAACAGCTTCGGCAGGCAGCGAGAGTCCAAACGAGCCTGGAAGGGACAAGTTCGGGAGACCAGAAATGCTTATCAGCGATGCGTTCCACCTCGGACAACACCCCGCCATGCACCCATCTTATTCACTGAGCTGGACAGTGAAGGGATAGCGTACCCACACAGCGACACCTTGGTGGTATCGCTCAATATCTGCAGAACTATGGTACACAGGGTTATGGTCGACACCGGTGCCTACGCCAACGTGCTTTACCTCAGCACCTTCAGGCGGATGGGATTTCATGAATCCCAACTCATGCCGTCCTCCGACTCTATCCAAGGCTTCGGAAGAATGAGTACCCGAGTACTCGGCACTTGCGAGCTCAAGGTCCTATTCGGCTCCGGTGACAGGGAAGTATTCATAACGACGGAGTTCAAAGTGGTGGACTTGAACTCCCAATATAACGCCATCTGGGGCCGGCTGCTTTTAGCAAAATTAAAGGCGGTGGTCTCAATCTATCACCTCGCCCTTAAGTTCCCTGTGGACGACGAAGTATATGTTGTGAAGGGAAACCAACTGGTCGCCCGGGAGACCGACATGGGGCTACGCCCAAAGGAGCTTAACCAGCTCGAGCTCGCCCAGACCACCTCGGTCGACGAGCAGATGGAGGACGCCTTCGAGGATTCGGTTCTCGAGATCGCTGAGCATAATCAGACCGCCATGGAAGTAGATAATGAACCTCCACACCCGGCAGTTATCTCTGAACAGCCGGTCAGTTCCACCTTTGAAGTCGGATCATCCTCTGGTACTGCTGCCCAGAATAACAGAAGGGAAGTGACGATGGACATACGAGAACCCGAAGAGGAATGGGGGTCCGTCGATCCCCGAGGGGACGAACCCCAGAGACGAGCAGCGCCTGTCGAAGAGCTGGATCTTGTCAGTATGGATCCAAACAGGCCGTATATGGAGCTCCGGGTCGGCCATGAGTTGCAGGAGCCCTTCCGTACCGAGCTGATAACCTTTTTGCAGGGCAATGTTGATGTCTTCGCTTGGGCTCATGAAGACATGAAAGGCATCCGACCAGAAGATGCCTGCCATCACCTTAATATCAACCCTGCCGTGCAACCGGTGGCCCAGAAAAGACGCCGATTGAGCCCAGACAGATACGAGGGGCTAGAGCTAGAAGTGCAAAGGTTGCTGGGTTATCGCTTCATTAGAGAGACCAAATACGCAACATGGGTCTCCAACCCCGTCCTGATCAGGAAACCAAATGGATCGTGGCGGCTATGCGTGGACTTCACTGATCTGAACAAAGCATGCCCAAAAGATTGCTTCCCGCTCCCCAACATTGACCAGCTGGTCGACACCACAGCCGGCCATGAGCTCATGAGCTTCATGGACGCGTACTCAGGCTATCATCAGATACCGATGGCCGAGGACGACCAGGTCCATACAACTTTCATCACAGACCGAGCACAATACTGCTACGCCATGATGTCGTTCGGTCTGAAAAATACAGGGGCTACTTATCAGCGGCTCGTAAACAAAATGTTTACCGCGCAAATTGGGAAGACAATGGAGGTTTACGTGGACGACATGCTTGTAAAATCGAAACAGAAGCCTGATCACGTCGGTCACCTAGCCGAGATGTTCGACATCCTGAGAAGATACATGATGAAGTTGAATCCCAAGAAATGCTCCTTCGGAGTCGGATCAGGAAAGTTCCTGGGATATATGGTAAGTCAGAGGGGAATTGAAGCCAATTCCGAAAAAATTCAAGCGGTCATGAATTTAACCCCACCGAGGCGGATCAAGGACGTCCAGAGCCTGACAGGCAAGGTCACCGCCCTCAACCGCTTCATATCTCGGTCCACTGACAAATGCCGACCTTTCTTCAACTTGATCAGAAGAAACACCCAATTCGAGTGGAACGGTGAGTGCCAGTCGGCCCTAGACGACCTCAAGAAAGCACTCATGGAGGCCCTAGTCTTGGCAAAGCCTCAGCCCGGTGAAAAACTGCAGCTATACCTGGCAGTGTCCGAGTATGCGGTTAGCTCAGTGCTGGTCCGTGCAGAACAAAAAGCTCAGCAGCCTGTGTATTATGTGAGCTAGTTCCTACATGACGTCGAACTCCGCTACCCGGCAATGGAAAAGTTGGCTTATGCACTGATCATCTCAGCCAGGAAACTGCGGCCATACTTCATAGCACACCAAGTTGAAGTACTGACTAACTTTCCTCTAAAGTAGGTACTGGGCTGCCCAGACGCCTCCGGAAGACTGCTAAAGTGGGCAGTAGAGCTGGGCCAATATGATGTCCATTATGCACCTAGAACGGCAATAAAAGGTCAGACCCTTGCTGACTTTATCGTCGAATTCACTCCAACTCTCATCCTCCGAGAAGAAAAGATAGAAAAACCTTGGAAGATGTATGTGGACGGATCATCCACCACTAATTGCGCCGGGGCTGGAATCGTGCTGGTCAGCCCCACCCAAAAATACTTCTGCTCGGCGCTACGGTTCAAATTTCCCGCAACAAACAACGAGGCCGAGTATAAAGCGCTGCTGGCCGGACTGGACATGGTGAAACAATTTGGAGTGGACGACCTCGAAGTCTTCAGTGACTCCCTCCTGGTCGTCAATCAAATTTCAGACGAGTATGTAGCCAGGGATGAACAAATGGCGAAGTACTTGAGATCCGTCGAGCTGGCCTCCGCAGAATTTAGACGGATCCATGCCGAGCAAATTCCTCATAGCAAGAATGCACAAGCTAACGCTCTTGCCCGGCTAGCGACAAGTGAAGGAGCTGAAGATATTGGATCAGTAAACATTGGAACAGTGGACAGCTCGGCCCTCGATCAAAAGGAAATTTATGATATTGAGCCAAAAGTGACTTGGATGACCCCGATCATCCAATACTTGGAAGGGGGAAAGGTCCCCGCCGATCAGGGCGAGGCCAGAAAATTAAGAATCCGAGCTGCTCGATACACCATCCAGGACGGTCTTCTGTACAAAAGAGGTTTCTCCCATCCTCTCCTGAAATGCCTGGACGACGAAGAAGCCAAATATATGTTAGTCGAGATCCATGAGGGTGTATGCGGCAATCACTCGGGAGGTCAGTCGCTGGCTTTCAAGGTTATCAGGCAGGGGTACTTCTGGCCTAGTCTAAATAAAGATGCTATTAACTTCGCCAAGAAGTGCGACAAATGTCAGAGATGCGCACCGATCATCCGAGCACCTTCGGAGGATCTGAACTCAATAATGGCCCCGTGGCCATTCGCAAAATGGGGAATAGATCTAATCGGCCTGATGCCCACTGGCCGAGGAGTAAGATTTGCCATAGTCGCCGTCGACTATTTCACCAAATGGGTAGAAGCTGAACCCCTGGCACGGATAACCGAGCTAAAAGTTACAAACTTCATTTGGAAGTCCATCATCTGCCGGATTGGGGTCCCGCATTCCATCATCACGGACAATGGCCGGCAGTTCGACAGCGATGACCTAAGAACATTCTGTGAAAACTTGGACATTAAGAAGCTGCTCTCCTCCCCATATCATCCTCAAAGAAATGGCCAGGTCGAGGCCATGAATAAAATCATCAAGCACACCCTGAAAGCCAGACTTGAAGAATCAAAGGGAGCTTGGGCCGATGAACTGCCCGAGGTACTATGGGCGTACAGAACGACGGCCAGAGCGGCAACAGGAGAAACGCCATTCTCCCTAGCATTTGGATCTGAGGCAGTCATACCAATCGAGCTCGGAGTTCGCACTTGGAGGGTGGACAAATATCAAGACGAGCAAAACATTAAAGCTCTAGCAGCCAACCTTGACCTACTGGAAGAAAGAAGGATGGATGCTGATATAAAAAATGCCATCTACAAACAGCGAAGCGCCAGGTACTACAACTCAAAAGTCCGAGCTAGAAGGTTTGAGCCAGGAGATCTCGTTCTCAAGAAAGTTTTACTACTAAGTGGATCCTTGGGATATAACTGGGAAGGACCATACAAGATAAGCAGAATTCTGGCCGGAGGTGCATATGAGATAGCCGACCTGGAAGGGAAAATTGTATCCAAACCATGGAATATAGAGCATTTAAAAAAGTATTATCATTAACCGGCCAGGATCCCAGTTGTAATTCCTTTTGCATATTTTTACATGGTTAATAAAATTATTTCCTAGTTTATAATATTGACTAAGGCTACGGCCTCATCCGCGCCGTCCAGGCCGGATGGAACAGTAAGGCTTCGGCCCACCAAGGCTTCGGCCCAACTAAGGCTACGGCCTCATCCGCGCCGTCCAGGCCGGATGGAACAGTAAGGCTTCGGCCCACCAAGACTTCGGCCCAACTTAGGTTACGGCCTAATCCGCGCAGTCCAGGTCGGGCTAAACTGTAAGTATTATACCTACCTTGGCTCCGGCCAAGGATAAAGTGTTAAACAGAAGCGTTAAAAATTAACCTGGTAAACAGAGCAGACTCGCACTACCACTATCGAATGACTAATAGTTCTTTATTATTAAGTATTTCAGGTATTTTAAGTACCGAGCTGACTCGGTTGAGACAGACAAGTTTCAACTAGACTGATAAAAGTATAAAAGGTCATAGCAAAATATCATGATATTAAAATCATAACTGGTTTGGAGGCCAGTACCTCTTACAAAAAATGAGAGAAAAAGAAAGAAATCCCTACAAAGAGCTATTGCTCAACATCCACCATCTCCTGTTCCACCACCTCGCCCGTCGCCGCAGTAGGCAGCCCAGCTTCAGACCGTCCAACTTCAGAAGCTGCTCCCATGTCAAAGGTTGGATCAGACATAAGCACAATGGGAGGAGCCGGAGTAAGCAGTTTCTCCGACCCGGCCGGAAGATACTTCGGCAGGTCGCTCATCAACTCCAGATAGTAAGCTGGAAGTGGGTTCTTCTCAATGTATCCGGCCAGAGTTGCCATAAGTGGACGGTCGTCCAGCTTCTCCTTCCGGGCCGCCTCAATAGCGTCGAAGAAGGCAAACAGGTAAGCAAGGCTACTCTCGAGCTTATACTCGTCAGAGCCCTTGAACTTAGCAACTACAGCCACCTCGTCAGCTTGGGCAGCCCGGGCAGCCTCAAGCTCGGCCTTCAGATCATCAATCCCGGTTTGGAACCGAACAGTCTTTGAAGCAAAGTCAGCCACCCTCTGTCTATCCAGTTCAGCCGCCGAAGTCGCTTGCGACAGAGCCTCTTGAGAAGAAGCTAGCTGAGTCTGCAGCGCCTGCTTCTCCTCAGCCAAGTCCTTCAGCTCGCCGCTCTTCGTCCTCAGCTCGGCTTTCAACGCCCTGATTTTCTCTAGCCGCTCTTCATACTGTTGTTGGGCCTGCCAGGCAAACACGGACGCCTGCGCCATAAGGATAGCGGCACAGGAGCCGGAGTCCACACCAGACATCTGGCGGGAGAACTTGTCCAGATCCTCCGTCCAGGCCTTAACAGGGGCTTCGACAGCTGAGGACACCACCGGATAAAGACTCTCCAACACCTCCGGGGTCGGAGACTGGGCCCGGGAGAAGCTGACCTGGAAAGACGGGCGACGACTGAGATACTCCTTCGTCTCCTCGACCCGAACAGGGTCCCATCCGCATAAGCTGACCGAGCCGGCCAGAGGACTTTCGGCAGTCCAGACGCCAGGCGCCGCACGAGCAGCTGAAGCCCCAGACGTCCCCAAGCTTCCCCTTCCAGCTCCCGAACCACCCCGGGAGGTCCCCACTCCACTGCTAGAACCCGGCCTGGATCGCTTGGCCGGGGGAGCGCGCGGAACAGCTTCCGCAGAAACAATAGCTGGGGATGGCGCAGTAGAAGCGGGGCGCTCAACGCCCCTGCCCTTTCCTTGGCCTCGGCCTTGAGGCCTCCCCGCATGCCCAGCAGCGGCCTGCTGGGTTCTCTGCCGAATTCGTTGAGTGGGATTCATGTTGAGCTGAAGGCCGTGAGGAGGGAGGACATTTGAAAAACAAGAAGCATATATAAGTAAGATTTTTCAGTGGAGCAGATAAGCCCGAAAACACTACCTTGGTAATTGTTCGGAGCAGGACGGAAAAGTAGGATGAGGCCGGCTCTAGCGAGACGTTCTTCGGTAATGAGCGTCTTGAAATTTCGCTGAGCGGGGGCGATGTGGTCTCGGAGAAATACTATCTTCCGAGAGAAGGTGCTGCCAGCTGGGAGGCTCTCCACCGAAATCTCTGCAAAACGGAAGATAATTAAAATCAGATAACCGAGCTGAAAGTAAGTAAAATGCTAGTATACCATTTGCCGTCCCAAAGAACATCGGACAAAACACCCGCTCAAACTCCTGCTCTCCAACCTGGCCGGGGCTCATCCAGTCACCTCTGACCCAAAACCATTTCGTCTTCTAATCTTTGACAGAGGACGGAAGGTCGATGATCAACTGAGGACGCCCATACCGGGGGGACAGATAGTACAAGTGGTTCTGAGCCCCGGGCAGGAGTTTCAAACCCAATAGCCAAGCTAACTCCTCAGGGGTCGGAACGCAAAGATTAAACGACCAACAGAGGACAAGCAACCCAAGAATGGAGGACCAACTATTTGGGTGTAGCTGGCCGGGAGCGAGGCCCCGAAAGCGAAGGTATTCAGTAAGAGGAGGAGCCAAGGGAAACTGGAGACCGCCTTCTAAAGATCGGAGATTGATGGCCACGCTGTCCGCGGGTGGCTTATCCATCCGTTTGTTTGGTCTCGGAACATCGAACGACACCCCCCGCGGGATGTTGAAAAGAGCGTGCCACCTATCCAATTCAGCACGTGTAATAGTGGACGGCCAAGACATAGCCTCCGAATCCATAGAAGGCTGCTCGGTCCGGTTGTATTGTCTAGGCGGCCTAGGTATCCCTATGGGAACATAGCGGGCTGGCCGGCCCGATGTCCCCGCCACCTCAACTGCAGGAGGACCTGAACTCCTAATCTCCTCCGAAGATAAACTAACCTCTAAACTTAATTCCTCAGAAGGATACCCTCCATACCCGGATTCAGTCCCAGAGGATGAAGAAGAAGACATAAGAAGAAAGTAAGAATTACCTAGAGAATGGTCTGGACGGGTGATCGAGAACGGTCTATCCTAAACGGGAGATGTTAGACGGCTCAATCTGGTCGGGTAATATCAGAGAATTCTCTAAGTAATCACAAACTCGTGAAGGTCAAAATGAAGGAAGACTGCCCTTATTTATAGGAAGAGCGCGACCCTTCAACTTCCATCCAACCAGAGATGACGCGTGGTGAATCGAACGGTCAACTACAGAAGACACTTCGTCTTCCGGGACACTAGATTGTGACACGCATCAGGCCCAGGATAAAGCCCAGGACCAGATCTTTCCAGATTCCATAAATTTCTACAATATGAGGCCGGCCAAAATCCAACAGATAGGCCGGTCAGGACAAGATACCAATATTTCAGATCAAGTATATTCGGGCCGTCCAAAATTAAGCTACGTGTAAGGTTGTGTTAGCAATTATATAATGAAAATGCAGCAGGGACAATTAGATTTGAAATTAGGAATATCATTAAAGATTGCTGGTTTGGAGGCCAGAACCTCTTAACAGACGACCCCTTAAACCCTAAACCCTAAACAAAAGACTCGAATGAGCAGTTCGGCAATAATATATGCTACTAGAAGAATTGACCGGGCCATCCAGTCCGACCAAGCCTCCCTCTCAATATTGACATGTCAGCCAGGGCATTTTACGAGCGGACGACAGTTGCTGAATATGTTGCCAAGTACTTAAACTTAAGAGAACTGCTCGGAACTCCTTATGGCCAAGGTTGTAATATCGATCATCCTCGAACATGATCACACCATCTTCAGACCTAGTTACACCGGCCTTCCCAGCTTGCCCTACTCCACAGGTTTCCATGCTGAGGTCTGTCGTAAATAGGACGGTTAATGGAGGACGGCTTATCCTAGACGGCAATTCCTGCATGGCAATATTGGAATATTGTAGTAGAATAAAGAGTATCATAGCAAAGATGAAAATGAATAAGCCCCGCTATTTATAGAAGGGTTGTGACCGTTGGGATCCTCCCTAATAATTGGTAACACGTGGCGGTTCCGAAACCCAATAAATAACGACACGTCATCTTCTAGGCTGTCAACTATGACGTGTCAAACCTAGGGGCTAGACCCAACGAAGTATGAGGATCCTATCTAGCTCTTAAGATGCAAAGCCGACCTAGGTACTAGGCCAGGAGCTACTCCGGTCAAAACAAGTTAGCCCGACATGTTTAAATAAAACATCGATACAAGTGAAACATTGTCCGTTTGAAAATGTAGTACGCATACTGGTTTGTAGGCCAGAACCTGTTCACAAAGGGCCAAGTGGCCAGGAAGAAGAATCAAGAAAAAAGAAAAGAAAAATGCCACGCTAATCGTCCTGGAGTATAATTACGTCCTCCTCAGATCCAGTCGTGCCCGTTTCCTCAACCTGCTCAGACCCAGAAGCTCCTAAGGTAGGATCTGACATAAATCGGATAGGAGGAGCCGGCTTCAGGAGATGCTCAGAACCAGGAGGGAGATAGCCGGGCAAGTCTTCCATGAGATCCAGGTAATATTGAGGAAGAGGATTCCTTTCCAAGAAATTGGCTAAGACAGTACTAAAGGGACGGTCGTCCAAGTTTGCCTTCCTAGCTACCACAATATTGTCCATATAGGCAAAAAGATAGGCCAAGATTCCCTCGTACTTACATTCATCAGACTCCTTGTATTTCTGCGCCACGGCGGCCTCGTCTAACCAGCCAGCTCTAGCAATTATCAGCTCGTCATGTGCAGACTTCAGCTCGGCCCGAACCACCTCGAGCTGACCTTCTAGCAGGGCCTTCTCAACGTCCGCTTCGGCCTTCTGTCGAGATAATGAATCCTGGGCAGAAGCCAGCTTGGCCCTAAGTCCCCTCAGCTCCTCAGAAGCAGCAGCCAAGTCGGCTTTCTTATCACCAAGCTCAGCCATGCTCGCCACATATTTATCCTGCTGGGCAAGGTATTCACGATTGGCTCGCCAGGCAAAGACAGACGCTTGGGCATTCAAAATTGCCCCGCAAGCTCCCATATCAGCCGCCGACATCTCTCTTGCATAACCCTCTAGCTCCCCCGTCCAGGACTTCACCGGAGCATCCATGGCCTGTCTAATCCCAGATGGAAGGTTCCTCAGTAAATCCGCGCTGGGCGGTCGAGCACGAGAAAAGCTAATCTGAAATGGGGGACATTTCCCAAGGAACTCCTTGGAACTTTCCACCAGTTTTGGATCCCAACCACAAATGCTGACCGAGCAGGCCAGTGGAGACTCGGAAGACCATATCCCGGGGCGAGTTGTGGTGGTGGCATCGGAGCCCTCAGCTGGTTGCTCGTTAGAAGTCGGGCGGGACCTCTTCACGGACGGATCAACAGGGTTCTGACCCGGACTAGGAGTCTCAGCCACTGGGCGCGCAGGACCTCATCTCTTCACGATTGGCCTTTTCTGCTTCCCACCTCGTTCAGTCCTAATCCTAATACGCTCGGTCGGATTCATTTCAAGACGGAGGCCGTCTTGCGGAAGGATAGCTGTACAAAGAATAGCCGATTAGAAAATAGCCAAACATAATATTGGCCCAAAAACAGAATCTACCTTGGAAATCAACAGTAGCACGCGTAAAAGGAAAGACGAGACCGGCTCGAGTGAGCTTATCTTCTGAGATCAACTCCCTAAACGTCCGTTGTTCAGGGCTAAGGGTGTCCCGCATGAAGCGGATTTTGCGAGAGAAGTCACCGCCGCTCTCAAGACACTCGAGCCCTCCCTCTGCAGAATAGAAAAATATTAAAAAACATTAGCAGACCTAGCCAAGAAAATGACAAAGGGATACCTTCAGCAGGACCAAAACCAACTGGACAGGATGCCCTAACAGCAAACGAGCTCCTGAACGTCCCTAGACTCTTCCAATCCCCATCGACCCAAAACCACTCGCTTCTCCAATCTTTTATGGGTTGAGGAAGATCACAGACCAATTGGGGCCGATGTATCCGAGGGGCGAGGTAATAAAAATGATTCTCTACTCCAGGTATAAGCTCAAGTTTAAATAGCCAAGACAGCTCGTCACAGCTAGGTTCCCCGAGGTTGTAGTTGTGAAAAAGCACTAATAGACCTAAGAGAGAGGACCAGCTATTTGGCCGGAGTTGCCTGGGCGCTATACCCCATTGCCAAAGGTAGCGAGATAAGCATGGGGCCATAGGAAATCGTAAACCGCCCTCTAATGCTTGAATATTTATAGCCACACAATTCTTCCGCGGCTTATGCATTCGCTCCTCAGGACGGGAGGCGACGAAGGAAACTCCCAAAGGTATATTGAGACGGGCTTGTATCTTATCCAGCTCGGGTTGGGTAACAACGGAAGGCCACTTCATGGCCTCTGACTCCTCGAAAGGAACCTCAACCCAATCGGTCCACCGATGGCCTTGTGACCGTCCAGATGGGACATTTTTAGGAATCTGAGACATGCTTGAAGGAAAAAGAGATTACCTCCCAAGAGAGATCGCTCCTGCAAGACGACGTAGCACGGGATATCCTGACCGGTTAATTCTGCTCGGAATACACAGTAAATTATCAAAAACATAAGCTAACTCGAGGTCGAATGAGGAGAATACTATATATAGGTGGTAACCCCTGACTCCCGGCCAACCGCATATCGATGCGTGGATAATCGAACGGATGCAAAGTGACGACCTTTCGACTTCCACTTTACCAGATGACGACACTTGTTCGCAACAAGAAATACTAACTTGCAACTCATTCTTGCTCGGCTCGACTTATCAAGGTTGATTAGATCTCAGCAGAAGCGATTTTCTACCAAGGCCTAAGGGGCTATTGTTGGGCGTCCGATCCGAGCTGCACAACATATCACACCTGGACGGTAGGATAACTAGTGCCACTCCACCTGGTCGGCCACGACAGCAACGCCCTCCCAAGTAGACAGTCCAGGTTAATTGGGAAAGCTTCTCGGCGGATCAGCTTGGCCGGCCGGAACCCGAGCAGCCGTCCAGGATACCGCCAACTTCCAAGAGATCGTGGGTAACAAAACCGCCAAATGCCACGTAAATAGGCGGAAATCAAGGAGAAGATGGACTTAACTCCCACGACCTCCACGTTCCCCACGATCTCCACTATTTAGGTTATCTTTCGACTATAAATAGATGTAATTTTAACTTGTAAAGGATCCGATTCCTAATTCTGTATAAAGCACTAGAGAGCTGATTTCTCTAACTTAATGCTATAAGATCCTGCCCGGTAACTTAACCGTCCAGGATCAGCCAAGCAACATTGCCCGAATAGGCTCCGGGCCATTCTTGTGTCATATTTTTTCATCTCATTTCCTTTACATTTGGGTGTTCGACTAGGAATCGATCAAATACAGATTCTGACGTCAACAATCATAATAATATATTTACATATATATAATAAGGTATTATATTAATGTTTTTATGATTAGTTTTTTTGTTATAAAATATGTAAAAGATATGAGGTCTAAATAAGAAATAAAAATTAAAATGTATAAATAAATATTTTAATTTTACAATATTATTGGTGTATTATATTATAAATAAATCTTAAGTGGGTTGCATGTATTTAGAGGTAAACAGTAATGGTGTTTTTGTACCTTCAAATAAGTTAGTGGGATTTATAAATCTGAAAATAAATATTAATAATGTTTTTATACCTAAATATATTTTAATGAAATATATGAACCTGAAAGTAAACATCAATTACTTATTTGAACCTTTTTTCTAAAAGTTATGATATAAAAAATAAAATAAAATAACTTGAGCACGAATTTGGACCAAACAGGACGCGACCCAACCCCAAATACTCCTAATTACAATTCATATATTTAATTTACACAAATATTATTCTTACTTAAATATATTAGGATTTGGATGGGGTTCCTTGTATCCGAGGCACACACCAATCCCTCTCATGTGATTTGTATAAATCACTAACACTTGATTATGAAACAAGACTTTTTTTTTAGATTTTCTTTTTTTTTTTGGAGATTTTATTTGGTGTAATGATTCTTTCTTCTTTTATTTAATTTATTTTAAGGAAAAAAAACTATAAATGAATCGAGTGCATGATGACTTTGCTAATGAACAGTGTGTACACGGTTTCACCCACCGCAGGGCATAGAGAAGCGTAGAGCATTAACTCCGCGTTTTCCATTGTCCTTTTTTATTTATTTAATAAAACAAATACGAAAATCCAATAATCTCGTCGTCTACTACTTCAATTAATTAATAAAATTTTTGCAGAAATATATACATACCATCTCCGAATCATTTGACCTCGAATTACTCACTGCTCCTCTCTTTCCAGAATCGTCTATCTTCGTGATATTGGTACTTACACATTTTGTATTTGTTATTCCATCAATTGTGCAACACATTTTTTTAATACATATTTCTGTAATTTTTTTTATTAACTGTTAATTGATGGACAGGGGTTAAGAGTCGCGTAATCTGTAATTGGCTTTCTCTTTTTGATGAATTAATTGAAAATTTGTGTGGGGGGTTTTGGGAGCATATATAATTTTTGATGTTGTTTGAAGTATTATGTGAGTATTCGTTGATTGATTTTGAAGGAAGTGGAAAGATTAGACCTTTAGTTGCTAGCTGTTTATTTTCAGAATTTTGTGTGATCATTCTGGGTGTTTGATTGATAATTTGCGTTATCTGAAAGGCTATATAATTTGTGTTGTGGCAATTTCAATTTCTATTCGTGATCATACTGATTAATTCCTTTATGGCAGGTGTACGTATCATTTCTGTTATTTAAAGTCTCCCACTATAAGAAAAGGCATTTGGGTCTTGTTTCTTGTAGGGGGAGAGGTGCTGGTTCGCGAAGCTAGCTCAACTTCTGCGAGCTTGGGTCCTCTCTCGTTATAATAGCCTTATTTGGGTTGTAAGATTTCATCTTTTAGTATTCGAGTGAGATCAGATACGGGCTTTCTAAAGGCATTAGGAAGAGACAGTGGTTGTATGGATTAAAGTCTGCTTATACAGATTTTCTAAAGATATTAGGGAGGGGTGGTTTGAGGGATTAAAGTGGACTGTCTGTTGCAACAATGGGGGCTGCTTGTTGCTGTTTGAGGGATGAATGTGAAGATTTTGCTAATCCAAACAGCTCAATCTACAGAAGTTGCATATGCCTTCGTTGCTGTGTGCAGAATTTCTTGCATATGGTATGCTATGATATGTTGTGTGTTAAATATTTAAGGGTATCTTTGAGAATTCTACAACAATTCAACTTTTATTGTGCGAAGTTTCACCTGCAGTTATGTGCATTCTTGTTTCAGTAATTAGCATGGGTGACATTGTAATTACAGAGAGTTATTTGCATCATATTAGTGGTTTGGACTTGGAAATCTTGAGCTGTTATGAGCGGGATGAATTTGTTTGAAAATTAGTTATTAGTAACCACTTAGCATGATTATTGATGCTTTATTTACCTATTACATTTATAATTACCCAATCTCTAAGCAGTCAAATCAATGGTTCGAATTACATTGCACATTATCTAAGCTGCGGTTATTGGCCTTATGGAGTTATGGTTTACAGTAGCATGGAATGGTATTCTGATTTAAGAGAGTTATTTTGATCATATTGGTGTTTTTAATTTGAAATGTCAACTGTTAGCTAATCATGATTAGTTATCAATAACCACTTTTAATATGGTTTTTTATGCTTGATTTTCTACACTTGAAATAGTTATCTGGCAGATAATTTGAAATCTCATGATTGTCAAATTTTTGAAGCTTGAGATCAGGGTAACTAACAGAATTCGTCTCTGAAAAGTTGCTTAAGTTTACTTTTATAACATGGATCGTATATGGATGAAAATACATTTCTACGCAAAACTGATTATGGTAGATATTGCATTATGCAGTATGCATCGCTGTTTCATAGAGAACATGCCTTAACTTCATCCACTCAGGGAACAGCATCTTTAAGTCCTATGGTATCACTTGATAACTCTCTAGCAGACATGTACCGTGCTCCTCCGAGACCTCTTCCTTATGATGTCGATCCAAGATATTTCCGCTTGCAGCAACGTGATGGACTTGTCTCCAGAAGGGAGAAAGGCTCAAGTCATGCGCATGAGGAAGTTGAACCATTAAGAACAAGTGAAGTTGATGAGCAGTCAGAACTTTTGAGTAACAAAAGCAAATGGAACGAGCTTGCATGTGAAGAGGAATCTATAGAATATAACTCAAAATCATCACTAAATGTCTCAACAGCCAAAGCAGCAACAGGATTTGCTCATATTTATACCTCTTATGAAGATGAAGATGTCTGCCCCACGTGTCTTGAAGGTGAGTAATACAGATACTGTTACTTGGCATTTGCTTTAGTTATTATTACAATACCTGCAATTAATGCATGAAATATTTGATGCGGCTTCATCAATCAGGAAGCACTCTTAAATAGAATCAACTTGCAGAAGTTTTAGGTGCTTTGTATTTGTGTTTGTATGAAGAATTTGAACAAAGCTTTTAGTTTCATCTGTCTCTCTAATGAATGATTGTCTTGCAGAGTATACCTCGGAAAACCCAAAAATAATCACAAAATGTTCTCACCATTTCCATCTTGGTTGTATATATGAATGGATGGAAAGAAGTGATAACTGCCCTGTTTGTGGGAAGGTAATGCCCGATCCTTCTCTATATTTATCTATATATATCATCTATCACCATGTATTTCAATGTTATAATAACTCAATTGTGATAATGAGAGAAAATACCCTTTCTTTATAACATTTCTACCCGCTTCGCTGAAGAAGATGTTTTATATCTAAAATGGGCCACAAACAATGAATCGATGTAGGTTTTGAGGCTTATTTATATGATTTCTCGAAGCACATGAGCTTCAGATATGTTGTTTAGTTTTGAGATATGTTATTAATCTTCGAGATATAGTGTCACGAGTCAAACATGTCTTGAAATTTATCTCTTGAGATATGTGAGAAAGTGGTAAATATTATTTTACAAGACTGGGTTTAAAACGTCCCATCATGCCTATGTGTTTAAAGGGATGATGTATGTTAATGCATTTTTCTTATAACTGGGATTGTTATCTTCTATAAGTTGGTAATCTCAATGATTTTACCGTAAACTTTTGGTGCTGTATAATTCGTTTATTGTTATTACTTTGCAACTTCACATTTTAACAAAGATGTATTTGCTCGATTGGATTTTTAGGTGATGGCATTCGATGAGACGACTTGATACTTATCCCTAAAGTTCTTGTTGTGGATGAAACGAACCAACACCAACACCAACACCAACACAGAGAGGATAACAAAGGGAGTCAACAAAATGTAAAGCCACTGTAAATACAGCTTGCTAGAAAGTGTTGACTGTTGAGTGTTTATATCTGATATTATTCAGAACAAAAACCCCATTGGCTAATAACAAATTTATTCCAGATTTCTTTTTCTACTATAATTGTATATTTCATAAGTTTCATCTTCAATTTTCATGTGAAGGAGATCCACGATTCAAGATTTGCAGCACAAACATGTAAAATAGTAATTTGAGCACTAAATCATAAATGCATATGCCGCATTAAGGTTGTAATAAACTTAACGTTGTGGTCAAACTACAGGTAGAAGAGTTAAGACTGGTGCCCATGTCATAAATACTTCACTCCAGGGATAAGGGGTGATTCTACCCAATATCCAATAGGTAAAATGAAAAATATTCATTCCGTAAGAAACCAAGTTTTCTATCCGAAATTGAGATAAAATTACCTAATTATTCTTAAGATTTGAATTTGGGAAAAATGGCTAAGGAAATTGATAAGGTCGGGTAGTCATATCCGACTAGTAGTTATGTGAACCTTAAACATTTTCATTGTCTACGGTCTGTTTTGACTTTCATTATCATGCCAAAAAAACTGACATCCTTATTATTTACAAAAAATTATATATCGTTGCTTGTCAAAGTGTTTCACTGCATACTGTAAAAATCCACACCATTTATCAACTGCATTTTGCTCTAAAATATTGCACCGATCTCTAGCCTTTGTTCACCATCAATTGGACTTACTGTATAGGAATTGGGCCATCAGTGTGAAATAACGCCCTAGAAATAATTCAATCATCATGCTGACGTCGTGCTAATTCCGACCCTGAGTCACCACTTGAACCATTTGCAGTTGAACCATCTCCTCGAATTAGAATGGTTTTGTTTCTATGAACTCATTGATGACTACAATTAATAATGATGTCTTCACTCTGAGCAAAATCCTCTAACATAAGGACTCATCATTTTCTCATTGCTCAGTAAATAACTATGAAGTACGTTGGCATAATCATCATCACCATCATTGTCATCGTCGTCGTCGGCATCATCATCATTGTCATTGTCATCATTACAAACATTAGCAACCCTTGCAACTACTGCAACCATTTCACCATCGTCATTTTCAACCTCTTCGTCATCTCCTAATCCAAAATCATAAAAATGTCAACACTGCAGATTTGGTGTTGTGATGATGAGCTACTTCTCGAAACATCAACAACATATAATGAATTAGGTGTGGAAGAAGAGCTAGACCCTGGAACCTCCAATGGGTTGCTAGAAGCCTAGAACAAGCTTTCAAATGTTGGAGTGATGAACGAAATTAAGGAATTTGGTGTTTTGACTCTGTACATTGCTCAACTGATCTCCATATATGTTTGAATTTTGAGGAATATATTGATGTTGAGAATTCATAAGCTGAACAAAACTACCTCCGTATGAGTTGAGAATATTCAAACCATACTATTTCGGTTCAATAGAAACAAATAACTTGGGGGTAGTCATTTGTTTCAAGTTATTATTTGTGTAAAAACTTCACAACTTTCTTTGAAATGAGTGAACATAATCATGCTTGATCTCATCGTTCCAATTTAAAATTGCTTAGTCTTCGTTTATTTTCCAAAATTTAATACTAACTAATATTGCACCTTCTGTGCTTGATGTTTCAATACTAGTTATTGACAAGGTGATAGCGCGAATTCACAAGCTTGATCCAAATATAGCAGATTTGTTTTATTCAAATTCTTTAATGACCAGTTACTATTCATGAATACAAGACCACAACACTAGCGAAATTTATTGACAAACACGATTAATAAAAGTAGTTAAGAAGTGAAAACTTGCACTTATTATTCCCACCTTGATTTTGATCCAACTTCTATTGTTGTTGGAGGATGAGAGGATTTGCTCTTATCATCTTCATGTGTTCCAACATGGCCACTCTATCCGGAAGATTTTGGTTGATGACAGGCTCCTCATTGAAACAAAGGATCCATTGATGCAACCTAGGAAACCTGGTTGGTTCTAAGACACGTAGTCCCACCACTTCTTGTATGCAATCAAACAAGTGAGCAAGCCACCCTAGGGACAAGTCCACCAAACTTATAGTGTTCCCTCCAAAGAATTTCTTGTCTCCCAGAGCCTTTTCTTCAATAATTTTCAATATTTCCACCATCCCTTCTACTTTCTTTTCTTTATCCTCGTCCGAACATAGAAAAAAGCCAAAAAAGATGTTACCCTGCATGACCATGGAGTCAGGGACGTATCTAGAATTTTGTTTTAAGGAGGACAATTTTTTTCTTATAAAAACATTTAGCAAAAAGGGGACTAGAATTCATATATTAGATAAATTTTTAGAGGATGAACTCTTATAAATTATTGATATAATTGAAAGTTATCAGAAAAAATTACTTATAAAGAAAACATTTTTGAAAGTCGAAGGGGTATGACCCCTTAAATCCGTCCCTGCATGAAGTGATGATGATCATTTCAAGAAAGGAAGAAATAAGAAAATGAAGGGCTTAGTTGTCTACCTTTTGGTCTCCGAAATTGATCCAGAAACGAGACATGGCTCTATCGTACGGATCACGCGGAAGTAAGGGTGTTCGATCAGGCCATGTTTCTTCGATGTATTCCAAGATTACAGTGGACTCAGCCACGGGATTTCCACCATGAACGAGTACAGGGATCTTCTTGTGGACTGGATTGTACTTCAAAAGATATTCACTCATATTGCACACATCCTTTGTTATGAACTCATACTTCACACCCTTCAGCTTTAGTGCCCATATCACTCTGTACACGTAAGGACACAACCAACTCCCATATAACACTACTTGGGACTCTTCCATGCTTGATTTCTATTTGTAATCAAGACTCTTTTTTTCCCCCTCTCTCAGATCTCACTTCTATCCCACTTATATAGTTCAAATAAAATCTCCACCCGCTCACTGCCTCTTATGCCCTCGACTGATTCTACCTTAGAGGCCAACGAAAGACAATGACTCCCCCAAACACCTAATAATTGATTTTAATATGTCAACTATTAATGAATACATATTATATTTAGCGTCGGTGTCTTCTTCTATATTATGTATTAATTTCATCTTCAATTTTTTTGTGATATTAATAATTAATATAGCACATGTATTTAGTGACAATAGGATAGTGATGATAGGATGTAACATCATCATAACAGACGTGCGATAGTGAATATATTAAAATAACAAAATTCATCCAGCTCCCATATTTATTTAAAAGAAAATATATTTAAGATTCAATAATTATAATTAATTTAATAGTATTAAAAGATTATACTTCATAGCATTAATTGTAATTTGGTATTTTCCCCCACCCCTACATGCTCCTAAGCAGCTACGAGCCTACGCCTACCCCAAATACATAGAAGTTACACCCCTTGAAATGTCAAACTTAAGATTCATCAATAAATCAATTTATTTATCTTTAATCTATATCTGTATGAACAAAAAATCACCTTAAAAACTTAACCCAAACTGGAAACTTCCCACTTAAATCCCCAATTTTCACTTTCCATTTTTATTTTTATTTTTTGTTTTAAATTAAATAAAAAGAATATAAAATTGATTATATCCTATAAAATCCAAAAGCATCTTTTAAGCTAGAAATATTTCAATTTTCCTATAAAATCTATTCATTATATCCAAAATAGATATATATGTTCAAACCATTTGATTTTATGATTATTGAAATTCAAAAAATTGAATGTCACGTTTTAAAAAATGATGCGACATCATACAACCAATTATTATGGAACATTGAGGTTAAATTACACACTCAAACTTGAAATGGTGTGGATATTTAATATGAATATGTACCATCAACCATCTATATATATAATAACAAAATCAGCAAAATGAATTTTTCCACCTTTCTATTTTTTGTTATTTTTCCAAATATTATATAATATATATGTAAATTGTTTATATGTGTTTTTTTTTTAAATATAAGATATTACATATGTGCACATTGAAGGTGTCACTTATCTACCTTTGAGGTATTAATACTTATAGTTTAAGATACTACATATTTATCTTTAAGGTACTAAATAAATACGTTTAAAGTATTTTATACATATGTTTAAGATATTACATTTTTAATTTCAAAATATTACATAAATACATTTAAGGTATCATATATTTGTCTTTGTGATATTATATACTTAGATATTATAAGATATTGCATGAATATACATATGCATATTTCTTGTTGTCACATTACAAAATCTATCAAACTCTAGGGTTGGCACTGTAAAATATACCCTGAGATAAAGACTTGCAACCCTTTGTGTGTATTCTTATTTCCATACATCCAAACACAAATTACAAACTACCACTTTAAATCCTCTTAAATCGACAATGATTTCAATACTTAACGGCAAAAGAATCAATTCCGGAAGCATGAATCAAATGCTATCCAATTATTTAAATAGACATACAAAGAATCCTTTTCAGATAAAATATGTTGCCACTAAATAGTCAAATTTCTGCATATTATTTCATGAAGTCAAAGGAAATAGAAGATGAATGAATGAAACAATAATCTACTAAGATTGAAAAATAAAAAATAGGAAGAAGGAGTTGAATCGAAAAAGAAGAAGAAATCACAAATATGAAATTATGATTTAGAGAAAAAAAAACAATGAATCGAAGAAGAAGGAGATGAAGATAGCAAAGAAGAAGATACTGCCAGAAAACTGAGAAGAAGAAGAACAAAAGGAAGAAGAAAAAGAAGATGCAGCCAGTGATGGACCAAGATTTTGGCTCAGGGGACCAAGTCAATTAATAAGAAATATAGATACATAAATTCTAAATCAATAGTATAAATATATTATACGATAAAATCAATGTATTACAATATTTTTCTACTATTTTTCATATTCTGAAACCGATACATAATTGTTTCATTGCTAACATTTCTAAATACATCCTTTTTAATGTATGCAGCAAGACAATCATTCAATAGTGTATTACTCATTCGATTACAAAGAGACCTCTTGATTATCTTCATTGTCGAAAAAACTCTTTCTACTGTGGTAGTGACAACTGATAATATCAATGATAATTTAATCAACAAGTAAACCAATGGAAAAACCATGTTATTCCTTTTAGAGACCATCTTTTGAGCAAGTCCTCCTACTCCATTTACTTTTAAGAAGTTTTTATCCAAACACACATAAAAAATAAAGTTCTCAAGTTGATTCTCAAGTTCATATAGAGCAATTGCATAAAATTCGGATGGATAAAACTTTGCAAGGTGAAACAGCTTGTTTTTGTCAAATGCTGCAAATGAATCTTTAGGATCAAAACATGTCATATATAAAAACAACTTAGTGTTCACTTCATCAAAACGGTGATCAAGCTCTTGAGTTTGCAAGTTAATCACAAAATAAAATAGCTCAACTCTGTAATGGTAAAGATTAGTGAACTTTTCAATTCTACGCATTAATCTTCCTCGAAATAGAAGTATTGTAAACTATATTAAATGTGCAAGAACTTCCTAAATTGAAATGGAATTGATGAAATAAATTTTCCCATCTCCTACAATAATGAAAATTTTCCATAATTTCAAGCATAGAATTTTTTTAAACGAAATTCAAAAGAAAAAATTATCCTTTCCGATTAATTAATAAATCATATAGACAATTTAAAGCACAATAAATTAACAATTATGATGAAATATAATACAAATAAAAGTAAATAATAATAAAATGTTACTTTAAAATTAGATGGAAAAACAATTGAAAGAAAGAGAAATTAGGGTTTAAGTGGGAGATAGAGAAGATGATGAAAAGATCATTTCTCTTATTGTCTTGAAAACTCACGTATAAAAGGATTGAGAATGTATAATTTTCTTTTTTTTTTAATTAAAATAATAAAATAACTAAAATACCCCTAATTTTTTTTTTAATTTCAGGGGGGCCCAGTGCCCCTTTGGCTCCATATAAGTCTGTCCCTGTATGCAGCAATGGTGAAGCGGAGGAGCGCAGGTGTTGATGAAGAAGAGCAGCCTGTTATTCCAAAAGAAATGAGACAATAAAAACGAAAAAGATAGGATAGGTGGGTGAACCAAATCGGGTTGGGGGACAAGATCCATATTCGGGTTACAAGAGACTCACTCCTTCATATATAAACCCAATATTTAAGGATAAAATTGCAACAACCATCTTAAAAAATAAAAAAAAATTATATTATTTAGTTTTTTTTACAAATAAAAAATGTTTGAGACATCAAAACGATACAAAATGGTGAAATTATGGTATATATCATATATCCTAAAATATGAAAGGTCATAATTAATTAAAAGTGGAGATGTCATTCAATATGTTATTGGCAACAAAATATAGAATATTGATAAAATTAGGTTATTAATATATATATAATAGTTTCAATCAATATTTTTAATTTTTTATTTGAAAAATGCGATTTTAGCTCACAATGAATATATGATTGAAATCCAATCAAATGACAATTTGAGATAGTAATTAATAAATAAATTCGAACTTATTTATATTTAGAATATATAGATCAATCCAATCAAAATTATATACATGACATGCATTTTTTAAATAATATTATTATGGTAAGGTAATAATTTATTGTTAATATATAATTAAAAGTTTATATATATTATTCTATTTTTAATAAAAAAAGGTTTATTTGAATATATATATATATATATATATATATATATATATATATATATATATCACCATCTTTTTTAAAATTGCAATTTAACAAGGACCTTTTTAAATTTAGCAAAAAAAAAAAAGTCATCATCGTTTCTAAAATTACAATTTAATCCATTTAATCCCCATTTTTTAAAATTATCAAAAAAATCATAATTTTAACAAATTATTGCAATTTGAACCACATTTAAATAATTTTGAGATCACAACTTTAACATTTACATAAAAATTAGGATTTTAACACACTATTGTAATTCAGCTTTTAATTTAACATACGATTTTACTTGACACGTGATGTATAGAAAAATATGCATAATTTAATTGAATTAGTCCATAGTTCTAATGCATTTCATGTGCTCGAACTTGCTATTTTTCTACACATTTTCATTATTTGTTCAAAAAACCTCCAATTTTCAATTTTCTTGATTTAAACAGTGATTTAGAGACAAATGTGGGAATGAAGAATAAAGACCGATGATGTAAAAAGATGGACATTGGGTACAATGTTTACACATTGAATGATCCAATGTGTGAGAATTAAGCCCAACTAAAGCCTAAAGTTTCTTTGCCAAAGTAGAATGAGCCCTAACCCATAATACTCTTCTATCGTGATAAAATGGCCTCAGACAAGACAGAAAAGAGGATAGCGGCAGATTGGAGAGAAGAGATCAGAGAAAGAGAAGAATCATGATTATGAATTTTGTGATGTATGGCTAATTTCCTTACGCTAGTTCAAAGGGATGTTGAACCTTTATTCTTGATTTATTCCGGATGATTAGTAATGTTTTCTTAATTTCTATCTCTTGAATGATTTGTGTTGCTTGGTTAATTATTTATGATATTGTATGATTCGATTTAACAGGGCCCGTTAGATTAAAATTATTGTGATATCTATTGCTAGGATATGAATTGTAATCCCTAATTGTTACGAATTTATATTCATAGGTAGCAAGAAACGTTGGAATCGTTAGGGGAACACATCTCTAGATTATCTAGATCGAATGTCTTAGAGATTAATGCGTTCATCACACTAAATCTAGAAGTCGAACCTATTAGGTTGTCTGATTGAACAGGGTTTATTAAAGAGCTTATTTTAATGAGCTAAACTTAAGAGATGATTCGAGTTAGCAGAGCTTGTTGCTAATCTAGGGATAGGGGTTTGACAGATAGATTGAGAGAAACGTTATTAATTAACCCACTTGATCAAGAATAAATGGGGATATTGAACTGAGAACTAGTACTTGTTTATTGATTGATTCTTGTTTATTTGATTTGTTTCCATTTTTGAGTGTTGCGTAATAACTTGTTAGGTTTTTAGTTTAATTTGATAACTTCCCAACCAATCCCCCCATTTAACTTGTTTATTTATTGAGTAGTTAGCACCAGTGAATTTAATTGGTTCCTCTATTCTCTATGAGATCGACCCTTATTTACCACTTCTAGAAATTAGTTGAGAGTAAGAAGGTTTATTTAATTTTACGTGTCTCGACAGCACGGCCAAAATTCTGGCACCATTGCGGGGAACGGTGTGCAATTAATTGAGTTTGTTGGTGTTAATTTTTGCTTTTATTCTCATTTGTTTTGTCTGAGTCTTTGTCGTTGTGTCTTATTTCAAAAAAAAATTGATTCTCTGTTTTGTTTTCTTTTCTCTGCTTCCAATTTCCACACATTGCCTATAAAACAGTACATTGAGCAATCTAGTGTCCACATCTAATTACTGATTTTATGTGTGTTTGTCTTTGTCTTTAATAGTGGATGATTACTACTTCTTCTGGGAGGATTGACTTTGAATACTATCCTGAGATCACTAAGCGAGATTAAGAGCTGAGACAACAAGATAGGAAAGCTAAAGAGACATTGGAACTACCACATTTTTCTAAATCAAGTGAAACAAAGAGTAAGGAAGAAGTCATGACAGAGGAGAACAACCAAACACAGAAACAACTTGCTAATCCAGAGCTAGCCCAAGAATCACTTTGCATAGCATTTCCCACCTTTGCTAACAATACTACATCTGAACTAAAATCTGGATTAATTCATTTACTACCCTCTTTTCATGGTTTTGCAGGAGATGACCCATTCAAGCATTTGAAAGAATTCTATATTGTGTGCTCGAGTATGAAATTGACGACAATAACTGAAGAACAAATTAAGTTGTGAGCTTTTCCCATCTCGTTGAAAGACGCAGCAAAAGATTGGCTCTATTATCTACCACCAGGGTCTATCACAACTTGGGCTAAAATGAAAACGAAATTCCTTCAGAAATACTTCCCTGCGTCTCGAGCAGTAAACATAAGAAAGAAAATTTGTGGAGTGCGACAGTTGAGTGGAGAAACGCTTTATGAGTATTGGGAGCGGTACAAGAAACTAATTACA
Organism: Scutellaria barbata; assembly: GCA_028654395.1. NCBI lineage: Eukaryota > Viridiplantae > Streptophyta > Magnoliopsida > Lamiales > Lamiaceae > Scutellaria > Scutellaria barbata. Next base: position 18,315,339 of record CM053650.1, read on the forward strand.
AACTGCTCCCATCATCAAATCAGCGAGCAATTGCTCATCCAATATTTCTATGAAGGTCTATTGCTTATGGATCGTAATATGATCGATGCAACCAATGGAGGGGCCTTTGCAGATAAGACCCGACAATAGCTAAAAATTTAATTTCAAATGTGGCAGCAAACTCACAATAATTTGGCACTTGAGAAAGATCAGTTGAGTCAGTCAAAGAGGTTTGTGATTCTTCACTGACAAATAAGTTGGATGAACTTACCTCTTTTGTTAGAAAACTTATGGTAGGGGGAATTCCACAAGTGAAAACGTGTCGAATTTGCGCAACCACAGATCATACAACTAATGATTGTAAGGTGTTATTGGATGAAATTGAGGCGCATGCAAATGTCGTGGGTGTTGGAAACTTTCAGGGACACAAATATGATCCCTACTCTAATACCTATAATTTGGGATGACTTGACCATCCTAACTTCAAGCGGGGGAGTCAGCAGGGTACACACCAAGGTGAACAAAACCGTCCACCACCACCACAAAGAGGGTAGTTTTATCAAAAGCAACACGCTGAACAAAGCTCCCGAACAGAATTGGAAGATATAGTGAAGACACTGGCTACTAATACCATCCAATTTCAAAAGGACACTCAGTCAAGTATTAAGAATCTTGAAAATCAAGTCAGCCAATTGGCAACAACACTTAGTCGTATTGAGACACAGAATAGTGGAAAGCTGTCTTCACAATCTGAGATTAACCCCTGAAATATGAGTGCTATTACGTTGAGGAGTGGAAAACAGCTAGTTTAGTTCGAAAAAGCTCAAGAAGTACTTGAACAGATAAGTGAGGATGAGAACAAACAAAAAGGTACACATTCAGTCACCTAATGTGCAGATGAACATTGGATCATCGAATGCAGAAAGTCACATTGTAGCACCCGATGTTCAAGATCACATTATCTCATCCAATGACAAAGGACACATTGAGTCATCTGATGTAAAATTAGGAACTGAACAACAAGAAATTCGTAGTGGATCACTACAGAAATCCAACTGTCCTGAAAATATAAGTCTATCCAAGGTTATTCCTAGTAGAACTAACCCCTTACCTTTCACTTGCAGGATTGCAAAGACACCAGTAGATAACAAAGAAAGACAAGCCCTTGATATCTTCAGGAAGGTGGAGCTCAATATACCAGTGCTTGATGCAATTCAACAAATCCCTAGCTATGAAAATTTTCTCAAGAATCTTTGTACGAACAAACGCAAATTGAAGGGGACTGAAAAATTTATGATGGGAGAAAATGTCTCAACAATTTTTCAGAAGAAGTTGCCACCAAAGAGAAATGATTCAGGTATGTTTGTCATTCATTGTCAGATTGAGAACTATAAGATTAAATGTGTTATGCTAGATTTAGGAGCGTTAATAAATATGATGCCACGATCCATTTACGCCTCCTTAAATTTAGGACCGCTGAAAGAAATCGGTGTGGTTATTCAATTAACGGATCGTAGTAGTGCTTATCTTGATGGGGTGATTGAGGATGTACTTGTACAAGTCAATGACCTCGTTTTCCTAGCTGATTTCTATGTTCTAGATATGAATGGTGATTCATCAAATCCCACACCTATTTTGTTAGGGAGATCATTTTTAAACACCTCCCAAGCAAAAATAGATGTTCGTGAAGGCTCCATCACGATGGAATTTGATGGTCAAGTCATTAAGTTCATAGACTTGTTCAAGTCAATGACCTCGTTTTCCCAGCTGATTTCTATGTTCTAGATATGAATAGTGATTCATCAAATCCCACACCTATTTTGTTAGGGAGACCATTTCTAAACACCTCCAAACAAAAACAGATGTTCGTGAAGGCTCCCTTATGATGGAATTTGATGGTCAAGTCATTAAGTTCAACATCTATGAAGCAATGAAATTTCCTAATGATATGAATTTAGTTTTTGCAATAAATACCACTGACCCTCTTGTCCAAGTGTATTTTGAGTTAAATTACAGGAAAGACTTGGAGATTGTGCTTAACCCCACTCCAGTCGTTGCTTTTTTTTGTTACTTCGAAAGTAGCTGCTTCAGCTTCAGCCACTCGAATTTTCGATATTTCTTTTTATTTCTCATCAAATGAATGACATCTTCTTCTGAAAATCCTAGTTATTCTTAGCATGATATTGGGATTGGTTGATGACGAGATTCTTCAAACTAAAAAAAGGCTGTTTGAAATAGTTGATAACATATCAAAGATAAATCCGATCACATCAAGACAGGGTGTGAATTTCATAAAGTTGTCTGATTCATCACATTCAAAAATTCATCCTTCTACTGTACAAGCATTCGAACTCGATCTCAAATCACTTCCTAGTCACTTGAAGTATGTTTATTTGGGAAATGATGACACTTTGCCAGTGATTGTCTCAGCAAAGTTGACACCAAGTCAAGAAAAATCTCTGATTTCAGTGCTTCAAACCTACAAAGAGGCCATTGGTGGATGATAGCTGATATATAAGGAATCAGTCCTTCCTTATGTATGCATCGGATTTTGTTAGAAGATGATGCCAAACCTATCAGGGAAGCGCAGCGATGCTTGAATCCTCCGATGATGGAAGTAGTGAAAAATGAGATTTTAAAATTTCTTGATGTGGGAATGATTTATCCAATTTCTGATAGCAAATGGGTCAGTCCTACTCAAGTAGTTCTTAAAAAGTCAGGAGTTACTGTGGTTGAGAATTATAAAGGAGAACTAGTTCTTACTCGGATGTAGACTGGATGGCGAGTTTGTATAGATTACCGTAAGCTTAATGCGGTAACTTGAAAGGATCACTTCCCTCTCCCCTTCATAGATCAGACGTTTGAGAGGCTTGCAGGTCATTCTCACTACGGTTTCTTAAATGGTTTTTCAGGTTACTTTCAAATTTTCATCGCTCTTGAGGATCAAGAGAAGACGATGTTCACATGTCCATTTAGAACATTCGCTTACCGAAGGATGTCTTTTGGACTTTGCAATGCCCTAGCAACTTTCCAAAGATGTATGGTAAGCATATTTTCTGAGTATGTGGGTCATATCATTGATGTTTTCATGGATGACTTTAATGTTTATGGGGATTCATTTGAACTTTGTCTAGAAAACCTTGTTATGATTTTGAGAAGATGCACTGAAACTAACCTTGTTATTAATTGGGAAAAATGTCACTTCTTGGTGGAGCAAGACATAGTCTTAGGCCATATTGTCTCTGTTAAAGAAATTGAAGTTGATAAATCGAAGTTAGATATTATTACTGCTTTACCTTACCCCGCTACTGTGTGGGAGATTCGTTCATTTCTTGGTCATGCAGGATTCTATTGAAGGTTTATCAAGGACTTTTCCAAAATAGCCTCCCATCTATGCAAGCTGCTGCAAAATGATGTGGAATACAAGTTCATTGATGAGTGCAAAGAAACATTTGACAGGTTGAAGGAGTTGCTAACAACACCATCTGTTATCCAACCTCCAACTTGGGACCATCCATTCGAAATCATATGTGACGCTAGTGACTTTGTGGTGGGTGCTGTGTTGGGACAACGAGTAGGAAGAGCAGCCCACTTGATTTCCACAACTGAGAAAGAATTATTGACTGTCGTATTTGCTTTAGAAAATTTTTGCTCTTATCTCTTAGGAATTAAAGTCATTATTTTTCCGATCATACAACCTTACGATTTCTACTTACGAAAGAGAGGCAAAACCCCGGTTGATAAGATGGATCCTTCTATTGTAAGAATTTGATTTGGAAATCAGAGATAAAAAGAGAGCCGAGAACCCAGTAGCTGATCATTTGAGTTGATTGATATAAGAGGAGGATAACACATCGTTACTAGAGAGCTTCCCAAATGAACACCTGAATGTTGCATCAACACACTAGTTGAGCCAGAGAACGTTGGATAAGACAATATACCAGAGAACATTGGATCATCAAGTGTGCTAGATAGCATCGGATCATCAAATGTGTAAATCTACACCTTGGTATGCTAACCTTGTAAATTTTCTTGCTGCTCGTGTTTTTCCTATAGGAATGACTAAAGCAAATAAGGATAAACTGAAGAGTGATGTTAAGTACTACGTATGGGATGATCCATATTTGTGGAAGCACTATTCCGATCAAGTAATTAGAAGGTGTGTACCTGACTCTGAATTTCATTCCATTCTAACATTCTGTCATTCTCTTGCATGTTGAGGACACTTTGAATCAAAAAGAACAACTCATAAAGTCTTAGAGAGTGGATTTTACTGGCCATCCTTGTTTAGAAATACTCATCTCTTTTACAAATCATACGACAACTGTCAAAGGACTGGTAACATCTCCCAACGTAATAGAATGCCCCAACATCTAATAATGGTTTGTGAAATATTTGACGTGTGGGGCATGGATTTCATGGGACCTTTCCCTTCATCTTATGGCAACATTTATATCCTTCTTGTTGTTGATTGTGTACAAATGGGTGGAGGCTAAAGCCACCCGCAGTAATGATTCCAAAGTTGTGACAGGATTTGTGAAGTCAAACATTCTCTCCAGATTCGGAACTCCAAAGGCCATCATTAGTGATCGAGGGACGCACTTCTGCAATAGAATCATGGATGCTTTATTGAAGAAATATTCAGTTCAACATAAAGTGTCTACGACCTATCACCCTCAAACTAGTGGTCAAGCAGAGAATCAAATAGAGAGATCAAATCCATTTCGAAGAAGACGGTCCACCTTAACCGTAAGGATTGAAGTTTGAGACTCGAGGATGCATTGTGGGCGTATCGAACCGCCTATAAGATACCGATTGGGATATCCCCATACAGATTGATTTTTGGGAAACCTTGTCATCTTCCTGTTGAACTTGAACATAGAGCTTTTTGGGCAATAAAGCGATGTAACATGAACTTCGATGAAGCTGGTTTGCATAGAAAATTACAACTACAAGAACTTGAGGAAATAAGAAATGATGCTTTCGAAAACGCATTGATCTACAAGGAGAAAACAAAGGCATTTCATGATTCTCAAATTACACAAATTTTTTTATTATCGGAGCAAAAATGCTACTCTATCATTCACGACTCAAATTGTTTCCGGGTAAGTTGCATTCTCATTGGATTGGCCCCTTTGTTATTATTAATGTCTTTCCTTATGACGCAGTCATAATTCAGAGTTTGAAAACTGGCAAAGAAATCAAAGTGAATGGGCATCAACTCAAACCATACTTTGAAGGATTTCAAAAATCAGGTGTGGATCGAGAAGATTTTGACGATCCACCGACTAACTAGCCAAGGAATTTCATCAAGCGACGACGTTAACTAAGGTGTTTTTTGGGAGGCAACCTATATTTTTTTATTATTTTATTTTATTTTCACATGCATGCACTTCTGTTTCCAAGGTCAATAGACTAAAAGTGGATATTCCAAAACTTAGGAATTTGGAAGTTGCAAGACCCAGGAAGATATTTCACTTGGAGGTCCAAAAGAAGCCCAATTATACTTTTATTTTGGATTTGACCCATAAAAAAATGATTTGGTCCATGAAGTGATAATGCATTAAGTGAGAAGGCCCAAGCCTAAGATGAATTCGCCCATGAGATATGTTGACTTGAATTGCCGGTCATTTCCCTCTTCAATATTTCATCTTCTCTAACACCTCCCCGTACTAATGTCTCTCTACTCGTCATCACCATCACACCTCTACATTCCATCTACACTTTATCAGAAGCCCACCCTACTTTCATTTCTACTCCCATTATGGTGCGAACCCGTGGAGGCTATACATGTAGTCCTTCTATTCAAACCCAAACCACCAGGTCAGTTCCTCCAATTGTCATAGTCTGCAATTTCGGAATCGTGAGTAAGAAGAGAAGTATTTAAGTCTTTCTACATAAGAGGTAAAACCCACATGCTATCTTGATGAAAGTTTGCTCGTACGATTGAGATTGTTTGATGATGTAATGAAATTGCTTAATGTTTTGGGTTAGAGAACTTTGATGATGGCAATTGGCCGGTATATGAGGGGTTAACATTGAAATTTTTGAGTTCTTTAGTTGTTGAGTATGGTGATAATGCGGAGCTGAAATTTTGATTGGATGGGCAAGAATTTTGTTAGAGTATGGGAAGGTTTAACGAGGCTCTCAATCTTCCGATTGACACACTTGATGAACTTGTGTTGACTAATCATGATGCTTGGGCCGAGATTACAGTGGATGGCAGCACTTGTTCTTCGGTACTTGCAACGGTTAATGACATCTAGCATGTTTGGAAGGTCCACGAACAAGAATTTGGTGGAAAGTGTTGAGCTCAAATTGATTTGGGCTATGTTACATGCGAAATGAGTTTCAACTACACACATGATCCTTCGGCGCTTCGAGATAGTGATTGAATCATAGGGGACATTTTTATTGGTGGTTTTGTGACAGTTATTGCTCTAAGTGCGGAGGTTTGTCTGGAAAATCGAAGATTAGATGCCGCCCCTATGAATTTGGATCTTAATTGCATTCGAAAAATGAATATTTTGGTTGGCGATAAAGATAAATTAATGTGGAAGATCTCTGCTGATGCTATTATTGCTCTGTCAAATCCTGAATTCACATCACCAATTTGGGAATTGAACATCAAGATGTCTTATGATATATTTCCCCAGATCCCAGCACTACGAGCATCCTTACCAAGTACTTCACATAGTCTCCCAGCTTCTGATTGTGAAATTAGTACGCATGCACAGTTGCAGCAAATTGAAGAAAATCAACGAATTCTCACTAGGAAAGTGGATGAAATCCTTCACCTCTTGCGATCGCAGCACCATCCGCCAGCTTGATCAAGTGATTTCTTTTCCACTTTATCTTTTCAATTTCATTCATTCCTTTTGTGCTATATTTTTCAATTACTAAGGGACAAACAACTCCTAAGTTGGGGGGCTGGGGTTGAAAAGATAAAAAGTAGTATGAAAAAAAAAAGGTTGGATGGGAAATTTGCAATGATGATTTAGATGTTATGTGATACCTGTGGTGATTATTCTTGTGGGATTAGAGGTGATGCATGAGCTAGACTTGAGAATTTAGAGATATTGTGATTAAAAATGCTGAATTTGCACTCACTCACAGTTTTTTGAAAGATTGTACTGCACTTGAATTAGTACTATGATTGGAAGTTAATCCTTTGAGTATGCTTGTGTATTTGGCTTGTACTTCTTAGTTTCCTTCAATTGTGGTTTGAGTTGTTTACATTCATTGTTGGATGTTACCTCTTGGTTGGAAATAAATCAGTGTGTTTGGGGAAAAATAAATGGAGTTGAGTTGAAAATCATTGAGAAGAGAAAAGATGGTGGAAAACGGAATCAGCTGTCTGTTCTTAGGGGTCCTAAAAAAATGTGAAAAGAAAAAAAAAATATATATATATTCATGGACCAACCTAAGAGTGGTGTGGAGCTGCCGATTCCATCCAAAAAAAATAAAAAGATCTGATGATTTGGAGGAAAAATGGGTGACTTGACTGTTTTAATTAGCTCAATCCCTGTGAATTGAAAGAAAGGGGATGAGGATTGGAAGTACCAAGCTGAAGCATGAGTAGTTCAAGATGATTGATGATCTCTCATGGAAAGTTTAGGTGTAGTATCTTTTATGATTGTGGAGTGAATAATCGAATTTAGTCCACTGTTTGTTGATTGAAAAGAAAAGCTCTTGTGCAAATCTTCTGTCCTGTTATGAAGAGTCCCATAGTTGAGTAAACCTGAGCAAAAACGTTTCATTCATTTCAACTTCTGTTGTGCATATAATAGTGTTTGCTTGGGGACAAGCAAAGATTCAAGTTGGGGGGGAATTTGATGTGTAGAAAAATTAGCATAATTTCATTGAATTAGTCCATAGTTCTAATGCATTTCATGTGCCTGAACTTGCTATTTTTCTACACATTTTCATTATTTGTTCAAAACACCTCCAATTTTCGATTTTCTTGATTTAAGCAGTGATTTAAAGATAAATGTGGGAATGAAGAATGAAGGCCGATGATGTAAAAAGATGGACATTGGGTAGAATGTTTACACATTGAATGATCCAATGTGTGAGAATTAAGCCCAACTAAAGCCTAAAGTTTCTTTGCCAAAGTAGAATAAGCCCTAACCCATAATACTCTTCTATCATGATAAAAGGATAGCAGACAAGACAAAAAAAGGGGATAACGGCAGATTGGAGAGAAGAGATCAGAGAAAGAAATAAATCATGATTGTGAATTTTGTGATGTGTGGCTAATTTCCTTACGCTAGTTCAAAGTGATGTTGAACCTTTATTCTTCATTTACTCTGGATGATTAATAATGTTTTCTTAATTTCTATCTCTTGAATGATTTGTGTTGCTTGGATAATTGTTTATGATATTGCATAATTCGATTTAGTAGCGTCCGTTAGATTAAAATTGTTGTGATAACTATTGCTAGAATATGAACCGTAATACGTAATTGCTATAAATTTATATTCATAGGTAGCAAGAAACGTTGGAATTGTTAGGGACAACACATCTCTATATTATCTAGATCGAGCTTGTGAATTTGGAGTTTAGTTTATCCTATCGTCTTAGAGATTAATGCGTCCATCACACTAAATTTAGAGGTCGTACCTATTAGGTTGTCTGATTAAACAGGGTTTATTACAGAGCTTATTTTAATAGACTAAACTTAAGAGACGATTCGGGTTAGCAGAACTTGTTGCTAATCTAAGGATGGGGGTTTGAGAGATAGATTGAAAGAAACGTTATTAATTAATCCACGTGATCAAGAATAAATGGGGATACTGAACTGAGAACTAGTACTTGTTTATTGATTGATTCTTGTTTATTTGATTTATTTCCATCTTTGAGTGTTGTGTAATAGCTTGTTAGGTTTTTAGTTTAATTTGATAACTTCCCAACCAATTCCCCCATTTAACTTGTTTATTTATTGAGTAGTTAGCACCAGTGAATTTAATTGGTTGCTCTGTTCTTTGTGGGATCGACCCTTATTTACCACTTTTACAAATTAGTTGAGGATAAGAAGGTTTATTTAATTTTGTGTGCCTCGACTGCACGGCCAACATGTGAATTCGAATTGTTGGAGAATACGAATGTGCTTTCAAATTGTAATAGTGAGTTAAAATCATGTTATGTTTTTTGTTAAATTTAAAAGGTCATGATTAAATTGCAAATTTGTAAGAACATGGTGATTTGTATTGTTAAATTCAAATAATTGTGATTAAATTATAATTTTGAAAAATGTAATTTTTTATTTAAATAGATTTATAAACCGTGCAACGCAGTCTGATACTAGTTAGATTTATAAAAAAATTTATTCATCTTATATAAAAAATAAGTATAATTATTTGATATATGTTGTTTTGAAAAGTCAACCACATATCAGATTTCATAGATATATCAATGTAGAGGACGGCTTGTGTGTCATTGGGGTATGGTGTACCCCCAATCCCAACACTAATACATTTAATTAATGGCCAAAACTTATATGCATCAGGGGCATAGATCTAGATCCGTGCCCCCAACCTGATTCGGCGCGTGGGCCGCTTTCACGCGCATTCACGTGCCCCCACGCGCGGCCACATCATAGTTGGTGTGCACCGCGCACCATCTGAATTTTTATATTTTAAAGTATCACACATTTACTCTTAAGGTATCACACTATTACTCTTAAGGTATCACATTGTTACCCTTTAGATATTACTGTAAAAACAACATTGTTTTTTTTTTTTCCTTTTCTTTCATTCTTCTTCTTAATCTCTTTTCTTATCAATTTGTTATTCTTCTTATTTGTTTTGTACATTCTTCTTCTTCTTCTCTATCTTCATGTTCTTATTCTTCTTCTCTATCTTCTTGTTCTTACTCTTCTTTAAATCTCCAAGGAGTCATTTATGAGGTTTTTTCTTCCTCCTCCTTCTCTTTTACTCATTTTTATAAATTTAGATAATTGATTTCAAATCAAAATTTATTATAATAATTTTAAAACATTAAAAATTAATTATTTAAATCAATATAAATCATGATTTGCAGATTTCGAGGAAAGAGATGATGAAACATTTGAAATTTTAAGATTTTCAATGGATATTAGTTGTATGTTCTTAAGGTATTACATAAACACCTTATAGGTATTACACATGTTCATTTCAAGTATTACATACATACCTTATAGGTATTACACATGTTCCTTTCAAGTATTATATAAAATAGGTATTGGTATTACGTAAGTACCTTACAGGTATTAAACATGTTTCTTTTAAGTATTACACATGTTCATTTCAGGTATTATATAAGTATTTTATAGGGTATTACATAGATACCTTACAGGTATTACACATGTTCCTTTCAAGTATTACTTAAATGCATTACATGTATTACACATGTTCCTTTCAAGTATTACTTAAATACATTACATATATTACACATGTTCATTTCAAATATTACATAAACATATATTCCGTTCAAGGTATTACATATTTACCTTACAAGTATTACATAGGTCCCTTTCAAGTATCACAATTTTTGTTTTATTTAAATTAAATTTATACCTTAGTAGGCTAATGTGGAATTACCAATTAAATAACAAAGGTCATGCACCTCTTCACAAGTGAAAATAAAACAGAAAATTAAAAACTAAATGAAGAAATCCAATCTATTCACAAGCGAAAAGAAGACACAAAATTTAAAATTAAATCAAGAATTTCAAATAGAGAAAAATCCAATAATAAAAAAAAAATAGAGGAAAACAAGAGGAAATGAAAATGGAGGCTCAGATTTATGGTAGAGAAGAGACAGCAAGAAGCGGCAATGCCATTGCTGCGAATTTACCGGTTGCATCTGACCTAGTCCGATTCAGATGCCATCTGGATCGCCCCTCCAAGACACTGGTTGATATCTCAATAGCCGATTCAAAAGTTCAGAAAACTCAACTATTATCGTCACAACCTCGTCAAGAGAGAGAGAGAAAAAGTAATTGTAGGATGACGATGAAGATAGTATGTTGTTGTTAATTATCAATTCAAGGGCTGTTAATTATTTAGAGAAATCATTGAGTTTTCAAAAAGGAAATTAGAGAAGAGAGAAAAACAGGAAAAAAAAAAAGAAGAATGACAGGGCGGCACTGGAGAGAAAGAGAGAATAAAAAAAATTATATATATAATGCATAGGATTCAGGTCTGAAGCGGGTTGGGGCACGGATAAGATCCGTGCCCTCGGGGCACATAAGTGCTTCTCTAAATAATATGATTAATATTTTTACATGTAATAAGTAATATTTTAAGTAATATATTTTATTAAATCATATATTTTAGTTACACAAATAAATACTTTATAATTAAATAACTATCTCATAAATATACAACTAATACCTTCTGAATATATAACTAATATGTTTTACTAAAACATATATTTCAATATATACATGTAATATCTTATGAATATACAATTAATACCTTATAAATATATAACTAATACATTATGCATATTAAATTATAAATATATAACTAATATTAAAATAATAATATTTTTAGGGATACGTACATCGGGATATACAAGTTTTTACCATCGATGTAATGTTTCCAACAAAGTATATTGATTATATGATCTTTAATTGATAATACGTTGTCTACTAGCTTTTTTGGAATAATAAAATATCATTCTTAGATTTGAATATATATCACAGTGGATGATATAAAAAAAAAAAACATTAGTAAAAAAAGTATATTTATTTTATAATATGTGGATTAGGTATAAGATCATAAGATACTAAAAAAAGTAGATATTATTAAGCCCTGATCACAAGCAACTAAAATATTAAAAAGTTTTAGTAATTTCTAATACAGATGATTTTTGTATTTTAATTTAAGTAAAAAAATGACAAATTGCCACATTGCTATTTCAAAAAACACATTGAGTACAGTTGACATTTCCAATGTTTACGAAATATAATGATACAAAATAAAACAACACATTCGGATAGAATCATTTTGATATCTTTTAAATTACTTCCTACCTAATCATTCATTTTGATATCTTTTACATTACTTAATTCCTAGCTAATCAAAAATTTTAATCTAAACAAATATGGTGTCATTTTAATCTTTTAAAGGAATATAATGATATAAAATAAAACATGACCACATTTAATATGGATAGAATCAACTGATCACCCTATTTGTATATGTACAGGGTCATTCTGTGTTCACAATCACCGACTCAACGTGTTTTTCCCTTGCTCTTCATTTTAGTACTTACAATATTTAATTACAATTGACCTTCTTATGTTTTTTTTTTTTTAACCTTAATCTTCATTTTAATACGTAGAATATTCACAACTTGATTTATATGTCTGGTATTTTTGTTAGAAATTGTTCTTTCATTCTATCAAAAATAACTTATGTCACAGTCAAAATAATATAATGTGGCAATATAAGAGATGAGATGTCAATACCGGAGAAACATGCATTGAAACAATAATAAGACAGTCCTGTCATTCTACCCACATGAAAATATTAAGATGTGTTGATAGATGATGTGTCAAAAATTCAAAATATTTATTAATTTTACTTTTTATATGATAAAGGAATGAGATCATTATACGTTATCAATGAACAAATTAAAAGTTGTCCAAGATGGGTATTTTAACATTTTTCATAACAAGTGATAAAGGTGTTAACCCCATGGAAGAATGCATTGAAGGCCATTTCATTTACTATGTATGATTTTGCACAGGGTAATTTTATGAAGATGAGTTTTTATAATTTACAATGTGGCTATTATCATTTAATTTTATTATAGTCTACATTTTTTTTTTTTTTTTTGCAAAATCTTCAGACACAAAATACACTACAATATAAATGATATTATGTAACATTTAATTGTAACATTTTTAATTTATGTAATATATTATTGTAACACTTTTTAAATGATAATAATACATAAATATTTTGTAACACTTTATTAATATATAACATTTTATTAGTATTTAATACTTGTTTGTAACACTCTATTAGTATGTAACACATACATGTAATACTTTATTAATGTGTAACACTTACATGTAACACTTGTATGTAACACTCTATTAATATGTAACTCTAACATAAAACATTTTATTAATATGTAATAATTGTATGTAACATTCCATTAATATGTAACACATACATGGTCATAGAAAATGTAGAAGATGCTCAAGGAGTGGTACATGTCGTATTACCACTCTCTTGATTAGTTGCTCTCGGCACCTCCTCTTCTTCTTGATTAGCAAAGGCGGCGGTGGTATTAGGACCTAGAGTTGCCTCCAAATCATCACCTTTTTAACTCCAATGAGAGTAAGTATCAATATGGTAGTGGCATGTGATTTTTTTCCTTTATCACTGGATGAACCGACAAAAGAAGAAGTATCTCTTCTAGACATTTTTTTTTTTGATTTTGAAAGAGAATGAAATAGAATTGAGTTTGAAATTGAAATGGAAGAGTAGTACTTATGGTCTATGAAATTAAAATTGAAATAACAATGATCACAAATAATGAATTGGAGCTTGAAAGTTGAGAGAGAGAGATTGAAGAATGATGTGAAAATAGAGAATGGAGTGGAGGTATTTATAAAAATTATTTGAAAAAAAAAATCAGTAAGTTCAAACCTTTGGTTCCAGTTCGGTTGAAGTGGTGGTTCGCCAACAGTCGACTCATCTCGATCGTTCATCAACAATGATTAAATCATGTCAACCCTCCACGTGGCATTTAAAAAAAAAAATTCGATCAATTCGAATTGTCGGTTCACCACGATCAAATGATATTGGCCGTTGATCATCAACGACTAGTTCATTTCAGCCCTCCACGTGTCACACCTCTCAAATTTAAAAAATAATTAAATAAAAATCGAAAACTGTCAGTTTAACCAACGATTCGGAACCATCGGTTCACGATTCAAAATATTGCTGAACTGAAACCGAACCAGAGAACTACGATTCCGGTTCAAAATCAAAACCGGGTCAACGGTTGACTCAATTCGATTTCAGTTTTCCGAACCGGTTGATCATGACTAGCCTTGCTACATATGTAATTTTGACTCGTATTTTTCTTCATTTTTCCGTGATTTCTTTCTTGATTATCAATTACACTTGAAACTTGTACTTTTTCTTACTAAAATCATGAAATTAAGCACAAACCCATCAAATACAACTGATACAATAAAATCATATAAATTACTATAGAACGTACGTAAACATACTCAATAAATACATAAATGTACACAAAAATACATGAAAAACGACACTTATCAGTGTTTTGGACTATGTATCTTATTTTATTTCAATGTAATATGTATTGAGTACTTGGAATATAATATAAGTTTTACATTATATTATTTTGTTCATAAATATTTTCATAATTAAAATTAAGAAATATTATTTGATTTTATTTCATATGTTATGTTATAAATCATATTTATGTTTTCAATTATCTTCAAGTTCTTATATATAACTAATTGTAATATTTGGTTTTTGTTTATTTGCTAATTTCTACTTCAATTTTGTCTGACAATTAATGGTTGATCTGTGGATGTTAATTGGAGTTGAAATGTGATTATTCACCGTTTTACCTATGACCACCTCATAATTTTTTATATGTAAGTATTGAATTTAGTACAATTTTATTTGGTCATTTTATAAATTACTTGAATAATTTTTGGATTTTAATTTATTATTCAAATGAATTTAATATTTTAATTTTAATTTTCAAACTTATTAAAAATTGGATTTTTGATTTTGAGTATGTGCTTCAAATCAACTAACAAAAAGAAATATTGAAAATATTGAAATCATCAACTAACAAAAAGAAAAATTGAAAATATTGAAATCATATTATTTCTAGAGAAATTTTGAAAATAAATAAATGATTTATAGTGCAAAAATATATTAATAATTAATTGAAATACATATATTATTATAATTAATATATTTCTCTAATGTACAAATTTTTATTTTTAAAATGTACAATGTTTTGTAATGAAACCCTCTATTTATTTACTAAATTCATAATTGAAAGTTGGCTATAACTAATTACAAGTTTGTGTAGAGTATTGTAGGTGTTTCATTTAAATCTCATGTAATGTGACTATTCTTTTGGACAAAGTTTTTGGATAAATTACAATTTTATACTCAAATTATATCCCTACTTTAACTATAACTTCCATTAATTTAAAATTATCTAGTGGATGTTGAGCCTTGAGGTGTCCAATTTAGGGGACAAATGTCCTCCCCTTCTAACATATCTCCTTTGATTACAAGAGGTGTTGGTTAACACCTCTTCCTTACATTCTGTTGGTCCCAGTGGTGTAAGGTTAAGAGAGGTGAATTAACCTTATCAAATTTTCAACTTTTCACTCCAAAATGTTAAGTCCCTGATGAATAAGTAGCTAGTAAGCTTACTGCTTGATAGGTTCCTGCTCAGGCAGTGACCTCAGGACTTAGACAGAGAATATAATACACAGCGGAAATACTTATGATTTTCAAAACACGCTTTTAATGCAGTATGCTCAGATGCAGATAGATGAATCTAAAGCTGTAAATAACACAAGCAAGCTTATAGAGGTTCAAGGATGGAGTAATCCCTTTACGTCCTCTCTACTCCTTCACAAGGAGGAACTTTGTTAAAGCAAGTTTGATTTACAATAGACTCTGCTAACACAAACTATACTCTAAACAAAACTGTCAGCTCTATCCACACAGATAGCTGCACAGTGACCAACTATCGACCCACACAGGATCTCCACACAGGTTATCCGACCCACATATGATCCTTTCTCTTCTTCAGAGAGATTACAACTTAGCAAGATACATTCCTGCCTAAGTGACTCCTATCAGACTTAGAATAAACTGAGAGTTTTCAAACTATCGAATGCAGCAAGCTCCTTGAACTTCTGAAGATCACAAAGGTAGCTGGCTTGCTGCTGCTAAGACTGAATATCTTGGATATGATTGCTTGAGCTTGAAACGACTTGCTTGTAGTTCTTAGGTTTTCTTGGTTTCTTTTTTTTACATTCAGTCTTGGTCTTCTATTTATAGGTATCAGATAGTTTTCTGCCCGTTGGAAAGGCAGTCCTTTGTTTGATGATGTGTCTCTTCCTGATTGGTTCTGCTGATCTTCTGACACTTGCTCTGAAATGCCTTCATTCTATTCTGCCACTGCCTTGTCCTTTGTCTGCGCGACTTCATTCTGCAGTCTGCTTGTACTGTGTCCTTGCTGCTTTTCACATATGGCAGATTTTGATTTGTTGGAACTGGAGTGACTCTACTGGCTAGTCAGGTTGCACTGACTCTGATGTATCTGGTAGTATCCTCTTCGAGTAAGTCAGCTTCCTTGACCATCTCCAGGTTCCTTGTAGCATCCTATGAAGCTTGGTTACAGGTTGCTTGATACAGTATGCAGGTAGCAGGGACTTGGCTCTAAGGTTTCTTGGCAGAATCTTCTCGTCTTTCCAGCATCATTGCCTTAGCTATTTTACATATACAGACTTATCCAGATAGCTAATGTTCTAGACTATTACACGTTTTGTCTCATCAAAATCTATTACATTTCATCCTATCAATTTCCCCCTTTTTGATGATGACAAAACTCCTTAACAGGATCAAGGAACCACATTTTATTAACTTTGAACAAAAATGCAGAAAAATATAATCATTTATAAGCATGCATCAAGTTCACAAGATGTGAGCTTCCAACAGTCAGAAATGTCGATTTTTCATTAATCAGAGTTAAGTACAAATCATGGACATATTTGGCAGATAGCTGAGCAACTAGAACCTCATCAAAACAATAAAAAAAATGGAAACAGAAACAGAAAGCAAGACATCAAGTTTTCAACCAACTGGCTTTCTTCTTTCTTTCGAACCTTGTACCTTTCCACCAGTTGGCTATAGAGTCTTGGTAGCTGGGTTCCATCCTCTTCATCATCTCCTCAGATTCCTCATACCTGAGCCAGAAGTCTTCACTGTAGGGTATGAATTCCTTTCCTAGTTTCTACCTCAGCTTAACTTGGATTGGAAGTCCACCTTTCTTTGTCAGCTCCAGGAACCTCTGCAAGGCCTCCTTGTTAGTTCGGAATCCTCTGAAGAGAGCAGATTCCTTGCAGAGTGTGGTGAAGTACTTCATCAGCTCCTTTCTTTTGAATGCTTCAATCTGGAAGAATGATGGGTTGACCTCAGTGGGAAGAGTGACCTCCGGAACTTCTGGGGCTACGAACTTGTCACTCCTGGGATCAGGACTGGCTTCCAGGAAGTTTTTGAGAGAGGCACTTGCTGCGACATCAGGACTCTACAAATTCTTCTCCATTTCGGCCATGTCAGATAGTTTGTGCGGTGGGAAGATCTTGTCAAGGGCAATCCTGGAATCTGATGAAAAGAGAGCATCCAGGTTGCTCTTCAATTCAGCCTCAGTCCTCCTCCTCTTTTCTTCTCTATTCTCAGCACCCTTCCTGAAACCTGGATGGACTGATCCAGAAACAGCATCTGATTTCCTTTTAGCACTGCTGTCTGAAGGGCCTCTAGGTCCAGCTCCCTTGTGTCCTCTGTCTCCAGAGTCGTCTCTCATCCTACTGCTTACTACCATCTGTCTGCAGGCCGTAGGGTCCTGTCCAGACTTCTGTCTGCCTTCTATCCTTCCTTCCCCCTTTTTGTCATCATCAGCCCGTCCAACCGCAAAACTGACCATGGAGTGAATTTCAGACAAGGTGCCTGAGTGATCCCGCAAGGTCTGTGATTGGTTGAACTGCTCCCTATCCATCCGGTCTACTGCAGTGACTAGAGCCTTCTGATTGGTTTCTAGGGAGATCATCTTCTCCTCTTGTCTGTTAAGCTTTTCCATCACGCTCTTGACTACTTCTACTGCAGCATCCTCCTTTGGGGGTCGGTAGGAAGAGATCACCTGAGTCAATGTTGCCAGAGTAGCATTGAGGGAGTCCATGAAAGTATAAGTCTTGATAGTATTGAAGCGGGTTTCCTTGTGGAGTTTCCTGCTCGCTTTCACCAGGGACTTCCTCATCTCCTCAATTGCTGTCAGCACGTCCTCATTAGATTTGGCAGGTTCCTGGCGTTCTCCTGCTGGTGCCTGTTCATCAAAGACAGATGTTAGTGCCTTGGATTTTTCGGCTTCGGTGTCACCCTGTTCACTGGGTGACCCATCATCGCTGTTGGAAGGGCTACTGGATCCACCATCTCCTGATCCAGAGTCCTTGGTAGGTGTTTCTTCTCCAGCGTCCTCCTCATCTACCTCCTGCTCCTTATCCTGTTCAGTCACATTTCCCTTGCTGAACACCATTTCAGCCTCCTTATCCTGTTCTATCTCCTCTACAACCTCCTGTACTGCATCCTCCTGTACTTCGGCTTCCTTCTCCTTTTCTATCTCCTGCACCCCAGACTCCTTTTCTCCACTTTTGTCTCCTCCTGCCTCCTGCACTTCCATCACCTGTTCCACTGTAGCAACTTCCCCCTCAGTGACCATCACTCCTTGGTCCACTGACTTAGCAGGTATTGTCTCCTCCACTTCAATCGGAACAGCTGCTACAGGTAGATCCTTCTCCATCGGGGCAGGTTCCTCCAACACTTCAATCAGAACAGGTGCCTCCATCTCCTACACTTGTTCCCCCTCAGCCTCTACCTCCATTGGTGTAGGAATGAATGTCTCTGTGGTGTCATCGGCGGCTGCTACTGTGGATGGGACAATCAGCTCAAGAGATGCCACAGCAGCGAGGGTTTCCAACTCCTTTGCCTTGAGAAAGTCAGTTGGTGTCGAGCTCCCCTCCTTCATCGGCGTCTGCACAGGGACTTCAGGCAGAATAATCAGGTCAGTAAGATACGAGAATTCCTCACCATTTTTCTCCGCTGGGGAAGGTGACCGCCTGCTGATAGGTTCAACCATCAATGCTGAGCAGGAGGATCCTTCACCCATCTAGGGTTCTCTTACTGGCCTTCTCATCCTGGTCTCTATCAGGCTAACATCAGCAGCCTGCTTCGTCATCCTCTCCAGAGCTTCCTCCTCTCCGTACTTTTCTATCTGGGCAGCAGCGAAGGCCACATCATCGCCTGCTCTGACCTGGTCAGCAGCAGCATCCAGTATCACCTCCTCCCTGTAGAAGTCTGGCTGGACAACAGCTTCATTTCCCTTCAGGCTCCTAGGGCCAGGTAGCTGTGATGCAGCTTCCTTCTGCTTCCTGGCCTTACATTCAGCGACGATCTCCGCATTTTCAAGGAATTCAGGCCACTTCAGCTTCCTGAGATCCTTCAGAAATTTCTTTTGAAGGATCTCCTTCAGATCATCCATGGCAGCCCAATTCAACGCTCATTCCTCCTCTGTCTTCCAGTCAGCCCACTGGATGAGCTCCTTTCTGGGTAGGTGCCTGTACTGCCACCAGGTAGTGAATCTCTCCATCATCTTACCGAACTCTTCCTCCAGCTTCGGTATGCTGATAACGTACTCCATCACTTCCTCCTCATCCACTTCCTTTTCAACATCATCATGAACAGCAGCATTCTCTGCCTGTTCATCCCTTAGTGGAGAGTCAATCTCCACTTCCACTGCAGGCTTCTTAACAGCCCGAGTGGTGATGCTTTCTGGTTCATCATCGGAAATGACCAGTCTCCTCTGCACCTCCTTCTTGTGCTTGATCTTCTTTGGCACTTCAGGAGCTGGTGAGGGTTCTTCCATCCTCGAGCTGCTTTCCGACGAAGATGAGGTGTTGCTGGTCCGTCGGAATGCCTTCCTTGTCCTTGGAGCACCCTTGAAACCCTTAGAGACTTCCCTGATTACTGGGGATGACCGAGCAGTGGTCTTTTTGGCAAACATCCTGCCCGCACCTATGAACTTCCCCTTCTGAATAGGTTTTCCTTGGGACAGATCCACCTTTAGATGACCTAGGAGGGTGTTTACAATCAGCCCGTAGGTGGGCTTTCCGATCTTCTTCTCCACCTCCTCCACCAGCCTAGAAAGCAGGTAGTTGGCCCAGTCCACCTTCTCCTTCTTCAGAATGGCCATCATCATCCTGTACCGGAAGTTGGTACACTTATCAAAGGAACCAGAGTGATTCTCTATGATATGGCAGCAAATGTCATGCAACATCTCGAACTCCAGAAGGAAGACCTTCTTGCTGCAACTTCGGGACATCCCCGCCGTGTCCTCCTTGCCGATGAAGGTTGTCCAGAACTCTTCTAGTTCATCTTCTCCGTAGGTGGAGAGGTCACTGGCATCCATGCCCTCGGTGGGGAGAGAACACTTCCTCCAGTAGACCGGTGTCCACGATCACGGTCACTCCACCAACCTTCGAGACGATTTCTAACCGATCCTCAGAAACCTTCGCCCTCCGGTAAAATTTCTCCACCTGCTCCTCTGCGTAGGGGGCTTTGTGATAGGAGCAGAGTCTCAGAAGTCCGGTTTCACGGAGACATTGAAGGATATTTTTCATGACATCCTTCATGTTTCCTTCGTCTTCCACCATCTTGAGGAGAATTTCACGGTCCACCAACCTTCCATCAACCACCTGAGACTGTTTTGGTGCCATTTCTAAGAAAAATGGAGTAAACTGAGAATGAAGAGCTTTTGAGAGAGAGAATGAGAGATAGGGTTTGCAGAATATGGAAATGTGTAAGTGTGAGAGAATAGTGAGAAGAGACTCCCTTATATTTGAATTTTGGTGAGAGTTAATCTAACGGTCCAGATTGGTCTTGAATTTGAAAAGACCCTTGATCCATCGGTTGAGATTTTTGGCGCGGCGTACGTGTGCTCAAGTACTTGATGTGATATTTTATGGATATCGAGGGGTTTCCTGCAAAAACGGCTGCTAGACGCGGGGTAACTGTTCCTCTTTTCACGCACTTCGGTTACTGGTTCCTGCAGGTAGCTTAGAAAGCAGTATGATTGTATCCAATAACTATACAGGGACTTTGAGCAGTAACCTTTAGGTTGCTGTTTTACTCTTGCCCTGCCTATAGTTCCCCCTGAGCATTTTAGCCATTTAAGTAGAAAGAATGGAATTATGTGGAAAATTATCATAGATTAATTATTCCCAGCTCATTTCTTAGAAAAGAGAATCTTGATTCACAGAGGGGCTTTGTGAATATGTCAGCTAGCTGTAGATCAGTATGCACTTTTTCCAACGATATGTCTTTCTTTTCAACATGATCTCTGATAAAGTGGTGTCTGATATCAATGTGTTTAGTTCTTGAATGAAGAACTGGGTTGTGAGTGATAGCTATTGCACTTGTGTTGTCACATAGGATAGGTGTTTCTTTTTCCTCAATTCCGTAATCCTTCAGTTGCTGTTGAATCCATAGAATTTATGCACAGCAGCTTCCTGCAGCTACATATTCGGCCTCGGCTGTTGAGGTTGCTATGGAGGTTTGCTTTCTGCAAAACCATGATACCAGTTTGTTTCCTAGTAGCTGGCAGGTACCACTGGTGCTTTTCCTGTCAATTTTGCAACCTGCAAAATCAGAGTCAGTATAACCAATAAGTTTAATTCCTCCTTCTTTTGGGTACCATAGGCCAGCTTCCTGGGTTCCTTTGAGGTATCTGATGATTCGTTTGGCTGCGGTCATGTGTGACTCTTTTGGAGCTGCTTGGTATCTGGCACACATTCCTACTGAGAACATGATATCTGGTCTGCTAGCTGTCAGGTAGAGCAGTGACCCAATGAGTCTTCTGTATTTTGTGATGTCTACTGCTTTACCCTCACTATCCTTGTCTAGGCTTCCTGAGGTTCATCGGTATGCTCACTGTGCTTGCATTTTCCAATCCAAATCTCTTTATCAATTCCTTGGTATATTTTACTTGATTGATGAAGGTTCCATTGCCTAGTTGTTTGACTTGAAGACCGAGGAAAAAACTTAGTTCTCCCATCATGCTCATTTCAAATTTGGATTGCATGAGGCTTGAAAATTTTTGGCACAATTCCTTGTTTGTTGAGCCGAAGATAATATCATCGACATAGATCTGAACGAGCAGTATGCTATCTCCATCTTGAATTCTGAAGAGTGTTTTGTCCACTTAGCCTTTCTTGAATCCATTGTCAAGTAGATACTTTGAGAGAGTATTATACCAGGCTCTAGGTGCCTGCTTAAGTCCATAGAGAGCTTACTTCAATCTGAAGACCATGGTTTTTGGATTTTCTTCGAATCCTGGAGGTTGTTCCACATAGACTTCTTCAGCGAGCAGTCCATTGAGAAATGCACTCTTAACATCCATTTGGTAAACGGTGAGATTGTTGTGAGCAGCGTAGGCTAGGAAGATTCTGATTGCTTCTAGTCTTGCTACAGGAGCAAACGTTTCTTCAAAATCTATTCCTTCCTCCTGACAGTAACCTTTTGCCACTAGTCTAGCCTTATTTCTGACTACTCGTCCTTCTTCATCGAGCTTGTTTTTAAATACCCATTTCGTACCGATTACTCCTTGGTGAGTGGGTCTAGGAACTAGATGCCACACTTGGTTTCTTTCAAATCCATTAAGCTCTTCCTGCATAGCTTGAATCCAGTTGGTGTCTGCTAGAGCATCCTCTATGCAGCTTGGTTCTGTTTGTGATATAAAGCAATCAAACATTGCTTCATGGGGGTTGCTTCTTCTTGTTCTTGCTCCAGAGGTAGAATCTCCTATAATCTGATTCCTTGGATGATTCCTTAGCCATTTCCTTCTGGCTTCTTCAGTCTGTTGTTCATTTTGAATTTCAGCAGGTTGCTCTTGATCATTCTGTTCAGCTTGCTGATTTGGATCAGACTGTATTTATAATCGTACTTCTAGTTGAATTCCTTCAAGATGGTGTATTTCTTCTTGAATAACTGGTGCTTGCTGATTTGGAGTAGGTTCCTATTCTCCAGGTTGCTGTGTAGGTGCAGGTTGCTGATTCTGAGTTGATTCAATATTTTGGAGACTTGGTAACTCAGCATCAACATATTCAACAAGAGTGTTGGTGATGTGAGTGTTTCCAAGGTCTTCATTGAGTTTATCTATATCAGTCTTAGAGCAATGTGGTTCATCAAAGTCCACATGTACTGTTTCTTCTACAACAAGTGTTCTCTTGTTGAAGATTTTGAAGGCTTTGCTTACCGAAGAGTATCCTAAGAATACTCCTTCATCTGACTTTGAGTCAAATGCCTTCAGGTAGTCCTTTCCATTGTTGAGTACATAGCACCTACATCCAAAAATATGAAAATGTTCAATATTTGGAGTATAACCAAACCATAGCTCATAAGGAGTTTTGTTCAAATCTTTGTTGATAATGCATCTGTTCTGGGTATAGCATGCTGTATTGATTGCTTCCGCCCAAAATCTCTTGGGTAGCTGTGCTTCAGCTAGCATGGTCCTCGCAGCTTCCTTCAGGGTCCTGTTTTTCCTTTCTGCGACACCATTCTGTTGTGGTGTCCTAGCTGCTGAGTATTCATGCTTAATTCCATTGTCAGAGCAGTATGCTTCAATAAACTTGTTGGTAAACTCAGTGCCTCTGTCTGTTTGGATTTTGATAATGTTTAGGCTCTTTTCGATCTGTAGCTTCTTCAGTAGCTCCGGTAACCTTCGCTGAGTGTCTGACTTCTTTGTTAAGAACAGGGTCCATGCGAATCTTGAATAGTCATCCACCACTACAAGTGTGTACTTTCTTCCGCTCATGCTTACTGGTTCCACTGGTCCGAATAGATCCATGTGTAGTAGATCTAGTACCCTTTCAGTTGACCTTTGAACTTTGTTTTTGAAGGAGCTTTTAGTTTGTTTTCCCTTTTGGCATGCTTCACATAGACTCTCTTTCTTATACACCATATCAGGTAGCCCTCTGACTAGTCCTTTTCTGGCTAGCTTGTTGATCGTTTTGAAGTTCAGGTGGCTCATCCGTTTATGCCATAGCCAGCTAGCTTCTGATGATCCTTTTGCAATAAAGCAGGTAGCTGTGGTCACTGAGCTCCAGTCAGCTACATAAATGTTTCCTTTTCTGGTTCCAGACAGTTTTACTTCCTTGGATTGGCTATCCCTTATCAGACACTTGTTGTGATTGAACTCCACTGAGTAGCCTTTGTCACAGAATTGGCTTATGTTTAGCAAGTTGTACTTCAGGCTTTTTACATATGACACTTCCTTTATGTGAGTGTTTCCTTTGATGAGAGTTCCAATTCCTCTAGTGCTTCCCTTGGAATTATCTCCGAAGATTACTTTGGGTCCCTTGCACTGCTGAAAGTCTTTAAGAATTTCCTTATCTCCAGTCATGTGTCTCGAGCACCCGCTATCAATGTACCACACTTCCTTACTGGTTCCTGCTGTAGGTACCTGTAAAATAGAGATTACTGGTTCTTAGGTACCCATACATGTACGGGTCCTTTCTTATTAGTACCTTTCGGAATCCAGATTTGTCTTACAACAATTGTTTTGTTGTAGACTTGGAGGTTTCGTCTATAAGAGGTATCCTTAGGATACTGTTTTGTGTGTGCATATTGTGTATACCCATCACTTTCGAAGTGAGGTCCTCCACCATGCTTCCCTTGAGCATGAGCTCTTTTAGGTTTAGACATTCTGGTCTTAGTATTGGTGGAGTAGAGGTTTCTGTTCAGCATCCTTATAGGTTGCTGTTTTCTTTTGTATCTATCAGCAGATTGATTCCGCTGTAGCCATCTTTTGAAAACAGACTTATTCCCTGTGGATGTGTACATGGGTCTCTTGCCCTTATCTATTCCTTTCTCCAAGCTTTCTGTTGAGTTAATAGATAACTCTCTTGCCATTGGGGTTTCCGCTTGAACGAAGGTAATAGCTCTGGATGAGATTGCTGTGTCTCGAGAGGTTTCTGCACAGTATCCTAGGCCTGTCCTATCAAAAGGACTTTTGCCCGACTTAATGCATTCCTTGGCTTCTTTAGCTGATTTGCTAAAGGTTCCCACAATTGCTTGAAGGTCATTTTTCTCACTCTCAAGTTCGGCGATTTTCAGATTGAGCTTAGATGCCTGTTTTTGGAGGTCACTGCACTTTGAGCTACTGAGCTCATATACGGATAGCTTTTCAGCTAACTGTTTGTTTTCCCTTCTGAGCATCTCATTTTCGAGTTTCAGCTCTTCATAAATTGAGTTTATCTGTTCGAAGTCGCTCATGATTTGTTTAAGGGAGAGGCTTTTGTTAGACTTTTCCTCTTCCAATAAAGGTTGGATAGAATACATTACCTCGTCATCCTCGCTGTCCTCTTCTTCCTGTGCCATTAGACAGATAAGTGCTTCGTCCTCTCAAGAAGATGAATCACTATCATTATCAGAGGAGTCCACATCTTGCTGAGCTTCCTTGGAAGGTTCCTTCCCTTTTTCCATTTCACTGAGGAAGGCTTTAATTCTTCTTCTTTCCTCTCTTCGTTTCTCCCTCTTCTGGGATGATTCTCCATCCGGATATCGATTGACCTTTGGATGAGGACATTCTCTGGCATAGTGTCCTGGCTTTCGACAGTTATAGCATAGGTCGGAAGTATCCTGATAAGGTTACTGAGGACTGGATTGCTGGGGAGGTGCCTGATTCTTCTTAAAGTCACCTCTTCTGTTGTATCTGATAAATTTCTTGAAATTTCTTAGAAAAAGGGCCATTTCTTCATCAGTACCCTCAACAGGTAGCTCTTCTTGCTTACTGCAGGTGACTCCAGTGTCCTTTCCATTTCTAGCTGTTAGGGCAGTTACCTTTGTGCTGGATTCTTCTGTCTCTTTCTTCCTTCTGTTGATATCATATTCGAAGGCTTTCAAGTCAGAAAAGAGATCAAAAGTACTCATTGACTTTAAATCTATGGAGACCCTCATTGCAGTAGTCTTGCTATCCCATTCTGCAGGTAGTGCTCTTAGCACTTTCATATTTTTCTCCTTCTGAGTGTAGAATTTGTCCAGAGACTCAAGCTCATTCACAATGTTTGTGAACCTTAGATCCATCTGCTCCAAGGTCTCTTCTGGGAGCATCTCGAATAGCTCGAATTTCTGAGTTGCTGTGGACACTTTGTTCTCCTTTGTCAGTTCTGTTCCTTCGCAGATTTGTTCAAGCTTGTTCCATATATCCATTGCTGTCTTGCACGTCTTGACCTTACTGAAGGTTCCTTTGTCCAGAGTGACAAATAAGGCGTTTTTGGCTACATTATCCAGGTTGGCTCGTCTTCTATCATCAGCAGACCATTCTTCCCTAGGTTTGTCGATAACAGCTTGTTGGGGAATGGCTCTTACATCATCAGCATCAGCAGCTCTTGCGAATATTGGATTGGGCTTGGTGATCCTTGGGGGTCCATCAGTGATAACCATCCACATTTCATCGTGCATGGCTGAGAGATGTGCCTGCATTTTAATCTTTCAGTCGTCATACTCTTCAATAGAAAACATAGGAAGCTTATGTGTATCCATGATAAAAAACGATGTATGCAGATTTTCGAAAATTAGGGATTAGGGATTTGACCAGACAAGTTGGGTTTTTAATCCAACCTGCTCTGATACCACTTGTTGGTCCCAGTGGTATAAGGTTAAGAGGGGGGTGAATTAACCTTATCAAATTTTCAACTTTTCACTCCAAAATGTTAAGTCCCTGATGAACAGGTAGCTAGTAAGCTTACTGCTCGATAGGTTCCTGCTCAGGCAGTGACCTCAGGACTTAGACAGAGAATATAATGCACTGCGGAAATACTTATGATTTTCGAAACACGCTTTTAATGCAGTATGCTCAAATGCAGATAGATGAATCTAAAGCTGTAAATAACACAAGCAAGCTTATAGAGGTTCAAGGGTGGAGTAATCCCTTTACGTCCTCTCTACTCCTTCACAAGGAGGAACTTTGTTAAAGCAAGTTTGATTTACAATAGACTCTGCTAACACAAACTATACTCTAAACAAAACTGTCAGCTTTATCCACACAGGTAGCTGCACAGTGACCAACTATCGACCCACACAGGATCTCCACACAGGTTATCCGACCCACACAGGATCCTTTCTCTTCTTCAGAGAGATTACAACTTAGCAAGATACACTCCTGCCTAAGTGACTCCTATCAGACTTAGAATAAATTGAGAGTTTTCAAACTATCGAATGCAGCAAGCTCATTGAACTTCTGAAGATCACAAAGGTAGCTGGCTTGCTGCTGCTAAGACTAAATATCTTGGATATGATTGCTTGAGCTTGAAACGACTTGCTTGTAGTTCTTAGGTTTTCTTGGTTTCTTTTTTTTGCATTCAGTCTTGGTCTTCTATTTATAGGTATCAGATAGTTTTCTGCCCGTTGGAAAGGCAGTCCTTTGTTTGATGATGTGTCTCTTCCTGATTGGTTCTGCTGATCTTCTGACACTTGCTCTAAAATGCCTTCATTCTGTTCTGTCACTGCCTTGTCCTTTGTCTACGCGACTTCATTCTGCAGTCTGCTTGTACTGTGTCCTTGCTGCTTTTCACACATGGCAGATTCTGATTTGTTGGAAGTGGAGTGACTCTACTGGCTAGTCAGGTTGCACTGACTCTGATGTATCTGGTAGTATCCTCTTCGAGTAAGTCAGCTTCCTTGATCATCTCCAGGTTCCTTGTAGCATCCTATGAAGCTTGGTTACAGGTTGCTTGATACAGTATGCAGGTAGCAGGGACTTGGCTCTAAGGTTCCTCGGCAGAATCTTCTCGTCTTTCCAACATCCTTGCCTTAGCTATTTTACATATACAGACTTATCCAGATAGCTAATGTTCTAGACTATTACACGTTTTGTCTCATCAAAATCTATTACATTTCATCCTATCACATCCTTCAGGCTTCAACTGTATACGATTTATTTTATTTTATTTTATGATTGAAAATTTATTAATTGATTGTTTTAATTAGTTATTATAATAATATTTTATGGTAAATTCTATTGTCAAAATTATATATAGCTTTTCAATTAAATCTCAATTGAATAAAATGTGATTTTATTAATTAAATCAATGAATTATATCAAAAATTCAAATCGTCGCTTAATTCTACTTCGAAGTATCACAAAACTCCATTATTGCACTTTTGAAATTCATCTAAAAATCTTTTCAAATAGGAATATAATAGACAAATCAAGACATTTTATTAGTAGGGATAAGCTAATTAGAAATAAAGATTAGAAGCTTTGAAAAAAAAAGGATATTTATTAACATTTTATCATTTCATCATAATTATGTCGGGTTAAAATCATTTTTCGTTCCATAACTATGAACTTTTTTTGATTTTGGTTCCATAAATATGACGATTTTCAATTTAATTCCACAATGGAAAAATATATTCGATTTCAATCAAATTTTGATCAGAAAATTCAAATTTCGTTAAAAATGACTTTCCAATAACCTAAAAGTGACATGGCACGATGCTTGTACTCTTACTCTTATAATATATTTAATGTGAAACACAAATTTTAGGACTTTTTCAAAAGTCAATCATAAAGTTAAAGGAAAAAAAAAACTCAATTATATGCCCAAAGTACAAACTTTTTAAAATTCATCTTAAAATCTCTTCAAATAGGTATACAATAAACAAATTAAGTTTCGTAAGAAACTATATATAATTTTATTAATAAGGATAAGCTAGTTGGAAATAAAGAAACAGAAGCCTTGAAAACTAATGGATATCCACAAGTCAATCAATCCTATATGGTACTTTTACACGTATGTTATGTTTGAACAACATTAATCAATTCACAATATTTCGGTACAATGTATTAGGTTGAAAATTTATAGTAGTTCCACCCCGTCAATTTGGACGGAGTTTTAACAGTGAGGACCAACATTGATCACTTTTACTTAATTGGGGAACTATTTAAGATGACTCGTTCATTCGCCTTCTAAATTTTAAATTACTCATAGTTTTGGGGACTAAATGTGTAATTAAACTTTTATTAACTTTGTTTGAAAGAGTGAACATGGGGTAAACAAATAAGTGCAAATCACGCCTGATCTCATCTTTCCAATTTAAAATTGCTTAGTCTTCGTTAATTACGTACTTTCAAAAATTTAATACTAACTGATGCACCTACTTTTCTTGATGGATTGTTGATGTTGGCTTGATGTTTTTAATACTAACCATTGACAAGTGTTAGCTAAATTCATAAGCTCGATCAAAATATATCAGATTTGTTTTATTCAAATGCTTTAATGACCAGTTACTTTTCTTGAGTACAAGATGACAAAAACACAAACGAAATTTATTGACAAACACAACCAATACAAGTAGTTAAGAAGTTAAAACTTGCAATAATGATACTGATCCAACTTCTATTGTTGTTGGAGGATGAGAGGATTTGCTCTTATCATCTCCAAGTGTTCCACCATCGCCATTCGATCCGGAAGGTTTTGGTTGATTACAGGCTCCTCATTGAAACGAAGGACCCATTGATGCAACCTAGGAAACCTCGTTGGTTCTAAGACACGCAGTCCCACCACTTCTTGTACGTAATCAAACAAGTGGGCAAGCCACCCTAGGGACAAGTCCACCAAACTTATAGTGTTCCCTCCAAAGAATTTCTTGTCTCCCAGAGCCTTTTCTTCAATAATTTTTAATATTTCCACCATCCCTTCTACTTTCTTTTCTTTATCCTCTTCCGAAGATAAAAAGAAGCCAAAAAAGATGTCACCCTGCATGATCATGAACATGAAGTGATGATCATCATTTCAAGAAACAAGAAATAATATAATGAAAATGGGATAATAGCTCTTAATACCACAAAATCATATAGTGTATTATTTTTCTAGCTACCATCGAAGATAGTTTTGTGTCTTTTCTACAACAAATCATGAAATTGATAGAATTACCCTTCTAATAAAAGTCAAAAATCACTGCACATTCACTGATTTACACAATTTTCGTATTCATAGGATTGCAAGAAAATTAATTAAAAATCATGTAAGTCACTCATGCGCAGTAAATTTTGACTTTTTTCAGAAGGATATTTTGTCAAATTTTATGATTTGTGGTGGAAAGGTAACAAAACTATCATTTTTATTTCTGGTGTTAAAAAAAAAAAAACCTCTTATATCAAATATTGTATTATTGTTACCAAGGTCTAATGAAAATGAAGCGCTAATTTGTTTACCTTTTGTTCTCCGAAATTGATCCAGAAACGAGCCATGGCTCTATCATACGGATCATGGGGAAGTAAGGGAGTTCGATTAGGCCATATTTCTTCAATATATTCTAGTATTACGGTGGACTCAGCCACTGGTTTTCCGTCATGAACGAGCACAGGGATCTTTTTGTGAACTGGATTGTACTTCAAAAGAGATTGACTTTTGTTGCAGAGATCCTCTTCAACGTACACATACTTCACTCCCTTCAGCTTTAGTGCCCATATCACTCTTAACACGTAAGGGGACGACCAATTGCCATATAACACCACTTGGGACTCTTCCATGCCTGATTACTGCAGCTAGATAGAATTTGTAATGAAGACCTTTTTTTTTTTTTTTGTATGTCTATGAGATCTCACTTCTCATCTCACTTATGTATATACTAATTCAAAAGAAAGTGACCACCCTCTTGCCAATAACGGATTTTAATACGTCCACTATTCATAAATAAATATTATATTTTAGGAGAATCTTCTATTATATTTTGTATTGCATCTTTGATTTCAAAATAATAATTAAATAATTATGTTAGAATGGAATCACGAAATAACATGCTTTAATCATATATAAACATGCATCAGTATGAAAGTCTCAATCCTAAATTCTACGATGATAAATTGAAATAGAATATGGACGATAACCATAAAATGGAAGCGTACCTGAATCCATGAATCGATTATTGAATTGATTCGTGCTTTAACTGGTATGGTTTTACTAAACTATCAGATCACCCTTGTTTCACTGTCCGTAGAGAGAATACAGAACGTGAGATTCGAATTTGATGTCTGGGGACCATAACCTTTATTTATATAATAAGCTTCCTTGAAGCTTATAAAATAAGATTCCTTTATTTTCAATTTGATCCCTCAACAAATTGAAAAT
Source organism: Scutellaria barbata (assembly GCA_028654395.1). Taxonomy (NCBI): domain Eukaryota; kingdom Viridiplantae; phylum Streptophyta; class Magnoliopsida; order Lamiales; family Lamiaceae; genus Scutellaria; species Scutellaria barbata. The sequence continues at coordinate 18,346,294 of CM053650.1, forward strand.
CGCTTAATGATATCTACACATAAAAGCCCATGAATATTATGACACTCATGTAAGCCCATATTTTAGACTTTAGTGGATCACTTCAATTGGGCTTTCTTAAGACAGCTATATACATTTAATTTGACACGTGGAAACCCAATATTGGATTTTTCCAACAATCTCCCACTTGGGCGACACGTGACACCGAACAAATGTATATTACCTAACTGAGCTCAAACTTTGTTGTCACATGTATGAGTATCTCTTTTAACAATCTTATTATCAACTACACTGGCATAGGACTAAAGAGGTTTTCGTCACTTTAAGTGTAACTAGACCCATCAATAATCACGTATATCATTACAATTAATCAACATATCATTCATGGTGTGTAGCATGAAAATTACATGTAATGTGATCTAACATGCCTATTTTCAACTGGTCCTTTCTTTATTCCTTAATGAGATCAATCATAAAACATAAAGCAACAGAGTCTAAATAAATGAATCAAAACTTTATTTCTACGCAGTATTATCTTAAATACACAGTAATGTGTCCAAACAAAACATAGAACAATAAATATACACAGACTCCCACTAAACTGAAGTATGCTGAAATAACATAACACCCATATGAATCATGTGCTCATGAAAAACCTTGGGTGGTAAACCTTTAGTTAGCGGATCCGCAATCATTGAGTCTATCCCAATGTGCTCTATAGAAATCTGACCACTCTACACCCTTTCCTTCACAACCAGGAACTTAATGTCAATATGTTTTGACTTAGTGGAGATCCTGTTGTTATTGGAATATAGTACTGTCGAATTATTGTTACAATACAACTTAAGTGGTCTTTCAATGTGTACCAAAACACGCAGCCCAATGACAAAGTTTCGCAACCATATTCAATGATTTGATGCCTCATAACATGCTACAAATTCTGTTGCCATGGTAAAAGACGCTACAAGTGTCTGCTTAGCACTTCTCCATGAAACAGCTCCCCCAGCTAACAAAAAAATGTAGCCTGAAGTGGATCTTCTACTATCTTGGCATCCAGCAAAATCAGAATCAAAATACCCAATGATCTCCAACTGATCTGATCTCCTATATGTGAGCATATAATCTTTGTTTCTCTGTGGATATCTCATAACCCGATAACTCGTTTGGCTGCTTTCCAGTGATCCATACCAGGGTTACTTAAGTATCTGCCTAACATACCAACAATAAAACTTAAATCAGGTCTAGTGCAGACCTAAACATACATTAAACTCCCAACAGCCAAAACATATGAAACTTTTTACATCTCTTGAACCTCAAGATCAGTTTTAGGGCACTGACTGAGACTAAACTTGTCTCCCTTAGCCATAGGAGTGTCACCTGGCTTGCAGTTTTGCATGCTAAATCTTTGCAGCATATTTTCTATATATCTCTTTTGTGATAATCCAAGAATACCTTGAGAATGGTCTCGATGTATTTGGATCCCTAATACAAAAGAGGCATCGTCAAGATCTTTCATTTCAAATTTCTTTGATAGAAAAGTCTTGGTTTTGTACAACAAACCTAAATCATTGGTGGCAAGTAGTATATCATCGACATACAACACCAAGAAAATAAACTTACTCCCACTGAACTTATGATACACACAATCATCAACAACATTAGTCTAAAAAACAAATGAGACAATTACTTCATGAAATTTATGGTACCACTGACGAAAAACTTGCTTGAGTCCATAGATGGATTTCTTTAATTTGTAAACCATCTTCTTTGGGTCTCTAGACACAAAGTTTTTAGGTTGCATCATATATATCGTCTCAACAATGTCACCATTAAGAAACGCTGTCTTTACATCCATCTGATGTAACTCAAGATCATAATGTGCAATTAGTGCCATTATTATTCTAAAAGAGTCTTTCGTGGAAACTGGAGATAAAGTCTCTTTAAAATCAATGTCTTCCCTTTGAGTAAAGCTTTTTGCCATAAGACGTGCTTTATATATTTCCACATTACCGTTTGAATCCCTTTTGGTTTTAAAAATCCATTTACAACCAATGGGCTTTGAACCTTCTGGTAATGGGACAAGATCCCAAACTTGATTGTCTTACATTGACTTATACTCTTCATTCATGACATCAATCCACTTTTGAGAATTTGGACCTTTCATGACTTGATGAATATTAATAGGATCATCTTCCACTAATTCATTAATGTCATCATTTTCTTGGAGAAAAACAATGTAATCATTCGAAATAGTTTTTCTCTTCTCTCTAGTGGATCTTCTTAATTCTGTAGGTTCTTGAGGTTGTTGAGGTTGTTCTTGAATTAGCGATATGAGCACCAAATGCACGAGTAAGTCTTCTGACACCTCGAGCTTTAGTGCACTTAATTTTGAAGCATAATGAGACATCTGCATGATGTACTCCCTTATGTTTCCCTTACCCTTATAATTCATGAAGATCAAGTTCGCCAAAAGCGTACTTGTCTCAACCTTATCGTTTTTTTACAAAACGCTGCTCAATATGGGTAAGGTACTCACTGACCAAAGTGATTTCCTCAAATGTAATGCCTCGAAAGACTTTTGGAATGCTGCGCTTAATGATCATTAAACTAACACGGTTCGAGCGCTCCCACATTTCAAAGTTCTTCCTTTCATCAGGAGAACTTTCAGCTGTAAGAGAAGCATGTTGCTTTACCCTTAGTGCATAGTCAAGATCCATGCAACCCAAAGTGATCAGAATGTTATCCTTCCAATCCTTAAAATTAAACCCATTTAGTATGGGTATGCTGTTAATGTTGGCAAATGCAGAAGTAGCAGAGATAGCTGAACAGAGAATAACAAACCAAAGTAATAGTTATGCTCACATAAAACTAAATAAACAATCAATAAATTCAAATATAAAGGCAACATCTCGAGGTACCAAGCACAACATTAATGTCAAGTTTTTGGACAATAACATTAACTCATTAGTGGTCACCTCTATGTAATGGTCAAATACTGACAATAAATTCATGTCAACAACAGTCTTCCTTTGGGCCGACTTATTACTCACACGAAAAAACCTTATAATTATCACGTATTTATCACTACAAGTGTTTGTGTACTTCGGGCCAAACATTAATCTTCCTTTGAGCCAATTAACACCCACATGAAAATACACATACACAACCATCCCAACATTCTCAATGGAAAAATCTACACGAGAGAGGTCACTTTGACGACTTCAAGTTTCAATCAAACCATCTCAAATATTGGTAAAATTAAATAGGAACATGAGATGTCCAACAAATTCAAATCATACTTAACTCGAAATCCATCAAAATTTTGGGAGCATACCTCATTAATACATTAATTAACAGATGATTTGATATCATCACCAGACTTCAAAATTGGTGAATAATTCATGAAGCCCAAACATATATAATCAAAAAATCTTGATCGCATAAAACTTAATTCATTAGATTTAAAAGTAAATCCAAAACTCAATATCACAGATTTAAAAATATAATTGTGTTCTCAAAATTCAGAGAATCATACGTAGAGTGGCTTTGATACCACTTGTTAGAATGAAATCACGAAATAGCATGCTTTAATCACATATAAACATGTATTAGTACGAAAGTCCCAATCCTAAATTCTACGATGATAAACTGAAATAGAATATGGACCACAACCATAAAATGGAAGCGTACCTGAATCCATGAATCGATTATTGAATTGATTCGTGCTTTAACTGGTATGGTTTACCAAACTATCAGATCACCCTTGTTTCACTGTTCGTAGAGAGAATACAGAACGTGAGATTCGAATCTGATGTTTGGGGACCATACCCCTTATTTATAGAATAAGCTTCTTTTAAGCTTACAGAATAAGCTTCCTTGAAGCTTATAAAATAAGATTCATTTATTTTCAATTTGGTCCCTCAACAAATTAAAAATCACTTAATAGTATCTACACATAAAAGCCCATGAATATTATAACATTCATGTAAGCCCATATTTTAAACTTTAGTGGATCACTTCAATTGGGCTTTCTTAAAACAACTATACACATTTAATTTGACACGTGGAAGCCCAATATTGAATTTTTCCAACAAGTTAGACTAAATATATTGAGGGACTAGGGTAAATTTCTATAAAATCAGTATTTTAATACTGAATTAAATCAAAATAATTTCAACAATATATAAAGGTAATTCGATTTTTAAAAAATATAAGCTATAAGAAGCTCCGTCCCGATCACATCAATAATTAATATATAACATGTATTAAGTATTTATTAAGTATAATGAATTAAAAGAAAAAATATATATATATAGCATTGATGAGAATTAGCATGCTTCAGCCTTTCATTTGCTAAGTACTGAAGAAAACGTGCTCTGATTATAAAACGTAATCAAGAAGCATGATTTTAGTTCAAACTATTAGTCCATTAATTCAAAAGGAAAGTTGTTGGTTCACTTATAAAAGCCTTCTGCAAATTTACGTTTTCTTCGCTGGAGTTAAAATTGCAGAATAAAAGAAGGCGCACTTTCACTTATAATGGTTTTTCATCTGTTTTCAAGATCGAAGATGGCGGTTTCAGATCAACATCAAAGATTCATTTGTTGATGAATTGATCTCATTTCAGTTGTAATAGATAGTATATATATAGGTCTCTTACTAGTTTATCTTATATAAAGTTTTCAGAATTCACATAGAAGATAGCAGAGAGAGAAAGTTGTTGGAACTGTCGGATCGCTAACCCTATGCAATTATTTGATTTGGGATCCATACAAGATATGATTAACCCACAGCGGAAAACGAATCATACCTTTCACTGTAGTAGGTGAACCCGCAGTGGAAAAAGAATCATATCTTTCACCGTAGTAGGTGAAGACGAACCAGTTCTAAGGTCAAAACTGCTGAACAATCGATAGAGTGTGGACCTCTCGATCTTCTATCGTATTCCTCGTCTTTTCTCGAACGTTGTGTGGGCAACGATCCTTTAAGAATACCAGCCGTCTTCAACTAAAATCGTTTTGTGATTTTCGTGTGTTTAGAAACGGCTTTCATTTATAGGCTACAACAGGGATTTAGAGGAGGATTAGGATTCGGTCTCCTGATGGGATTAGGAGTCCTAGTTCGACCTAAACACACTTCTTAATCCCATCAATAATAACTCGATCCACTAAAGAGTACGTTTATCTCTCCATGTTTAAGATATCGAATATCCGTTAATTAAATGAATTACTGATAATTCAATTAATTAAAATTTAATTGTAAGATTAGTATCACTCAACTTTATTATCATGTCGGAATAAATCCATTTTCAGGGTTTACATGATAATCCTTATAAGCTTCTCAAGGAGACATCATCATCATCCTAAGTTTCATTCTATAATCAAAAGCACACCATATAAACAACATTTTATCCCATTTTACCGAGCTTATTGATTTAATAAATAAATCTCACTCATTGGTAAATTAAAGAAACATATATCGAGTATATGTGCCCGTTAATATATAATGATTAAGAGGATGCACATCCATAATAATAGAGGTCTTGTTCTATTACATAGTCAGTATAAATTGAACAACCTCAATTGGTCCTGATCAATAGATACAAAATGTACTAGTGTAATTTTGTAATTAAGATAGAATAATACCAAATTACACTATAATCATTCCTATAATTTGTCCAAAATTATCTTGGTTGTGAGCTATCATTTATAATCTATAAGGAACTAATAGCATTATCTTCTGTATGATACCACACAACATGTTATCAACAGTGTAAATTAATTGGACAATTACAATAATATATATAACAAATATAAAATGTAAACATTTAACCATAAAAGATCCGCATATCAAAATAAATATTTATACAAAAGTTAGGCTTATAATTTACATCCTAACAAAAGTGACGTGTGCACTCAATTTTTAAGTTTCTTGTGTATTTTGTAAGTTTGATTGTCATCAATAAAGTTCCCTTTCCTTGTTCCTCATGGACGTCGGCCTTTTAACCGAACCACGTGAAAAAGTGTGTATTGTTGTTTTATGTGATTATTTTTCAATTTCATAGTTGCATAGTGTGAAGTTTGAGTTCTTGGCTTCCAATTCTTTGAAGTTGTTTTGCAAAAGTGAGTTTTTGAGTGTTCTTGACAAACATTAATTATGAGTATATGACAGTCTGCTCCTAAGGAGGTACAGCAGCCCCAAATACATTGAAGTTTGTGCCCTCAAAAAGTCAAACGTAAGACTCGGTTCGTATATTAATGCAGGTTATCATCACTCATTATGATGATTTCACGAGTGTTACCAAATCAATTTAATATAAATATGTGTGGGTGTGATTATTCACTAACCTATTTTTTTATTATTTATATTATTTATATCAAGTAAAGTAGATTATGTTATTTGAATATTTTTTAATAATGATTAATTGAAATTTGAATTTACATTAATTAAAAAATAATAATAACAAACATTATTTATTAATCATGAAATTAATAATTTTCAATTGACATTAAAATATAATTGACAATCACAATAATAAACTTTACATATTTATTTTGTTGTTTCAATTAAGTGGAGTATTTTAATGATAAAACAATTGATCAATTTTTTTAAAAGAAATTGGACAAATTGACATTAAAAAACATTTTACATTCAAATAATAAAAATGAATTATTTATTTTAAGTAAAATGAAATATTTATTTTAAGTATTCACAAATCGTTGATAGTGTTCCCTCCAAAGAATTTCTTACCTCCCAGAACCTTTTCTTCAATAATTTTCAATATTTACACCATCCCTTCTGCTTTCTTTTCTTTATCCTCTTCCGAAGACAAAAAGAAGCCAAAAAAAAAGGTGTCACCCTGCATGATCTTCATGTTCATCAAGAAAACAAGAAATAAGATAATGAAAATGAGATAACATCACAAAATCAAAAAAGTATTATCATTTTTCTACCATCAAAGATGGTTTTGTTTATCTTTTCTATCATCAAAGATTGTATTTTCTGATAAAATAAAAAAATTACTATGTATTCACTGATTTACACAATTTTTGTATTCATTGGATTACACGAAAATTATTTAAAAATTGTGTAAGTCACTTAGTGCATGTTAATTTTTGACTTTTTAACCATAGAAATTTTGTCAAATTTTCTAATTTGTGGTGGAAAGGTAGCAAACCTATCATTTGTATTATGGTCATCAAAACCTAATGAAAATGAAGGGCTTATTTATTTAACTTTTGTTCTCTGAAATTGATCCAGAAATGAGCCATGGCTTTGTTGCAAACCTATCATTTGTATTATGGTCATCGAAACCTAATGAAAATAAAGGGTTTATTTGTTTAACTTTTGTTGGTCTCAAGTGGTGTTCGAGGTTCAAAGGGGGTGAATGAACCTTGGTCGATTTTGCAAAATTTTGAAAAACTTTTCTGCTCTACAAGTTACTTGAACTTGCAGCGTCGGATCGTTACTGCTTACAGCACTAGGATGCAGTGTTGCACGCTGTAACTTGGAGTTTTATGCACAGCGGAAAAATATAATTTATAACACGAGGCTAATTTTCTCAATATGCTTCTTTCAAAAACGTTTTATTCTTTTAAGATATACTTGAAACAGAAGGTTAAAAAGCAAAAAAATAAAGCAATAAACACTTATGACTTATAGTGGTTCGAAGGTGGTGTAATCCTTCTACGTCCACTCTACTGCTCTCGAGCAGGAACTTTGTTAAGCAAGATTGAATTACAGGACCCTCCTAACAATCTATCAACTTTATAAAGTAACAACCTACTGAAGTCCAGCGTACACACAACAACTGCAAACTTCAAAGGTTAACCTACACAAGGTTCTACACTCCCATATAGGGAAGCTGCCTAACTCTAGACAACTATACAAACAGCAAGGATTTCTCCTATCAACTGTTTGACACCTCTAAAACAATTTAAGCACACAACAACAAGGTTAAAAGTATATAAACGAGTTCTTCAACTGGTGCGGTGAAGTGAGCTTCTGAATCCGTTGATGGATCTTTCAGCACTGAGCTTGCTTCACTTCATAGAGGTTGAGTGACTGAAACTGTTGGAAACTTGAATGTTGAATCTTGTAAACTTGAGAGTTTTAGCGTAGATGCTTCAGTTAATCAGTAGTCAGCTTCAGTGTTGCTCTTTCTCTATTTATACTTGTAGGAGAAGATATCCGTTGAAGGAGATATCTCTCTTTTAAATTTGAAATAGTCTGATCAAAGGCATGACTCACATTTAATGCGACTTGACTTTCTCTTTTGGAGCATTTAATGCGGCTGTTGCGGCTAGCAGCTTTCTGCAGCGCGTCAGTCCATGTGGCATCTTCGTATTGGCTCCGTGTCTGCAACTTCGATCTTCTCTAGAACGGCTCTATTTATTCTTGCTTAAATCTTCGTTCCTTGTACTGCATTTATCCTTTCTAGGATTGCAGGATACTTCTTGTTGTAAATGGTGCTGTTTGACTTTTCTGAACTGTAAGGTTTGCGCTGTATCCTAGGTTTTTATGCAACTAATACTATCTTACAGTGCTGCTGTAACTAAGACCTAGTTGCAGTATCTTGGAGTAGAGCAGTTGCATCTTTTCCTTGCAGCACTCCTGTACGCCATTCCTTCTTACTTAGCTGCAGTGAAGTTCTGTCTTCTTGCAGCAATATTGTATCTGCCTTCTTGTAGCAGCTTCTTTTCTGAAAGGCTTAGGTGCAGCTTTATCCTTGTAATACCTTCATTTTTCAGCACTTAAAACTAGACTCAAATCTAATCTATATATTCACTTAAACAATGTGAAAAATGGGATACTTAACACTTCTTATTATAATTACGTTTTGTCTCATCAAAATCTAAACATCGAAATCCTAACAATTTCCCCATTTTTGATGATGACAAAACCTTTAAATTATTTCGTTTATGAAAAAAGCTATTGATTATAAAGAATATCGAAAGTTTCAGGGTTACATGCTTTGAACAGCTTCCATATGACAAATATAAACCCTGGATTCATCAGAGATGCACCATGCTATTCCTTTATCACTAAACATCAGGAAAAACGTAAACAACATGCATAAGTTCATAAGGATTGAACTTTGAACATAAATGAAAAGAAAATTTCTTCATTAACTGAGAGAAATTTTACAAGGCATATATTACAGCAGGGATCACAAGAGAGTATGTAAATTACTGAAATAGGGACCTTTTTGTAGACGATTCTTCAGGTCTTCTATCAGCAAACTTTTCAAGGCATTCTCTTCCTCTTGATCCCTTCCACCAGTCTCTAATGGACTTTTGATAGGACTCTTCTAGCTTCTGCATAAATACTGGAATTTGAATCCACCTAAGCCAGAAGTCCTCACAATAGGGCACGATCCTGCCATGCTTCACTAGGTCGATATAGAATCTCTGAACTTCAAGTTCTCCTTCCCTAGCGAGCTGCTCATATCTCATTAATGCAGTCTTGCAAGTATGGTATCTACTGAATTTACCTTTCCTGCATAGAGTTCTGAAGTTCTTGAGGTATTCAGATCGTTTGTACAAGGTGATCTCCTCAAATGATGGATTATTGTCAGTAGGCAGTCTGATTTCCTTGAAGATGTCAAATCTCCAAGCCATATTTTCTCCTTCAGGCCTCTGATCCATCAGAATGGAAACTTTAGCAGAGATGTTTTCAGTGTCAAGGCGGGGGATTTCTTGAGGAGGACATTGGTAGAAGTCCTTGGAAAAATTCTCCTCTCACCAATTACTCCGAGTCTTTGAATCCAGGCATATAGATCTTGTTCTTCTCTTTGACACCTCTGACTCTCAGACTCATCCCCGCTCATCCTCTTCCTTGAGCCTTGCTGCTGGCTCTCATTCCCTCTCTTTGTATGATAATGAAAGGGAGGTGCTGCATTTTTGCTTACAGCTCTACTGGGTGCAGCGCCTGCTGTTGATATTCTTGCAGCACCAACTCCTCCTTCATCATCTCTCCTCCAGCGCTTGGGAGATGGGATGTCAGCAGCAGCAGATGATCCAGACCTCTTCCTTCTCCTGCTAAGAGGTTGCTGGTCATCATCATCTTCATCTTCTTCTTCAGCTTCCCCTAAGCTCCTCAACTCCTTCCCCCTTTTTGGCATCATCAAAAGCCGGGGGCTGAGCAGGGGCAGCTGGAACCACCTTGGAACGTGGCTTCCGGGTTGGTTGCGGGGCTTCCTGGTGGGCTTCTGTATATTGAGGGAATGCATGATGCATGATGTCCCTCAGTTCTCTGACCGATTAACTCCAAGTTTCCCAAACGATCATCCACATTTCTGGTTCGTTTGGATTGATCAGATGTGCGCTCCAGAAGTGTTTCAAGGATGAGGGAGTGAGTGTTCAGCCTATCAGAGGCATTCTCAGCAAGACGCTTGCACAGCCTGATCTCCTGGTGAGTCTGTGCAGCTTCAACCTTCAACTCTCCCTCTATCCCGACCCATTCCATGTAGAGCCTGTGGGAGTGATCATTAAGCGTCCTCTTGATCATCCCAAGTAGGGCTTCAAGGTCCTTTTTGAAACCAGTCATGGTTTCAGCGTGGAATTGAGCAGCGACCCTGAGATTGTTCCACATGGTAGACTCGTGCTCTTGGAGAGCGTGCACCAGATATCTAACAGCGGCTTCAACTCGGTTGATGGATTCATCAGGAGTCAGTCCCAAATTCCTTCTTGTTGAGGCAACAGTGCATGCAGCATAAGGAATGACAGCTTGAGGGTTCTATGCTACATCCTGCCTCGATGTCTCTGTAGCAACCTCATCCTCATTGTTGCTGGGTTGAGAACTTGTAGAGCTCGAGGATGGGTGTTCTTCATCTTCTGTCTCTTCTTCACCGGATGAGACTTCAACAGGTTCTGGTCCACTAGCTTTCGGCCCATGAACAGCTATGTTGCGCCTCCTCATCATCCTGACGATTTCGGCGTCAGTAACCTCAACGTCCTCAGTAACCTCTGCTGCTGTAATCTTGGAAGGTTCTTGAGAACATGCAGCAGCTGCAGCGTCAACCTCCTCTTGAGGTGTCTTTAGCTGCACAGGGGTTACCTCAGCTACTTCTTCAGCATCCTCTGTGGGTACTGTCTGAACAGCCTCCCCAGCAGAGGTCTTCGATAAGGATCCCATCTCCTCGGCCAGTCCTGCATCTTGGACAGCTTCAGCTGCAAGAATGGGTTCTTGCAGTGCTTCTTGGTTTCTTGCAGCGTCCATAGCATTCAGCACTGTAAGCTCCAATGCTGCAAGAATTTCAGCTTCCACCCCCCTTAATTCTTCAGTTGCTTCGACCACGGTGGTTGCTTACTGTACTGCTGTCTCAGTCAGTACAGGGAGTCCAGCCTTTGCAACTTCCTTCGTAGTTGCGTCATCGGCGTCTTCAGCAAGATCAGAGATTACTACCTGAATGATGGCTGATGGTTTCTTTTGTGAGTCCGTATCAACAGCATCCATGCGAACAGGGGAATCACCATAGTTCAACAGTTGAGATTCCTCCTCCTCTAAAGGATCCAGTGAGACAATGTTGGAGAGATCCTCAACTACTTGCTCGTATGTAGGGGAGTTCACATGGTGTTAGCTTGAACTTCCTTCTCCCCGCATCCTCCTAAGAGTGTGCTGCATCCTGGTTTCTGTTACACTTTGTTGCAGCGCCTGTTGCAACATAGCTTCCTCAGCTTGCTCCATTCCTAGGGTGTCGATTTGCTCTTGGGCAAAAGTGAGGTCATCGCCCCTTCTAACAGCCTCCGCAGCCGGGATAAGGAAAACCTGGACGTTTTTCAATGCTGCTCTCATCGGCAGCTCTGCAGAGTCGGATTCTGCAAGAGCTTTTCCCTTCCCTTTGTCCTTTATTCCCTGAGCAGCACTGCTTTCACCAAGCTCTTGAACTCTTACTGCATACTCAGGTTGCAGGAGTGCCAGAATATCTTCTGATTTGGCCCACTCCAGGATTGCTTGCTCGACTGTCAGGAAATCCTTCAACTTCAACAGGATTTTCCCCTTAGCCAGCCGCATCTCTCTCCAAAGATTGTATTACAGCTCCATATTTCTAGCCGCTGGGAGGATAAGATCAAGCACTGAAGCCTCTGTTTGTAGACGAGCTTCTTCAGTTGACTGGACCCGGAGCTGATGTGGCTCCTGAAGCAGATATGACTCATCCCCAAGGTTTTCTACCACCTTAGAAGGTGTAGAGAGTTGGGCATCAAGAGCTCCTTCTTGATCCCGGGGCTGATGAGACTCATCCTCAACATCTACTACTACCATAGAAGGTATAGAGAGTTGGGAATCAACAGTTGTAGCAGCCTTCTTCTTGCTGCATGGGGCCCTTCTAACCAAGGGTGTGTTATCATCCGAGGAAGAGGATTCAGGTTCAGGTACAGCCTTCCCTAAGCTCTTCTTGATGATAGGAAGATGACTCTGAACATCCTCTTCTTCGGCTTCTCCCCAGCTGCTCACAGCTTCATCTTGCAGTGCCAGGGTAACATTCTTTTTATCTTTGGTTTTCTTCCTTGCTACCCCAGCTTCTGCTGTCTTCGGTTGGGTCTTACCCTTCTTCTTTTCGCCAAGATACTTTTCGATGGGGATGGGGGTCGGTGCTGCAAGTTGAAGACCAAGCTTGTAGAGCAGAGAGCAGATGGTGATGTCATAGCTTCTTCGCTTCGTTGTCTTCTCTGCTTCCTCCCATAGCCTCTTCATGATGAACCTTGCCCAGTTCACCTTTTCTCCGGCCATGATGGCAGACATGATCCGAAACTGGAGATCTGTGCACTTGTCATAAATCCCTGTTCGGCCTTCAATGGAGTATGCACAGATATCATGAAGGAGTTCAAACTCCGGCTTGAAGAGCTTCTTTGGGGCGCTTCTCTTGATTTCAGCCCCTGCATCCCTTACTCGAAAGAGATCCCACATCTCTTGAGCAGTTCCCTCCGGCGGAAATGCTGAAGGTGGTAGCAATGTCTCTAACGGTTAGAGACCGTTCTTCCTCGCCTGCGTCCATCCTGAACAAGATATAGTTCCTATTCTTCGCCTGCCTAGCGTAGGAGTAGAATCTCTGTACTGACTTCATGTAGAAGCCAGCGTAAACGGTAGTTAGAAGCCCTATGACTTGGGTTCGCTGAAAGGCATCGAAGATTTTCTTAACGAGGGCATTATCATACAGCCCAGAAGTATAGACGTGCTCCTGGTTGATCAAGTGTCCTTCCAAGATGATGGTGTGTCTGGCAGCCATAGATTTCTTAGAGAGAAAGGATGAAACACTTCGAAGAATTGGACTTAGAGTTTTTTACGAAAAAAAGTTTCTCTCCTTGGATGATGATGACAATAAAATAAATTCGAAAGACGCGGTTATGGGAGATATGACGGATCTCAAAGGACGTGTGATAAGATCAACGGTTGGGATAAATCAGAGGAAATTTATCTTACGGTCCAGAAAAAGACGGAGACGTCAAATCGTCAATAATCATTAAAGAGTGCGTGGGCTTCTGACACATGCAGACTTTGCATTTAATGCTGAATGACATGCACTTTGCCGCCCAAATAAATGTCTTTTTAAGGTTGCAGCATCCTTGGTACGAGGTTGCAGAGTAATCAATACTCTTTTAAAATAAATGTTGTAACCTGGTGCTACTTATACTCCCGATTTCTGCTGTACTGTAAGAATATATATAATGCAGCGCTGTTTGAACCCAGCGCTGTATGAAGGCGTAGCTTACAACACTATACTTACTGCTTCTCAAGCATGTATAGGTTCCCCCTTAGATTTTGCACCTTCTTTTTCTCCTCATAACTTAAGAATTCCCAACTCGTTTCGAAACATAGAAAACCTCGATTCACTCAAAGGCTTGGTGAATATATCTGCAAGCTGGAGATCCGTATGAACTTTCTCAAGCACAATATCCTTCTTTTCCACGTGATCTCTTATAAAATGATGTCGTATGTCAAAGTGCTTCATTCTTGAATGAAAGATGGGATTATGGGTAATTGTTATAGCACTTGTATTATCACAAAGAATTGGAGTCTCTTTTTCTTCAATTCCATAACCTCTAAGTTGCTGCTGTATCTAGAGAATCTGCGCACAGCAACTTCCTGCTGCAACATACTCTGCTTCTACTGTAGAGGTTGCAATCAAAGTTTGTTTCCTGCAGAACCATGAGACAAGTCTATTTCCTAGAAACTGACAAGTCCCACTGGTACTTTTCCGATCAATCTTGCAGCCTGCATAATCTGAGTCAGAGTAGCCTTTAAGCTTGAATCCTCTTTCCTTTGGATACCATATGCCTACTTCCTGAGTTCCTTTCAGATACTTGATGATTCTCTTGACCGTAGAGAGATGTGATTCTTTTGGAGCTGCTTGAAATCTTTCACAGACTCCAACTGCAAACATGATGTCTAGCCTGCTTGCTGTAAGATATAGCAAGGATCCAATTAGACGTCTGTACTTTGTGATGTCAACATCTTTACCATCTTCATCTTTTTCAAGGCTTATTGATGTCGATATAGGAACAGATGTTGATGCACCATTCTCCATGCTAAATTTCTTGATAAGCTCCTTCGTATACTTGACTTGACTGATGAAGGTTCCTGTAGATAGCTATTTTACTTGCAGTCCAAGAAAGAAACTTAATTCTCCCATCATACTCATCTCGAACTTTGATTGCATCAGGTTGGAGAACTTCTCACATAACTCTTTATTGGTGGATCCGAAGATGATATCGTCCACATAGATCTGTACTAACAGTACACTTTCTCCATCCTGTATCCTAAACAGCATCTTGTCGATTGTTCCTTTCTAGAAACCATTCTCTAGCAGATAGAGAGATAATGTGTCATACCAAACTCTTTGTGCTTGCTTCTGTCCATATAGGGCCTTGTGTAGCCTAAACACCTTCTCTTCTACTTGATCTTTAAAACCTGGAGGTTGTTCAACATACACTTCTTCTGTAAGGAGACCATTCAGGAATGCACTCTTAACGTCCATTTGATAGACATTGAAAGCAAAAGTCTCATCAAAATCAATTCCTTCTTCCTGGCAATATCCTTTGGCAACTAATCTTGCTTTGTTCCTTACAACGAGTCCAGATTTGTCTAACTTGTTCTTGAAGACCCAATTTGTTCCTATTACCCCCTGATGAGTTGATCTTGCAACTGTTTGTCATACTTGATTTCTTTCAAAACCATTTAGCTCTTCTTGCATAGCTTGTACCCAGTTGCTATCTTGCATTGCTTCTTCAACATTCTTTGGCTCTATCTGAGATATGAAGCATGCAAACAATGCTTCATGAGGGATGGATCTTCTTGATCTTACTCCAATGGATGGATCTCCTATGATAAGATCCCTTGGATGATTCCTTAGCCATGTCCTGTCAGGCTCAAAGATATGTTCTGGTCTAGGTTGCTCCTCTTGTTGCTGTATAGCAGGAGGTTCTGCTGCTGTAAGAATATCTGCTGCATCCATAGTTGCAGCTTCCTCTTCTTTGTCTTCTCCTGTAGGCAGAACTCCTTCTACATATGGAACAACATTCTCTTTCCTTGGAGCTGTCTCTTCAGGTGGTTCTTCTAACTTCTTGGTGTCACAGTGTGGTTCATCAAACACCACGTGAATAAATTCTTCAACCACCAAGGTTCTCTTGTTAAATACCCTGAAAGCTCTACTTACAGCAGAGTATCCTAGAAATACTCCTTCGTCTGATTTTGCATCAAAAGTTTTTCAGATGCTTATTTTCATTGTTGAGAATATAACACATGCATCCAAAGATATGCAGATAAGAGATATTTGGTATATATCTATTCCAAATTTCATAAGGAGTTTTGTCTAGATCCTTGATGATTAGACATCTGTTCTGAGTGTAGCACGCAGTGTTGGTTGTTTCAGCCCAAAATCTCTTGGGTACTTCTACTTCTGCTATCATTGTCCTTGCTGCTTCCTTGAGGGTTCTGTTTCTTCTTTCAGCTACACCATTTTGTTGAGGTGTTCTTACAGCAGAGTATTCATGTCGAATACCATTATCACGACAGAATTTCTCAATGAATTTGTTTGTGAACTCAGTTCCTCTGTCTGATCTTATCTTCACTATACTCAAGCTCCTTTCATTTTGAATTTTCTTCATGAGACCAAGTAGTTTGTCTTGAGTTTCTAATTTCTTTGCAAGCAAGATTGTCCATGTGTATCTGGAGTAGTCATCTACAACTACAAGAGAGTACTTCTTCCCACTCAAGCTTACTGGTTCTACTGGTCCAAATAGGTCCATGTGTAGAAGATCTAGAATCCTGTGCGATGACTTTCGAATCTTGTTTTTGAATGAGCTCTTAACTTGTTTTCCTTTCTGACAAGCTCCACAGATATTCTTCTTCTTGTATGCCACATCTGGCAATCCTCTCACAAGGCCCTTTCTTGCTAGCTTGTTGATAGATTTGAAGTTCAGATGGTTTAATCTCTTGTGCCACAGCTAACTCAGCTCTGGTGGACTTTTCATAATGACGCATGTTGGTTGAATAGAAGAGTTCCAATCAGCTAGATAGATGTTTCATCTTCTTGTTCCTGTAAGCTTGACTTCATTTGAGGTGCTGTCCTTGATTAAAAATTTGTTGAGGTTGAATTCCACTGCATATCCCTTGTCATAGAACTGATGCTTAAAAGGTTGTATGTGAGTCCTTTCACATAGGATACATCCTTGATCTTTATGTTTCCTTTGACTAAACATCCACTTCATTTTTTGCTTCCTTTGGAATCATCTCCAAAGATGACCTTGGGTCCTTTGCATTCTTAAAAGTCTTTTAGAGTTTCTTTACTGCCTGTCATGTGCCTTGAGCAGCCGCTATCAATATACCATACATCACTACTGCAACCTGGCACTGAAACCTGCAACAATTTCAAACAGATTTAGGTATCCACTTTTGTACGGGTCCTTTCAGGTTAGTTGCTTTAGGAACCCAAACTTTCTTAACAGTCAATATCTTGCTGTAAGAATTGTTGGTTCTCTAGTTATATGCAGTTTTGCTTTTGAACTGCCTGTTAGAGGTGTGTGCAGAGATAACATATGTGTTACCAACACTTTTGTAGTGTGGTTTTCCACCATACTTCCCTTAAGTATATCCTCTTTGAGGTTTAGACATGTAAGTCTCAGTATAGGTGGGAAAGTTTCTTCTGTGCTGCAACTTAATGGGTTGCTACATCCTCTTGTTTCATACAACAGATGGCTTCTACTTCAGCCAGTTTTTAAATGCAGACTTACTTCCTACAGTTGAGCATTGGGGTTTCTTCCCCTTATCCATCATTGTTGTTTTGTTCAAGATCTTCACAGAGTCACATAGTAACTCTTTTTCCATTGAGGTTTCAGCTTGAACAAAATTTACAGCTTTGGATGTACTTGCTGTAGTCTGAGAGATGTGATTGCTGTAACCTATGCCTGATTTTTCAAAAGGGTTTCTATTTTTTATTTCGAAAAGCTCGAACAGTTGGGTAGCGTTGGAGATCTTGTTGTCTTTAGTGAGCTCAGTCCCCTCATATATTTGCTCCAGCTTTTTTCATATTTCTTTGGATGTTGAGCAGGATTTAACTTTGCTAAACTTGTCTTTATCCAAAGTGATGAACAGAGCATTCTTTGTCACATTATCTAAGTTGGCTCTCTTCTTGTCTTCGTTATTCCACTCTTGTCGTGGTTTGGGCAGGAAGTTCAGTGGTGGCTGCTCTTCTTCTGCTTGGTCTCTTCCAAACATTGGATTCACCTTCGTAGGTATGATTGGTCCTTCAGTGATGACCGTCCATATTTCATCATTCATTGCTGAAAGATGTGCCTGCATTCTTATCTTCTAATCGTCATATTCCATTATGGAAAACATAGGTAACTTGTGATTAGAGGAATCCATGATATGCTGTAAGAATGAGTTTTTGAATGCAGAGAAAAGAGTGAGTCTAAGGCGGATCTGGGTAGATGACCAGATAAGTTGGCTTTTAACCCAACGTGCTCTGATACCACTTGTTGGTCCCAAGTGGTGTTCGAGGTTCAGAGGGGGGGTGAATGAACCTTGATCGATTTTGTAAAACTTTGAAAAATATTTCTGCTCTGCAAGTTACTTGAACTTGCGGCGTCAGATCGTTACTGCTTACAACACTATGATGCATTGCTGCACGTTGTAACTTGGAGTTTTATGCACAACAGAAAAATATAATTTATAACACAAGGCTTATTTTCTCAATATGCTTCTTTCTAAAACATTTTATGCTTATAAGATATACTTAAAACAAAAGATTAAAAAGCACAAAAATAAAGCAATAAACACGTATGGCTTATAGTGGTTCGAAGGTGGTGTAATCCTTCTACGTCCACTCTACTGCTCCTCGAGCAGGAACTTTGTTAAGCAAGATTGAATTACAGGACCCTCCTAATAATCTATCAACTTTACAAAGCAACAACCTACTGAAGTCCAGCGTACATACAGCAACTGCAAACTTCAAAGGCTAACCCACACAAGGTTCTACACTCCCACACAGGGAAGCTGTCTAACTTTAGATAACTATACAAACAGCAAGGATTTCTCCTATCAACTGTTCGACATCTCTAAAACAACCTAAGCACCCAACAACAAGGTTAAACGTATATAAACGAGTTATTCAACTGGTACGGTGAAGTGAGCTTCTGAATCCGTTGATGGATCTTTCAGTACTGAGCTTGCTTCACTTCACAGAGGTTGAGTGACTGAAACTGTCGGAAACTTGAATGTTTGAATCTTGTAAACTTGAGAGTTTTAGAGTAGATGCTTCAGTTAATCAGTAATCAGCTCCAGTGTTGCTCTTCCTCTATTTATACTTGTAGGAGAAGATATCCGTTGAAGGAGATATCTCTTTTTTGAATTTGAAATAGTCTGATCAAAAGCATGGCTCGCATTTAATGCGACTTGACCTTTTCTTTTGGAGCATTTAATGCGGCAGTTGCGGCTAGCAGCTTTTTGCAGCGCGTCAGTCCACGTAGCACCTTCGTATTGGCTCCATGTTTGCGACTTTGATCTTCTTTGGAAAGGCTCTATTTATTCTTGCTTGAATCTTCATTCCTCGTACTGCATTTATCCTTCCTAGGATTGCAGGATATTTCTTATTGTAAATGGTGCTGTTTGACTTTTCGGAACTGTAAGCTTTGCGCTGTATCCTAAATCTTCATGCAGCTGATACTATCTTGCAGTGATGCTGTAACTAAGATCTGGTTGTAGTATCTTTGAGTAAAGCTGCTGCATCTTTTTCTTACAGCACTCCTGTACGTCATTCCTTCTTACTTAGCTGTAGTGAAGTTCTGTCTTCTTACAGCGATGTTGTATCTGCCTTCTTGCAGCAGCTTCTTTTCTGAAAGGCTTAGGTGCAATTTTATCCTTGTAAAACCTTCATCTTTCAACACTTAAAACTAGATTCAAATCTAGTCTATGTATTCACTTAAACAATGTGAAAAATGGGGTACTTAACACTTCCTATTACTATTACGTTTTGTCTCATCAAAATCTAAACATTGAAATCCTAACAACTGAAATTGATCCAGAAACAAACAATGACTTTATCGTACAGATCATAAGGAAGTAAGTGTGTTCGATCAGACCATGTTTCTTCGATGTATTTTAGGATTATGGTGGACTTAGTCATGGGGTGTTCTCCTTGAACGAGGACGAGGATCTTCTTGTGAGCTGGATTGTACTTCAAAAGAGACAAACTTATGTTGCAAGAGATCCTATTCAATGTACACATACTTCACTCCCTTCAACATTAGTTCCCATATCACTCTTAACCATGGATGAAATATCCAAAAATATCTGTGATATTTCTATTTTTTCATGTGATCGATGTCATTCTTAATCAACGATGAAATATCTGAAAATATCTTTAATCTATACATTTTTTCACGTGATCAATAAAAAAAACGGTCTGCAGCTATATATCTATGATATTTTCATTTTTTCATATAATCGATAAAAAAATGAGAAATTTTATCAAAATATCAATAAAATATAGATAAATATCCGTATCGATTTCGATATTGGTGGCTCCATGGTATAAATTGTAGGAAAATAGGAAAAATATTGATAAATATCGATATCGATTTTTTATTTTATGAATCAAATTATGAGAAAATTGATGAAATATGAGGTCATACAAATTATAGAAAAATCGGTGAAATATGAGGAAATATTAGTAAATATTGATATCAATTTCAATATTGATGGTTTTATAATATAAATTATTGGAAAATCGATGAAATATGAGGAAATATTAGTAAATATCGGTCGAATATCAGGAAAATACTGATAAATATAAAAAAAATATCGATAAGAATGATGTATCAATATTTCCACGGATACCGATATTTTCGTAAAATTAAGACATCGATATTTCCATTAAAACCAAAATTTTCATTCTTGCTCTTAACATATGGGGGGATGACCAATTACCATATAACACTACTTATGACATAATTGGTATGATGGAATGAGTTGGGAATGTAATCATCATTCATATTCCTTTGATTGATATAATTTATAAGTGGGAATCACCATTTCTCTAAAAATTATTATTACCATAGATGTGGGAATGGTCATTCCTTCCTACACTCATGGTATTATATACTCACACGTAGAAATGAATAAATTAGATTTATTAATTTTAATTATTTTATCATTATTTGCTTTATTTTTTTATAAGTTGACTTCCCAAAGTTAAATTATTATATAAAATTATTTATAAATAATATAATATATAATATTAATATAAAATAAAAAATTTAAAATATCAAATAAATAATAAAATTAAGTACATAACTAAAAAAATGAATGTAATTTTTTTAAAACATAGAGATAATATGAATATAATATTAATAATATAAATAGGTTTACTCTAGTATAAGATTTATCTAATTATATATATAAGATAAATGAATATTAGGATAAATAATAATTTATTTAAAAATATATAAATAAATTATAACTAATTAAAATATTTTTAGATAATATAATATATTATTTTAATAACATATAATCATATAAAATAATTAATAAAAATTATCATAAAATATAATATAATTAACTACTATAAGAATATGTAAATAATAAAAAAAAATATACTAATAATAAAATTAAAAATAAAATATTTAAATATAATTTTCAGTAATTTTTTTAATTAATTAAATATAATATATTATTTAAATTTGAGAGATAATGGAACAAGAATATTAAAATAAAATTATAGTGAACGATAATTTAGGTCAAATAAAAATTGATTTAATATTTTATTTGTAGTTATTAATTATAAAATATAATCATAATGATTATATCGATCATTTCCTATTTTTTTGTGATACCAATCATAGGAATAAATATTTTTATACAATTCATTTCCCATCATCATTCTATTCTTAGGTTCATTCCATTCCTACCTAATTTCATTCCACCATACCAGTCATGTCATTAGGGACTCTTCCATGCCTATTTAATTCAGTTATGTAATTAAGACTTTTTATGGTACTAGTATTATGATCAATTCAAACTAAAAAAATTAAAAAATAATACAAATATGGTCTATATTAAATTAGAAAATACAAAAATTATTGGATTAGGATTATAAAACTTTGAATTAGAATGCTAATATAAATTATTCAAATATAAAAATACCAAATTACTATTAATTGAACAATAATCCTTAATAAGTATAATATCAGACTTTAACACATTAACTATTCATGAATAATATTATATTTTAGGAGATCTATGAGATTTTCTTTTACATTTTGTATTTCATCACTTATTTCAGAATAATAATCAAGTGACATCAATAATTAATATGAAATATGCATCAAGTGCAGTGAATCATGAGATGAAATATTATATATATATATAATTGTGAGTGTTAGCATACATTTCTGGTTGCTGGTTTTTTGTCTAAGTATAAGCAAAAGTGTGTTTCAGAAATCGTGGTTGAAGAAGGCATTTTTTGTTCAAGTTATTACTTATAAAGGTGTTAAATGGTTTTACGTTTTATTCAATTTGCTCTTAAAGTATAAAACAAAGGAAGGTGCTATTTCACTTAGAGAAGCGTGGTGACGTGGCGATGTTTTTTAGTTAGGTTTGTTAGTTAACTCCCTCAACTTTGCAAACGGGCATTTGGTGGAATCAGTTTTCAAGAACCAGTTTGGTAGTTTCAGATGCAGATTGCGAGCGCGTTTCTTGGGAATTTCGGTTCATTCTTATTGCAGTTAATCATGTATATATAGGTCTATTTCATTTGTATGATAGATATAGAATTCATTCAATCTGCAGATTTTAGCTGAGAGAAAAAGTTGAGTGTTGGCTCAGTTTTGAGCATTCTAAAGTGTTGTTGTTTTCTTTGTTTTCAATAAGATTTCCCTCCCCTGATTTCCCATGGATGTAGGCCTTTAATGCCGAACCACGTTAAATGATTGTGTGTTGTTTTTCTTTAAGTTTTCAATTCGAATTCCTTGGTTGCTAGATCAAATCTTGAAGTTCTTAAGTTGGGGTTTGTGAAGTGATTTGCAGAAGTGTTTTGGAAGTTGCTTTGCAAGATTGTGGATCATCCTTACCTGACAATTGGCGTCGTCTGTGGGAAGCCAACTGAAGGTCCAAGAAGATGAGTTCTTCCAGGTTTGATGTTGAAAAGTTCAATGGAGAAGGAGATTTCGGATTGTGGAGACTTAAGATCAGGGCATTGCTGGTTCATCAAGGTGCAGCAATAGCTTTGAAAGGTCCTGATGGTTTTTCAGAAGCCATGAAAAAGGAAGAGAATGAGATGATTCTTGAAAAGGCTTACAGCACTTTGATCTTGAGCCTTGGCAACAAAGTATTAAGAGAAGTCTCAAAGGAAAGTACAGCAAAAGGAATATGGGATAAGTTGGAAAGCTTGTACATGGTAAAAACCTTGGCAAATCTCCTATATATGAAGAAGAAACTCTATGCCTACAGAATGTTGGAAGAGAAATCAGTCACAAGCCAGCTTGGTGAGTTTTTGAAAATTCTTGATGACTTAGAAAATATTGGAGTAACTCTGACTGAGGAACATAAGGCACTTATGCTACTCAGTTCAATGCCTAAATCTATGGAGCACTTTATTGATACCATATTATATGGGAGGCATGATTCAATTACACTGGATGAAGTAGTGATTGCCTTGAAGTCTAAGGAGTTATCAAGGACCAATGAGGCCAAGAAGGAACCTGTAGGTGAAGGGTTAGTTGTGAGGCAACAAAACTCTAAGAAAAGATTCCAGAAGCAAGATCACAAAGTGCCTGCAAAGAGGAATGAAAAAGAGACTCCAAAGTCCACTGATGATGTAACCACCAATGCCTGCTTCCATTGCCATAAATCTGGCCATTACAAAAAGGACTGCTTGAAGTACAAACAATACAAGCAAAACCAAAACAAGACTCAACCAAGTCAAGCAAATCAGACAGCTCAACCTCCTGTAGCAGACTCAGGATATGATTCAGCAGAGGTCCTTTCTATTACTACTGATAATATCTCTTCTGAATGGATTCTTGATTCAGGCTGCTCTTTCCATATGAGCCCCAATAAGGAATGGTTTAAGGACCTGAAGCTGCAAGAACTTGGTAAGGTTCTACTGGAAAATGATAGGTCTTGTTTAGTTAAGGGTATTGGTTCTGTGGGACTGGTCATGTTTGATGGGGTAATGAGAGTTTTATCTCAAATGAGATATGTTCCAGAGCTGAAAAGAAACTTGATTTCACTTGGAATGTTGGATTCACAAGGTTATAAATTTCAGTGTGAGTCAGGATGCTTGAAAGTTCTCAAAGGTACTAACATAGTGATGCAAGACAGTAAAAAGAATGAATTGTACTTCTTGAATGAGAAGACATGGGTACCTCAGGTAAACTCAAGTCAGGAGATAGATAGGACATCTTTATGGTATGAGAGACTTGGCCACATCAATGAAAAGGGATTACAAGAATTGGTAAAAAGAAAAGTGTTTGGTGCAGACAGAATTTCTAAACTGGATTTTTGTGAGTGTTGCATACTAGGCAAGGCTAAGAAACTGAGCTTCAAGGTTGGATTGCATACAACCAAGGCCCCATTGGATTATATACACTCTGATCTCTAGGGACCAACTAGGACTAAGACAAGAAATGATGGCAGCTATTTCCTTTCACTCATTGATGACTTCACCAGAAAAATTTTTATTTTGAAAACTAAAGATGAGGCATTTCAGACTTTCAAAACTTGGTTAGTTGAGATGGAAAACACCACTGGGAAGAGAGTGAAGTACCTTAGGACAGATAATGGCCTTGAATTCACCTCTGAAGAGTTCAACTATTTTTACAAGGAGAAAGGTATTGCAAGACACAAAACTGTTCCTAGAACTCCACAGCATAATGGCCTTGCAGAAAGAATGAACCAGACCATATTAAAAGAGGTAAGATGTATGTTGATTAGCTCAGGCCTGCCTAAACAATTTTGGGGAGAAACTGTAGCTACTACAGTACATTTGATTAACAGGTGTCCATCTTCAGCAATCAGTTTTAAGACTCCAGAGGAAATATGGCATGGCTATACTGCAGACTACAGCAACTTGAGGGTATTTGGTTGTTTGGCTTTAGCTTATGTCAAATAAGACAAGTTGGAACCAAGGGCACTTAGGTGTGTATTTCTTGGATATCCTAAGGGAGTTAAGGGCTATAGACTATGGTGTTTTGAAAAGGATAACCAAAAGTGTATAATATGCAAGGATATGGTATTTGATGAATCAAGAATGCCACTGAAAGTAGATGAAACAGGAGCAAGTTCATCTAGAGACATAGATAGGTCTGAGCTTGAAGTGGAGTTGCTGAAAGCAAGGGATCTACCTGCAGAAGTTGAAACTGATTCTGATGAAACTAAAGTTGAAAATCATGGAGAGCTTTCAGATTATTAGTTGGTAAGAGATAAATCAAGAAGACAAGTTAAACCACCAAATAGACTTGGCTTTTCTGATAACATATCATTTGCTTTGGTTGTTGCTCAAGAAGTTGACAGTCAAGAGCCTAGAGATTACAAGGATGCTACAACCTGCTCAGAAAAAGAAAAGTGGCTTGTTGCTATTCAGGAGGAGTTAGCTTCCTTGGAAAAGAATAACACCTGGGCAGTAGTGAAGAAGCCAAAGAATCAGAAGTTAGTAGGGTGTAAATGGATTTTTAAGAAGAAGATAGAAGCTGCAAAAGGTAATCAAATCAGATACAAAGCCAGGCTAGTGGCAAAGGGTTTTACTCAGAAAGAGGGTGTGGATTACACTGAAATATTCTCCCCAGTAGTGAAGCATTGTTCCATAAGAATTCTTCTAGCAATAGTAGCTTAGTTTGGAATGTTGCTACACCAAATGGATGTCACCACTGCATTCCAACATGGAGAGCTAGAAGAGGAAATCTATATGGCTGTTCCAGAAGGCCTGCAGATAGAGAATAAAGAGAATAAAGCTTGTTTGTTAAGAAAATCCTTGTATGGACTTAAGCAAAGTCCTAGACAATGGTATCTAAGGTTTGATCAGTTCATGCAGAAGATTCAGTTCATGAGGAGCAAATTTGACAGCTGTGTTTACTTCAAGCATGGAAGTGAAGGTCATATTTTCTTACTTTTGTATGCAGATGATATGTTTATTGCAAGCAACACCATGAATGATTTGCTAAAGGTAAAGGAGCTACTTAAAACTGAGTTTGACATGAAGGACCTTGGGATTGCCAAAAGAATGTTGGGAATGGACATCAGTTTTAATGCTGAGAATGATGAAGTGTTTCTAGAGCAAGCCGAGTATTTGAAGAAGGTGTTAATCAAGTATCAAATGAATCAAGCAAAGAGGAGTATCATTCCAATTGGGCAGCATATAAAGCTTTCTAAAGATCAATGCCCCAAGTCTCAATAAGATTCAGACAAAATGAGAAGCATACCATATTCAAATGCAGTAGGTAGTTTCATGTATGCAATGGTCTGCTGTAGACCAGACCTTGTATATTCTATGAGTGTCATTAGTAGGTTCATGTCAGATCCTGGGATGATGCATTGGGAGACTATAAAATCAGTTATGAAATACTTAAATGGTATATTATATCATGGAATCAGATTCAAGAAAGTCTATGGAAGTTCAGCCCCTTTGGAAGGTTTTGTAGATGTAGATTATGCCTCTAATATAGATACAAGAAAATCTTTGACAGGTTACATCTTCACATTATTTGGATCTGCTGTGAGTTGGAGGACTTCTCAACAATCAGTTGTGACACTTTCCACAACTGAGGTAGAATTCATAGCTTTGACAGATGCAGTGAAGGAAGAAATATGGCTTAAAGGTATAATGGAAGAGTTTGGTGTTTATCAAGATTCAATTTGCATACACTGTGATAACAGCAGTGCAATACACCTTTCTAAACACCAAGGATACCATGAAAGAACTAAGCACATTGATGTGAGATTATACTTCATAAGAGATGAAGTTGAGAAGAAATCAGTTTCAGTTTGCAAGATAGCTTCAGAGTTGAATCCTGCAGATGCATTTACTAAAGTTGTGCCTGTAGCAAAGTTTCAATTATGCATGGAGTTGAGTGGTTTAGTTGGTAAGTCTGCAGGCAATGTTACTTGAAGGAATTATCTTTGACCGAACAGGTAAGTGACTAAAAGCATGCTAAAGGTGGAGATTTGTAAGTGTTAGCATGCATTTCTGGTTGCTAGTTTTTTGTCTAAGTATACGCAAAAGTGTGTTTCAGAAATCGTGGTTGAAGAAGGCATTTTTTGTTCAAGTTATTAAGTCAGTTTTGTACTATAAGTGCTATTCCACTTATAAAGGTGCTGAATGGTTTTACGTTTTATTCAATTTGCTCTTAAAGTATAAAACAAAGGAAAGTGTTATTTCACTTACAGAAGTGTGGTGACGTGGCGACGTTTTTTAGTTAGGTTTGTTAGTTAACTCCCTCAGCTTTGCAAACGGGCATTTGGTGGAATCAGTTTTCAAGAACCAATTTGGTAGTTTCAGATGCAAATTACGAGCGCGTTTCTTGGGGATTTCGGTTCATTCTTGTTGCAGTTAATCATGTATATATAGGTCTATTTCATTTGTATGATAGATATATAATTCATTCAGTCTGCAGATTTTAGCTGAGAGAAAAATTTAAGTGTTGGCTCAGTTTTGAGCATTGTAAAGTGTTGTTGTTTTCTTTGTTTTTAATAAGATTTCCCTCCCCTAATTCCCGTGGATGTAGGCCTTTAATGCCGAACCATGTTAAATGATTGTGTGCTGTTTTTCTTTAAGTTTTCAATTCGAATTCCTTGGTTGCTAGATCAAATTTTGAAGTTCTTGAGTTGGGGTTTGTGAAGTGATTTGCAGAATTGTTTTGGAAGTTGTTTTGCAAGATTGTGGATCATCCTTACCTGACAATAATAAGTGATTCGGATACATTTGTGATAATAGGATGTAACATATGTGCGATAATGAGTGTATTAAATAACAATATTTATTCAACTACCTAATTTGGTAGGGTATTTATTTAAGGAATGCATTCAAAATTTATTGAGGATGAAAAAGATTCAATTGTATTAAAAGATTATAGCATTAATGATGACAGCTTGCTCCTAAGCAGCAATAGTGAGCCCCTCGAAAAGTCAAACTTAAGAGTCATCAATAATATAATGGAATTTATATGTAACATAAATAAGTGAATAGTTAAATTCAATTTTGATAGGATGATATTGTAATAGATTTTGATGAGACAAAACATGTAATAGTTAGGTTTAGCAATTTGGTTAGACTCTTAAATGTAAAAGTTTAGCTAAGGTAAAGATATTGAAAGAGGATGAAGAAGATACTAGAAGAAGTCTGCGCCAAGTCACTGCTATCTGCATGAAGTCAGGATACTGCATCTTCAAGTAAAGAATTTATTTAAGTATGGAAAGATGTTGGGAGCTAGCTTAAAGCATCTCAAGTCAGAGAAAACTATCTCATCAGGCGACAAAGCAGCAAGCCAATCTTCAAACTCATCAAAGTTAGCGCTCTCTGAAGAGTCGGTAGAAACACTCCAGTCCAAACCAATCACAGGACGCCATCTGAAAAGAACAAGGATTGAGCACTGATCATTTCAGAGTAAGGCGGGCGCAGTGCAGAGGTAAAGGGTACAACAAAAACAGTGTTAGAAGATCTTGTACGACCCAATAGCTGCATGACACCTCACCTCGAAGAAACTGTCTCTGCAACGGGAAGATTTCTTAGAATTCTATAATTAGGAGTTGAGTGCACATGGAACGACAACTGAAACATTCATCTCGCGAGGCTATCATTCAAGATTCAACTTATCTCAAGCTTATTTATTTCAGTCACTCAATCTATCAAGCAGCAAGTCAGCTACCTTTCTATAATCTGCTTGTCTGTGTGCTTATTGCTTTATTCTTATATTTATCTATCTTACCCATCAAGCATCCTGCATAAAAGGAATTCTTTGAAAAACACATAATTTCCGCTATGCATTTAAAACTCTCTTAAGTCCTGAGGTAACTGCTCAAGCAGTAACCTATCAAGTGTAGTGAGCTCTCTAAGCTACCTGCTCCTCGAAGAACTTACATTTTTTAAGGAAAAATTTGAAAATTTGATAAGGTTAATTGACCCCCCCTCTTAACCTTATACCACTTGGGACCAATAAGTTTTTAATCCTATTAGAAGTAGTAATGTTAATATAAAAATATTAATGTTAATTAGTTTGTAACTCAAAAATCATTCAATTATAAATGAAAATATTTCTATAAATCATTCAATTCGGGTCGACCCGATCCTAATCCGTGAATTTTGTTTTTTATTATATGTTGATTTTTATGTTATAAATGTGTGACATTTATATTATATTAGTTTGATATTTATGTTATGTTAGTTTGACATTTATGTACAAATATCATAACATTTATGTACAAATATCATAACCTTTATGTATTGTAAAGAAAAAGAATTTTAACTTTTTTTTAATCAACACAACTTTATGTGATATTACTCATAGTTTTTAACTATGTTAGTTGAACCTTTATATATCACATAAAAGATTGGGATATTTGTAAATAAATGTGACATGAATATAAATAAAAGTGACATGAGTATTACATAAAGGTGTGTGTATATATATATATATTGTGTTGAAATTCTTTTTTTTTTCCCTAAATTACAGTACATAAAAGTAAGGATACTTTGTACATAAATATGACACTAATATAACATAAAAGTCACACTAATACAACATAAATATTGAAATAAAAAACTCACAGATCCAGTTCAACCTGAATTAACCTGAATTGCATGTACATCTATTGCACATCACACTTACTCATAAGATGGATATTAATCTTAAAATAATCATTTAATAAATTTATTGTAACGCCCCGTTTTCAGAAAAACGTGCATTTCATATTTTTAGAAATAAATTCAAATTTTATTTTTAAATAATTTCTTTATTAATTACCTTTATGACAAGCTTTATGTTTATCAAAAAAAAAAACAAGCTAATGTTTCTTTAAGTTTAAAAGTCTTGTAGAATAGCTACCTTAGGAGATCGAGTTCGATTGTAATGCACTCGATAAGTACGAGCAATAGATCGAAAAAAAAAGGAAGATAAGTTACAGATAAAATAATTTTAATAATTAATATTTAAAACAAAATGTGACTTATGTGTTTAATTATAGTTAGGTAGATTTTTATTATATAGTTTATGTGCAATAAAATATGTGACTATTATGATGTGTTAAATTAAATATATTTTCAAACCATACTTATATGATTTATATGATATATTAAGTTGAACATACCTACATACACAATTATGTGATCACAATATTATCAAAACTCTAATTTAAGGATGTGCAAACTAATTTCAAGTCATGCCATCTTATTTATGTGTGACACCAATTTGATTAAATTTATAAGAATTTAATATGATGTGAAATAAATTACATCAATAACAAATTAATTATCATAATCATGAATTCTTTCATGTCACATTAGATAAACTAAGCTACACATATCAATGTCACTACATCATATTATTACATCTTAAATTATATCATTATATAAGTAATCTACATGTATACTACATGTATTAATTTTTGATTTGTACTCTATTTCTACATATAAAAGAGAGAGACTTCACTCTTGAGCCTCTCATATCTCATTTGGCAAGATGCCCTCTTTCTCTCTCTAGCTATTTTGCTCCTCCTTCTCTCTACAATTTTGTTTCTCTCAAAAGCCTTCATCCCCATCTTTAACCAATCTGCCATTTTTCAAGATTTAAGTAAAGAATCAAGATCATTTCAAGACAAGATAGGAAATCAAGCCCAAATTAAAAGCTTCTTCCAAGCAAGTTTCAAGAATACATAGTTTGTGCATTCAAGAGGTAATTTTTACAAATCCTCACCATTCTTCTTTCTTAGGAGCATGATTAAGTTCTAATTTTAAGTTGCATGTAAGATCCAAGTAAGTTTTCCTACAAATGTGATAAAATGGTTGAATGTCTTGTTCTAAGTAGTGGATCCTTAAAATATGTTACATTTGGGTGTTGATTGAGCAAATGCATGTTGATTTAATCCTTGCATGTTTGATTTCCTTACCTAAACACATTGCATGTATGATCTAAGGGTGATTTTCTACTAATGTAAAGAAAATGTTCAAAGTCTTGTTTTATGTGGTTGATCTTTAAAATATGTCTCTTTTGGGAGTTGATTGTGCAATTGCATGTTGATTTAGTCTTTGCATGTTTGATTATCTTGTCTAAACTCATTGCATGTGTGCTAAATTGAGTCAAGATGATTTATTTGAGGTTAATGGGGTTATTAAAGTTGAATCTACATTTTAATTAAGAAAGTGGATGAGCTTAATCAAGTTGTGAAAAACATTAGTAGTGGCAGTCCACTTTATCGATTTTTATAAAATTGAATACTTGGAATTTTTCAAAACTGTTTTAGTATATTATGCTACATGAAGTTTTTAGTTTATGGTTAAAATTTGGTAATTTTTGAAGTAGTGTACGAATTGTAATGATTTTTCAAATTAAGTCCAATTTCGAAGTTAAAATTCTGCAGTTTTGGACCTTAGAAAATTAATTATATAAAATCGGTCCATTGTACGTTTTCAAAACTGTTTAACTATGTTTGAGTACATGATTTTATGAGTCTAAATTATTAATTGCAGAAGGTTTCAGTAAATATATAATTTACAATGAATTTTATAACACAGACTGGTTTTGGAGCAATTTCGAACAAATTTTGATTATAGTAAATGATTTATTAAAACTCTTGTGATATGAATTTATTGCTAATATATTAGCATGGATAACTGAGGGTGGTTATGTAAATTTATACTTAATTTCCTGAATTTTGGATGATCTTTAAATTATGAAAATTGTTGTAGTAAAGAGTGTCTTTTCTTCCTATATATTACTAACTTCAAGATCAAATTTTATTTATGATTTAAGAATGCAATTTGATCATATTTTAAAACTGAAATTATGTGATTAAATGTGTGTTTATGCGTGAAGTGTTAATTAATTTAAGTCTTTAGCATATGAATTAGAGTTTTATGAGTTAAGATGTAAAATACGATTTTTATTCCCTTCAAGGTACAATTGATATGCTATAAAATTCCCCTAAATTTATAGATGTATGTTTATGATATAAAATGAGACGTGATTTAAAGGCTAAAAGTTAATGAATATGACGAGTGCAGTACGAGACGACCGGATACTTCAGTAGCTATCCCCGCTTCAAGTCAAATCTCAAAAATGGGTAACTTCTACTCTCTAGCTACATGTTAATTGAATTAGTAAGTTATGTATGAAAATCTACGGATAGAAGTGCCGTAGCTATAACCGGTAGGCAGCTTCCCTGCCGGGCGTAGACCTTAAAGGTGAGAGTGCCTGGTCTACGATGGAGGTTTAGTGAGTGAGCAATCCCACTTTCCTCGATGGTCCAAGGGTGAGCGTACCCAAGGATAATGTTATGTTATGGTCCAAGGGCGAGCATACCCAAGGATAATGTTGTATGTGCTTAATAGTTTAATTGCTTCAATGTATTAGAGAAGTACGGTTATCCCACTGGGCTTCCTCTCCGGAAGAGTCTCATGATGTTATCTAAAATATTTTTTCAGGTCCAGCTTACGATGAAGCGGATGTGTAGCCGGTTGTACGGACTTCTTCCCAAAAGCTTATGTTTTAATTTATTTTAATCTGCATGGATTTGATATTACATAAAGTCTTTGAAAACTTCTATGTTGGATTAACCATTCAAGTAAAATTTTCATGTGTTTTAAATATGTCATGGTTTGATTTACAAATGTGGGTAGAACACGAGTTAGTTTCTTGTATGCTAAGCTTTTCGATTTAAAATAGAAAGAAAAAAAAATATACTCGTGTTTTTAGTAAAGTCTTCCGCTGAATTTCTCTATGAAAATGATTTTAAATTATTATTGTATATTTTTACAAATATTTTAAGTACATAATGTCAAGGTGGCGTCTTAATCCTCCTAAGTTGGGTTCGGGTACCACATTTATTATTGCCGACTTTAAATTCATCTCAACTTTTTCGGGAAAATACTTCAAATTAATTAACTTCCTCTGAAATATTTGGTCTTAAATTCATTAAAGTCAACCCAAAAAAAAATGACTTTATAACAATATCAATAAATTTATTAGTATGAGTTTGAAATTTATATTTATTTTAAGAGCATTTACAATGCAAACAAAAAAAAGTGGGTTATAGTTCATTCTCTCTCCTCCACCTACCCCTCCACATCACCATTCCATTAATTATAACTCACATTTTTTAATTCCTCCAACCATATCTAAAAAATGAGTTATAGTTAACTCTCTCCTCCACCTAAAATTTAAGTTGAGAATTTGTATCATCTAAAATAAATTTATAATATGAATAAAATAAATATCAATTTTTACAAATTTAGATTTTTTCAATATAGTATAAAAAATATCTTATAAATTTTTTTCGTTATATTTGGACGAATTATCAAAAAATCAATTTATTTTGCATTTGGGAAAATATATAATTGTAAACAATTATTAGAAATTTAAAGAAGTAGTACATCAAATTAACAACAACTTAATATAGTATTGCATAAGATTGAACAAAAATTTAAAGACAATTAATTGAAAATTACAATTACAATAAGTGAAAATTACAATTACAAGCTACAATCAACTGACATAAGATTTAATGCCACTTTGATTTAATTATAGCACACTTTGTTGATGCAAAAAAAATATTGCAAAAGCTCTAACACAAAAATATTGCAAAAGCTATAAAACAATTAATAAAAAAAAAAGGATAAAAAATGCGCACATGGGAGTGTTCTGCTTTGCCTTCACGCGTCTATATGGCGCGTGCAAAGCGCATATGGTGCACGTGCTTTTTTTTTTTTTTTGTTGGTTCATCATGGTGAACCAGCCCATCACATCCTAATTATGAACTACCCAATTTATTTTCTACAATACAATATGGGTTATAAATAACTAACTATAACCCACTATTTTTTAGCATTGTAAATGCTCCAATGGGTATATACTTGGATCATATGAAAATATATATTTTATATTATAAATGCTCCAATGGGTATATACTTGGATCATATGAAAATGTATATTTTATTATGCAAAAATTTCAGGTCACATTTGTATATTAAATGATTAGGCACTCCACATGAGCTCATTTTAACGGAGGATAACTATTGAGTAATTTGAAATATGGCCTTTTTCGAATTTAATTTGATCATTTTGGGCCCTCTACCAAATATTTTCTTTCTTTTTTTCTTTTGTGCCAAAATGTACATTCTATATCTATGTCAATTTACTGTGGATATGCCTACTTTCTGCTCACATCTCTCCCAACCATCGTTTGTACCCGACATATTTTGTTCAATTTTTATATATTCAGTGTAGTTAGATGTATATCTATCATTATGTTCAACCTACCTCTATTTATGTCCACCCATTTACTCATTATATTCTTATATTTTATATATTTATCAAACAAGATCATCTATTTTATATTAGTGTTTCATCTAATATTTTAAAATAACCACCAACATCAAGTGTAAAAGATGACATCCCCAATTTACACATAACATGGTGTAAAACAATGGAATATAAGATGAAACATCAATTTAGAACGAAGGATCCAATTTGTATTTTTATGGGCTTTGTTATGAAATACACCCACATTTTACTCTACTATCATAGGAAAATATGTACGCAATCCTAGTGGTTAAGTGGTTAGACAGATTTTTATGCATTTTTCATGTTTGCACATACTGTTTTCCTACATATTCGTAATTTTTACATCAAAATACTTAAATTATTGTTTCTGTATTTATTTCAGGGATTTCAGATCATTTTTTAGGCTTAAGGATGTGTTTGTAGGCTGTGTAGTTGAGTCAATGAGTTTGGACCAGTTTTGGAAGCAGGAGATCTAGTACATTAGAGAGCATAGTTCGATCCATATGCGGCTCTACGAGATTTTAGATCAGTTTTTAGTTTTAAAAGGGTCGATCCATCCCCATTATTTAAGAAGAGATAACACATGTTTATACTTTTGAGTGTCGTATAATTCAAGAATCATGTCAGAGAAGATAAACGAAGTATAGGAGGCCCAACCGCCCAAGGATCCACTCTTGATTATGTTTTTATGAATTATTCATTGATTTTCGTTGTTTTGAACACAAGGATGCAAGACTATACTACATAATCCAGTTGGAAGGGATGTTTGAAGCAAGTACCTTTTCATTCTTAATTAATTTTGTTGGGATTTCAGTGTATAGATTTTGATGAGACAAACCACATATGTAATATGAAGTTTTGAGTACCCCATTTTTCACTTTGTTTAAGTGAAACATAGAGTAGGATTGAGTCTAGAGTCATAAGTGCTAAAAGATGGAGGAGCTCTATAAGATCATGCTGCATCGAAAAAATGAAAGAATGAAGACGCTGCAAGAAATGAATGCAGCAATGCAGCAAGTGAGAAAGAACAGCAAACAGCGTCACTACAAGTAGAAGATACAGCTATGAGAAGAATACAACCTACACTGTAAGAAGTGGCTACAGGAATTTTGCAAGAATAAGTTACAGCAGTGTTGTATGGAAAAGTGTTGTATGATAATCAAAGATACAACAGTCCTATAAAGAAATAGTAGCTGCAAGAAAGTCAAGGATACAGAGTAAAGACCATGACTTACTGCATACTCACCAAACCTCGTCTACAACAATAAAAACTATACTACAATTTGAGGAAGGATAAATACAGTACGAGGAACGAAAAACGAAGCAAGTATAATTAGAGCCATTCGAGAGAAGATCAAAGTTGCAGACACAGAGCCAATGTAAAGAGGATACGTGGCCTGACGGGCTGCAGAAAATTACGAGTCGCAACCACCGCATTAAATGCTATTGGAAGAAAAGTCAAGCGCATTAAATGCAAGCCATATCCTTGATTAGATGCCGAATTTCAAATGAGAGATATTCCCTTCAACGAATATCTTTCTACAAGTATAAATAGGAGTCGAGTAACACTGAAGCTGGTTACTGAACAACTGAAACATTAACACTAATAAGTACAAGTATTCAAAGATATACTCTCTCAAGCATTCACTCAATTTCAATCACTCGACCTTAGTGAAATGAATAAGTCCAAGGAAAGATTCAGAAGCTCACTTCACCGCACCAGTTGAAGAAACATTTTATATACTTTAACCTTATTGTTGTGTGCTTAGATTGTTTGAGGTGTCGAACAGTTGATAGGATTTATCATTGCTATTTGTATAAGTTATCTTTGTGATAGACAATTTCCCTATGTGGAAGTGTGAAATCCTATGTGGGTTTGCCTTTAGAACTTACAGTTGCTGTGTATACGTTGGATTTTCGTAGGTGTTAACTTGTTGAGTTGGTAGATTGTTAGAAGAGTCTTGTAAATCAATCTTGCTTAATGAAGTTCCTGCTCGAGGTAGTAGTAAAGTGGACGTAGAAGGATTACACCACCTTCAAACTACTATTAGTCATAAGTGTTTTTATTGCTTTACATATCTATGTTGCTTTCTATATTTCTATCATATCATAAGCATAAACACATTTTTAAAGAAAAGAGCATATTTGAGAAAGCCAGCCTTGTGTAAAAGATAAATTTTCCGCTGCGTAAAATTCTAAGTTACAACGTGCAGCATTGTATACTAGTGTTGTAAGCAGTAACTGCTGGTGCGCAAGTTCAAGTAACTTGCAGAATAGTAAGTTTGAAAGAATTTTCGAAAAACGATCAAGGTTCATTCACCCCCTTTGAACCCCGAACCCCACTTAGGACCAACAAATTTTGTAACGTTTTCTTGATATTTTAATTGAAATTCTTTATGCTATCTAACTGACATGATTGATTTGGATTGACCACCTAGGTTAAGTATTTAATGATTGATTGCTAAAATTTTATATCATGAATCCTAATTGTTGAATTTTAATTTTCATAAGTAATAAACTAGAGGTCATGTATATTTAGGGTAGCATAAATATAGAATTATAGAATCGAACTTGAATATTCGTAGTCTTATATATCCTATCATCTTGATAATTAATGTGTTTAATGAATTAATGTATAGAGCTTGTTCTAGGTTATTCGATTAAATAGAGTTAGTTAGTGATGGTATGCTAATCTAACTGAACTTATACAATTTGCTTTAAAAAAGTTTGTTGCTAGACTATGGGTAATAATTCCAAGATGAATTGAAAGAAAGATGTTACATTAATGTAGAGATAATAGGTATCGACGAATAACTGGTCTGATAACTGAAACACTTTCATATATTTTCATATATTGATTATTCCACTCGATTATTTGTTTTCTAGTTTATTTTGTTGAGTTCACACTGATTAGTAATCAAATCTAATATCTCCTCTGTTGGTCCCAAGTGGTGTCTGAGGTTCAGAGAGGGGGTGAATGAACCTTGGTCGATTTTGCAAATCTTTGAAAAACCTTTCTGCTCTACAAGTTACTTGAACTTGCAGTGTCAGATCGTTACTACTTACAGCACTAGGATGCAGTACTGCACGCTGTAACTTGAAGTTTTATGCACAGCGGAAAAATATAATGTATAACACAAGGCTGATTTTCTCAATATGCTTTTTTCAAAAACGTTTTATACTTATAAGATATACTTAAAGTAGAAGGTTAAAAAGCACAAAAATAAAGCAATAAACACGTATGGCTTATAGTGGTTCGAAGGTGGTGTAATCCTTCTACGTCCACTCTACTGCTCCTCGAGCAGGAACTTTGTTAAGCAAGATTGAATTACAGGACCCTCCTAACAATCTATCAACTTTACAAAGCAACAGCCTACTGAAGTCCAACGACTGCAAACTTCAAAGGCTAACCCACACAGAGTTCTACACTCCCACACAGAGAAGTTGCCTAACTCTAGACAACTATACAAACAGCAAGAATTTCTCATATCAACTGTTCGACACCTCTAAAACAACCTAAGCACACAACAACAAGGTTAAAAGTATATAAACGAGTTCTTCAACTGGTGCGGCGAAGTGAGCTTCTGAATTCGTTGATGGATCTTTCAGCACTGAGCTTGCTTCACTTCACAGAGGTTGAGTGACTGAAACTGTCGGAAACTTGAATGTTTGAATCTTGTAAACTTGAGAGTTTTAGCGTAGATGCTTCAGTTAATCAGTAATCAGCTTCAGTGTTGCTCTTCCTCTATTTATACTGGTAGGAGAAGATATCCGTTGAAGGAGATATCTCTCTTTTGAATTTGAAGTAGTCTGATCAAAGGCATGGCTCGCATTTAATGCGACTTAACTTTCTCTTTTGAGGCATTTAATGCAGCAGTTACGGCTCGTAGCTTTCTGCAGTGCGTCAGTCCACGTAGCATCTTCGTATTGGCTCCGTGTCTGTAACTTTGATCTTCTCTGAAATGGCTCTATTTATTCTTGCTTGAATCTTCATTCCTCGTACTGCATTTATCCTTCCTAGAATTACAGGATACTTCTTGTTGTAAATGGTGCTGTTTGACTTTTCTGAACTATAAGTTTTGCGCTGTATCCTAGGTCTTCATGCAGCTGATACTATCTTGCAGTGTTGCTGTAACTAAGACCTGGTTGCAGTATCTTTGAGTAGAGCTGCTGCATCTTTTCCTTGCAGCACTCATGTACGCCATTCATTCTTACTTAGATGTAGTGAAGTTCTGTCTTCTTGCAGCGATGCTGTATCTGCCTTCTTGCAGCAGCTTCTTTTCTGAAAGGCTTAGGTGCAGCTTTATCCTTGTAAAACCTCCATCTTTCAGTACTTAAAACTAGACTCAAACCTAGTCTATATATTCACTTAAATAATGTAAAGAATGGGGTACTTAACACTTCCTATTACAATTATGTTTTGTCTCATCAAAATCTAAACATCGAAATCCTAACAATTTCCCCCTTTTTGATGATGACAAAATCTTTACATTATTTCGTTTATGAAGAAAGATATTAACTATACAGAATATCGAAAGTTTCACGATTACATGCTTTGAACAGCTTCCATATGACAAATATAAACCTTGGATTCATCAGAGATACATCATGCTATTTCTTTATCACTAAACATCAGGAAAAACGTAAACAACATGCATAAGTTCATAAGGATTGAACTTTGAACAGAATTGAAAAGAAAATTTCTTCATTAACTGAGAGAAATTTTACAAGGCATATATTACAGCAGGGATCACAAGAGAGTATGTAAATTACTGAAATAGAGACCTTTTTGTAGATGATTCTTCAGGTCTTCTTTCAGCAAACTTTTCAAGGTCTTCTCTTCCTCTTGATCCCTTCCACCAGTCCTTGATGGACTCTTGATAGGACTCGTCTAGCTTCTGCATAAATACTGGAATTTGAATCCACCTAAGCCAGAAGTCCTCATAATAGGGCACAATCCTGCCATGCTTCACTAGATCGATATAGAATCTCTGAACTTCAAGTTCTCCTTCCCTAGCGAGCTGCTCATATCTCTTCAATGCAGTCTTACAAGTATGGTATCTGCTGAATTTGTCTTTCCTGCATAGAGTTCTGAAGTTCCTGAGGTATTAAGATCGTTTGTACAAGGTGATCTCCTCAAATGATGGATTCCTGTCAGTAGGCAGTCTGATTTCCTTAAAGATGTCAAATCTCCAAGCCATATTTTCTCCTTCAGGCCTCTGATCCATCAGAATGGAAACTTCAGCAGAGATGTTTTCAGTGTCAAGGCGGGGGATTTCTTGAGGAGGATATTGGTAGAGTCCTTGGGAAAAATTCTCCTCTCACCAATTATTCCGAGTCTTTGAATCCAAGCATATGGATCTTGTTCTTCTCTTTGACACCTCTGACTCTCAGACTCGTTCCCGCTCATCCTCTTTCTTGAGCCTTGCTGCTGGCTCTCATTCCCTCTCTTTGTATGATAATGAGAGGGAGGTGCTGCATCTTTGCTTACAGTTCTGCTGGGTGAGCGCCTGCTGCTGATCTTCTTGCAGCACCAGCTCCTGCTTCATCATCTCTCCTCCAGCACTTGGTAGATGGGATGTCAGCAGCAGCAGATGATCCAGACCTCTTTCTTCTCCTGCTAAGAGGTTGCTAGTCATCATCATCTTCTTCTTCTTCAGCTCCCCCTGAACTCCTGTATCTATCTTCAACTCATTCCCCCTTTTTGGTATCATCAAAAGCCTGGGGCTGAGCAGGGGCAGCTGCTACCACCTTGGAACGTGGCTTTCGGGTCGGTTGTGGGGCTTCCTGATGCACTTCTGTATACTGAGGGAATGCACGATGTATGATGTCCCTCAGTTCTCCGACGATTAACTCCAGGTTCCCCAAACGATCGTCCACACTTCTGGTTCATTTGGATTGATCAGATGTGCGCTCCAAAAGTGTTTCAAGGATGAGGAAGTAAGTGTTCAGCCTATCAGAGGCATTCTCAGCATGGTGCTTACACAACCTGATCTCCTGGCGAGTCTGTGCAGCTTCAACCTTCAACTCTCCCTCCATCCTAACCCGTTCCATGTAGAGCCTGTGGGAGTGATCATTGAGCGTCCTCTTGATCATCCCAAGTAGGGCTTCAAGGTCCTTCTTGAAATCAGTCATGGGTTCAGCATGGAATTGGGCAGCGACCCTGAGATTGTTGCACATGGTAGACTCGTGCTCTTGGAGAACGTGCACCAAATGTCTAACAGCGGCTTCAACTCGATTGATCGATTCGTCAGGAGTCAGCCCCGAATTCCTTCTTGTTGAGGCAGTAGTGGATGCAGCATAAGGAATGACAGCTTGAGGGTTCTGTGCTGCATCCTACCTCGGTGTAGCATAGCTTCCTCAGCTTGCTCCACTTCCAAGGTGTCGATTTGCTCTTGGGCAAAAGTGAGGTCATCGCCCCTTCTAACAGCCTCCGCAGCCGGGGTAAGAAAAACCTGGACGTTTTCCAATGCTGTTCTCATCGGCAGCTCTGCAGAGTCGGATTCTACAAGAGTTTTTCTCTTTCCTTTGTCCTTTGTTCCCTGAGCAGCCCTGCTTTCACCAAGCTCTTGAACTCTTACTGTATACTCAGGTTGTAGGAGTGCTAGAATATCTTTTGATTTGGCCCACTCCAGAATTGCTTGCTCAACTGTCAGGAAATCCTTCCACTTCAACAGAATTTTCCCCTTAGCCAGCCGCATCTCTCTCCAGAGATTGTATTGCAGCTCCATATTTCTAACCGCTGGGAGGGTAGGATCAAGCACTGAAGCCTCTGTTTATAGACGAGCTTCTTCAGTTGACTAGACCCGGAGCTGAT
This sequence comes from Scutellaria barbata, assembly GCA_028654395.1. Classification (NCBI taxonomy): domain Eukaryota; kingdom Viridiplantae; phylum Streptophyta; class Magnoliopsida; order Lamiales; family Lamiaceae; genus Scutellaria; species Scutellaria barbata. The sequence goes on from CM053650.1 coordinate 18,387,076, forward strand.
GTGGCTCCCGAAGCAGATGTGACTCATCCCCAAGGTTTTCTACCACCTCAGAAGGTGTAGAGAGTTGGGCATCAAGAGCTCCTTCTTGATCCCGGGACTGATGAGACTCATCCTCAACATCAATTACCACCATAGAATGTGTAAAGAGTTGGGAATCAACAGCTGTGGCAGCCTTTTTCTTGTTGCGCGGGGCCCTTCTGACCAAGGGAGCATTGTCATCCGAGACAAAGGCTTCAGTTTCAGGTTCAGTGTCTCTCGGAGTCCTCTTGATAACAGGAAGAGGATCTTGAACGTCCTCTTATTCTTCGTCTCCTCTGCTGCATACTGATTCATCTTGCAGGGCTAAGGTTGCATTCTTTTTGTCTTTGGTTTTCTTCCTCGCAACCCCAGCTCCTGTTGCCTTCGGTTAGGTCTTACCCTTCTTCTTCTCCTCGAGATACTTTCCGATGGGGATGGGGGTCGGTGCTGTAAATTGAAGACCAAGCTTGCAAAGCAGAGAGCAGATGGTGATGCCATAGCTTCTTCACTCCGTTGTCTTCTCTGCTTCCTCCCACAGCCTCTTCATGATAAATCTTGCCCAGTTCACCTTTTCTCCGGCCATGATGGCAGACATGATCCGGAACCAGAGATCTGTGCACTTGTCATAACTCCATGTTCGGCCCCTGCATCCCTTGCTCGAAAAAGATCCCACATCTCTTGAGCAGTTCCCTCCCCATAGTTCAACAGCTGACTGGAGGTCAAACCTCCGGCGAAAATGCTGAAGGTGGTAGCGATGTCTCTAACGGTTAGAGGCCATTCTTCCTCGCCTGCATCCATTCTGAACAGGATGTAATTTCTATCCTCCGCCTGCCTAGCATAGGAGTAGAATCTCTGTACTGACTCCACGGAGAAGCCAGCGTAAATGGTGGTTAGAAGCCCTATGACTTAGGTCCGCTGAAGGGCATCGAAGATTCTCTTAACGAGGGCATTATCATACAGCCCAGAAGCATAGACGTGCTCCTGGTTGATCAAGCGTCCTTCCAAGATGATGGTGTGTCTGGCAGCCATAGATTTCTTAGAGAGAAAAGATGAAACACTTCGAAGAATTGGACTTAGAGTTTTTCGCGAAAAGAAGTTTCTCTCATTGGGTGATGATGACAATAAAATGAATTCGAAAGGCACAGTTATAGGAGATATGTCAGATCTCAAGGGACGTGTGGTAAGATTAACGGTTGGAATAAATCAGAAAAAATTGATCTTACGGTCCAGAAAAAGACGGAGACGTCAAATCGTCAATAATCATTAAAGAGCGTGTGGGCTTCTGAACGTAACCCTTCCACTTCTGACACGCGCAGACTTTGCATTTAATGCTGAATGACATGTACTTTGCCGCCTAAATAAATGTCTTTTTAAGGTTGCAGCATCCTTGGTACGAGGTTGCAGAGTAATCAATACTCTTTTGAAATAAATGTTGTAACCTGATGCTGCTTATACTTCTGATTTAAACTGTACTGTAAAAATATATATAATGCAGTGCTGTATAAAGGCGTAGCTTACAGCACTATACTTACTGCTTCTCGCAAGCATGTAGAGGTTCCCTCTTAGATTTTGCACCTTCTTTTTCTCCTCATAACTTAAGAATTCTAGCTCGTTTCGAAGCATAAAAAACCTCGATTCACTCAAAGGCTTGGTAAATATATCTGCAAGTTGGAGATCCGTATGAACTTTCTCAAGCATAATATCCTTCTTTTCCACGTGATCTCTTATAAAATTATGTCGTATGTCAATGTGCTTCGTTCTTGAGTGAAAGACGGGATTATGGGTAATTGCTATAGCACTTGTATTATCACAGAGAATTGGAGTCTCTTTTTCTTCAATCCCATAATCTCTAAGTTGCTGCTGTATCCAGAGAATCTACGTACTACAACTTCCTGCTGCAACATACTCTGCTTCTGCTGTAGAGGTTGCAATCGAAGCTTGTTTCTTATAGAACCATGAGACAAGTCTATTTCCCAGAAACTGACAAGTCCCACTGGTATTTTTCCGATCAATCTTGCAACCTGCATAATCTAAGTCAGAGTAGTCTTTAAGCTTGAATCCTACTTCCTTTGGATACCATAGGCCTACTTCCTGAGTTCCTTTCAGATACTTGATGATTCTCTTGACCGCAAGAGAGATGTGATTGTTTTGGAGCTGCTTGAAATCTTGCACAGACTCCAACTGCAAACATGATGTCTGGCCTGCTTACTGTAAGATATAGCAAGGATCCAATTAGGCGTCTGTACTTTGTGATATCAACATTTTTACCATCTTCATCTTTGACAAGGCTTATTGATGTCGATATAGGAACAGATGTTGCTGCACCATTCTTCATGCCAAATTTCTTGATAAGCTCATTCGTATACTTCACTTGACTGATGAAGGTTCCTGTAGACAGCTGTTTTACTTGCAGTCCGAGAAAGAAATTTAATTCTCCCATCATACTCATCTCGAACTTTGACTGCATCAGGTTGGAGAACTTCTCACATAACTCTTTATTGGTGGATCCGAAAATGATATCGTCCACATAGATCTGTACTAGCAGTACACTTTTTCCATCCTGTATCCTAAACAGCATCTTGTCGATTGTTCCTTTCTGGAAACCATTCTCTAGCAGATAGAGAGATAAGGTGTCATACCAAGCTCTTTGTGCTTGCTTAAGTCCATATAGGGCCTTGCGTAGCCTAAACACCTTCTCTTCTGCTTGATCTTCAAAACCTGGAGGTTGTTCAACATACACTTCTTCTGTAAGGAGACCATTCAGGAATGTACTCTTAACGTCTATTTGATAGACATTGAAATTCATGTGAGCTGCATATGTCAGAAAAATCCTTATTGCTTCCAGTCTAGCTACTAGAGCAAAAGTCTCATCAAAATTGATTCCTTCTTCCTGGCAATATCCATTCGCAACTAATCTTGCTTTTTTCCTTACAACGAGTCCAGATTCGTCTAACTTGTTCTTGAAGACCCACTTTGTTCCTATTACCCCCTGATGAGTTTGTCTTGCAACTGTTTGCCATACTTGATTTCTTTCAAAACTATTTAACTCTTCTTGCATAGCTTGTACCCAGTTGCTATCTTGCAGTGCTTCTTCAACATTCTTTGGCTCTATCTAAGATATGAAGCATGCAAACATTACTTCATGAATGATGGATCTTCTTGTTCTTACTCCAATGGATGGATCTCCTATGATAAGATCCCTTTGATGATTCCTTAGCCATATCCTGTTAGGCTCAAAGATGTGTTCTGGTCTAGGTTGCTCCTCTTGTTGCTATATAGCAGGAGGTTCTGCAGCTGTAAGAATATCTGCTGCATCCATAGTTGCAGCTTCCTCTTCTTTGTCTTCTCCTGTAGGCAGAACTTCTTCTATATATGGAACATCATTCTCTTTCCTTGGAGCTGTCTCTTCAGGTGGTTCTTCTAACTTCTTGGTGCCACAGTGTGGTTCTTCAAACACCACGTGAATAGATTCTTCAACCACCAAGGTTATCTTGTTAAATACCCTGAAAGCTCTACTTACAGCAGAGTATCCTAGAAATACTCATTCGTCTGATTTTGCATCAAAAGTTTTCAGATGCTCCTTTCCATTGTTGAGAATATAACACCTGCATCCAAAGATATGCAGATAAGAGATATTTGGTGTATATCCATTCCAGATTTCATAAGGAGTTTTGTCTAGATTCTTGATGATTAGACATCTGTTCTGAGTGTAGCAGACAGTGTTGGTTGCTTCAGCCTAAAATCTCTTGGGTACTTCTACTTATGCTATCATTTTCCTTGCTGCTTCCTTGAGGGTTCTGTTTCTCCTTTCAGCTACACTGTTCTGTTGAGGTGTTCTTGCAACAGAGTATTTATGTCGAATACTATTATCAGAACATAATTTCTCAATGAATTTGTTTGTGAACTCAATTCCTCTGTCTGATCTTATCTTCACTATGATCAAGCTCTTTTCGTTTTGAATTTTCTTCATGAGACCAGGTAGCTTGTCTTGAGTTTCTGATTTCTTTGCAAGGAAGATTGTCCATGTGTATCTGGAGTAGTTATCTACAACTACAAGAGAGTAATTCTTCCCACTCAAGCTTACTGGTTCTACTGGTCCAAATAGGTTCATGTGTAGAAGATCTAAAATCCTGTGCGATGACTTTTGAATCTTGTCTTTGAATGAGCTCTTAACTTGTTTTCCTTTCTGACAAGCTCCATAGATATTCTCATTTTTGTATGCCATATCTGGCAATCCTCTCACAAAGCCTTTTCTTGCTAGCTTGTTGATAGATTTGAAGTTTAGATATCTTAACCTCTTGTGCCACAGCCAGCTCAGCTTTGGTGGACTTTTCACAATGAAGCATGTTAGTTGAATAGAAGAGTTCCAATCAGCTAGATAGATGTTTCCTCTTCTTGTTCCTATAAGCTTGACTTCATTTGAGGTGATGGCCTTGATTAAGCATTTGTTGAGGTTGAATTCCATTGTATATCCCTTGTCACAGAACTGACTGATGCTTAGAAGGTTGTATCTGAGTCCTTTCACATAGGATACATCATTGATCTTTATGTTTCCTTTGACTAGGCATCCGCTTCCTTTTGTGCTTCCTTATGAATCATCTCCAAAGATGACCTTGGGTCCTTTGCATTCTTGGAAGTCTTTTAGAGTTTATTTACTGCCTGTCATGTGCCTTGAGCAGCCGCTGTCAATGTACCATACATCACGGTTGCAACCTAGCACTGAAACCTGCAATAATTTCAAACAGATTTAGGTACCCACTTTTGTACGGGTCCTTTGGGGTTAGTTGCTTTAGGAACCCAAACTTTTTTAACAGTCACTGTCTTGCTGTAAGAATTGTTGGTTCTGTGGTTATATGTAGTTTTGCTTTTGAACTGCCTATTAGAGGTGTGTGTGCAAAGATAACATATGTGTTACCAGCACTTTTGTAGTGTGGTCTTCCACCATACTTCCCTTGAGTATATTCTCTTTGAGGTTTAGACATGTGAGTCTCAGTATAGATGGGAAAGTTTCTTCTGTGGTGCAACTTAGTAGGTTGCTGCATCATCTTGCTGCATACAGCAGATGGCTTCTGCTGCAGCCAGTTCTTAGATGCAGGCTTACTTCTTGCAGTTGAGCATTGGGGTTTCTTCCCCTTATCCATCATTGTTGTTTTGTTCAAGATCTTCACAGAGTCACATGGTAACTCTTTCTCCATTGAGGTTTCAGCTTGAACAAAATTTACAACTTTGGATGTACTTGCTGTAGTCTGAGAGATGTGATTGCTGTAACCTATACCCGATTTTTCAAAAGGGTTTCTGTTTTGATTTATGCAATCTCTTGCGTCCTTTGATGATTTGCTAAACGTGCTTATCGTGGACTGCAAGCTTTCCTTCTCAATTTCTAGCTTAGTGATCAGCAGATTTAATCTAGAGACCTCCTTTTGTAGCTTGCTGCACCTTGAGTTATCAGACTCACATGCAGCCAGCATTTTGGCAATATCAATATTCTTGCTTTTGAGGATCTCATTATCGATTTTTAGGTTCTCATTTTCAACTTTCAGTTCCTCATGAATTGAGTTGATCTGCTTGAAATCACTCATGATCCTTTTTAGGGAGTGGATCATGTTCAGCTCTTCATTTCCTGATATGGACAACAGTTGATAGATTACCTCATCTTCTTCGCTGTCCTCGTCATCTTTAGCCATTAGGCATATCAGCGCTTCTCCATCAAAGGATGAGGTTTCAGTATCGCTGTCAGAGAATTCCGCAGCTTTCAGTACTTCCTTCGGGACTACTATATCATTGGCCTTCTCCATCTCTCCTATGAGAGCTCGAAGCTTGTGTCTTTCCTCTCTTCTTTTATCTCTCATCTGCTCTCTTTCTCCTTCAGGATACTTGTGCACGGTTGGGTATGGACAATTTCTTGCATAGTGTCCTGGTTTTCTGCAGTTATAGCACAAGTCAATATTGCCTGTATTTGACTATGGAGAAGAGGATACGTGAGGAGGTGGATGACTTCTTCAGAAGTCATTCTTCTTGTTGAGGTTGGTGTTGCTGCTATTGTTGTTGCTCTTCATGAATCTTCTAAATTTCTTTAGAAGTAGCGGCATGTCCTCTTCAGCAACTTCTGTTGTAACCTCAGTCTTCTTACTACAACTGGTGGTTGCTATATCCTTGGAGCCTCTGGTAGTTAGCGTTGTAACTTTGGAGCTCGATTCTTCGGACTCCTTTCTCCGTCTATTGATGTCATATTCGAACGCTTTGAGATCGGAGAATAGGTCGAATGTACTCATGGATTTCAAATCCATAGACACTCTCATGGCAGTGGTTTTGCTGTCCCACTCCGCAGGTAGGGCTCTCAACACTTTCATGTTTTTCTCCTTCTAAGTGTAGTGTTTGCCCAGAGCTTCTAGTTCATTCACAATGGATGTGAATTTTAAGTCTAGTTTCTCAAGAGTCTCTTCATTCTTCATTTCGAAGAGCTTGAATAGTTGGGTAGTGTTGGAGATCTTGTTGTCTTTAGTGAGCTCAGTCCCCTCACATATTTACTCCAGGTTTTCTCATATTTCTTTGGATGTTGAGCAGGATTTGACTTTGCTAAACGTGTCTTTATCCAAAGTGATGAACAGAGCATTCTTTGCCATATTATCTAAGTTGGCTCTCTTCCTGTCTTCGTTATTCCACTCTTGTCGTGGTTTGGGCAGGAAGTTCAGTGGTGACTGCTCTTCTTCTGTTTGGTCTCTTCCAAACATTGGATTCACCTTCGTGGGTATAATTGGTCCTTCAGTGATGACCGTCCACATTTCATCATTCATTGCTGAAAGATGTGTCTGCATTCTTATCTTCCAATCATCATATTCCTCTATGGAAAACATAGGTAACTTTTGATTAGAGGAATCCATGATATGCTGTAAGAATGAGTTTTTGAATGCAGAGAAAACAGCGAGTCTAAGACGGATTTGGGTAGGTGACCAGATAAGTTAGCTTTTAACCCAACCAGCTCTGATACCACTTGTTGGTCCCAAGTGGTGTCCGAGGTTCAGAGGGGGGGAGTGAGTGAATGAACCTTGATCGATTTTGCAAATCTTTGAAAAACCTTTCTACTCTGCAAGTTACTTGAACATGCAGCGTCAGATCGTAACTGCTTACAGCACTACGATGCAGTACTGCACGCTGTAACTTGGAGTTTTATGCACAGCGAAAAAATATAATTTATAACACAAGACTGATTTTCTCAATATGCTTCTTTCAAAAACGTTTTATGCTTATAAGATATACTTGAAGCAGAAGATTAAAAAGCACAAAAATAAAACAATAAACACGTATGGCTTATAGTGGTTCGAAGGTGGTGTAATCCTTCTACATCCACTCTACTGCTCATCGAGCAGGAACTTTGTTAAGCAAGATTGAATTACAGGACCCTCCTAACAATCTATCAACTTTACAAAGCAACAGCCTACTGATGTCCAGCGTACACACAGTAACTGCAAACTTCAAAGGCTAACCCACACAGGGTTCTACACTCCCACACAGGAAGCTGCCTAACTCTAGACAACTATACAAACATCAAAGATTTCTCCTATCAACTGTTCGACACCTCTAAAACAACCTAAATACACAGCAATAAGGTTAAAAGTATATAAACGAGTTCTTCAACTGGTGCGGCGAAGTGAGCTTCTGAATCCGTTGATGGATCTTTCAGCACTGAGCTTGCTTCACTTCACAGAGGTTGAGTGACTGAAACTATTGGAAACTCGAATGTTTGAATCTTGTAAACTTGAGAGTTTTAGCGTAGATGCTTCAGTTAATCAGTTGTTCAGTAACCAGCTTCAGTGTCTCTCATCCTCTATTTATACTTGAAGGAGAATATATCCGTTGAAGGAGATATCTCTCTTTTGAATTTGAAGTAGTCTGATCAAAGGCATGGCTCGCATTTAATGCGACTTAACTTTCTCTTTTGGGGCGTTTAATGCAGCAGTTGCGGCTCGCAGCTTTCTGCAGCTCGTCAGTCCACGTGACATCTTCGTATTGGCTCCGTGTCTGCAACTTTGATCTTCTCTAGAACGGCTCTATTTATTCTTGTTTGAATCTTCGTTCCTCGTATTGCATTTATCATTTCTAGGATTGCAGGATACTTCTTGTTGTAAATGGTGTTGTTTGATTTTTCTGAACTGTAAGTTTTGCGCTGTATCCTAGGTCTTCATACAGCTGATACTATCTTGCAGTGCTGCTGTAACTAAGACCTGGTTGCAGTATTTTTGAGTATAGCTACTGCATCTTTTCCTTGCAGCACTCCTGTACGTCATTCCTTCTTACTTAGCTGCAGTGAAGTTCTGTCTTCTTGCAGCGATGTTGTATCTGCTTTCTTGCAGCAGCTTCTTTTCTGAAAGGCTTAGGTGCAGCTTTATCCTTATAAAACCTCTATCTTTTAGCACTTAAAACTAGACTCAAACCTAGTCTATATATTCACTTAAATAATGTGAAAAATGGGATACTTAACACTTCCTATTACAATTACGTTTTGTCTCATCAAAATCTAAATATCAAAATTCTAACACCCTCTTTATCATTTCGGTTTTGTTTGATTGGCCATGAGAAACATAATATATTTATCACTCTATATGGGATTGACTCTGAGTTCATAGTGCGTAGTAATCAAATCTGATATCCCCTCTTTATTATTTCGATTTTGTTTGATTGACCACGAGAAACATAATAAATTAATCACTCTCTATGGAATTTGACTCTAACTTACCATTTATATTAGTTAGTGAAATTAGAAAAAAAAATAATTAATTTTACCACATCACGATAATTGTTCTTATTGTTCTTCCATAACGAATGGTTTTTTATTTTGTAGTTGTTTAATTCAGCATTATGCTCATCCCTACCTTCATGTCCATCCCTCTCCATCATCATACCGACCTCGAAATTATTGAGTCGATCACATCATTATCTTTCTACGAACATGAAAAGGAGCAGTTTTGCAAGAAAAAATGGTATGAGCAAAAATCATTTACTTGTGTTCAATTTTTCAAAATTTCCCAAGCTCAATCCTACAAAATCAACAATGATCCCAAAAATGGCTTGTGCAGGTAAACCAAGATGTATCAATCTCCACCAATTGGATCCTCTATTACCAAATAATACAATTTAGAAAGCTTGATTGCAGGAGTTGTTACAGAGGAATGTTCTGTAAAGGAATGATCTGTAATGACATAGTGAAGCTTGGATTTACAACCAAAAATACATATCTTTAAGGATAAATTTTATAACAAGATTTAATTTATAAATTAATTCTCAATTTTAGATTTAAATTATAAAGTTTCTTAATGAGGGGTTTATATTTTTTCTCAATTGAAGGCTTGAAATTTAGATTGAATTCTCAATTCACGATAAAATTATATATATATATATATATATATATATATATATATATATATAATTTTATCGTGAATTGAGAATTCAATCTAAATTTCAAGCCTTCAATTGAGAAAAAAAATGTTAAATTGAGTCCCTTATTGAAAATTTTAAAATCTGAGTTGAGGATTGAGAACTAATTTATAAATTGAATTTTGTTATAAAATTTATCATATCTTTAAGGATATAAAATATTTTGAATTTCATATCTTCTTTTTAGAAATTATATAAACAAATTTTATCCACCAATACTTAACTAACTTCAATCCAAATTTAAATCCAAAATCTAGTTTCAAAAATTATAAACTACATGAAACTATACTTTAAAGTAATGTTTATCTTACATTTTTTTGAGCAAACAATCAAAAGAGTGAAATTCCACCCGTCATGAATATTTAAGAAGTGGGAGAAAGGGATGAAAAAAATGAAAGTAGTATTTTTCCAACTTATATATGACTATATGAGATAGATGATATAGGTGGTGAGTGGAATCATTAAAGAAATAAGGATATTTATAGTATTTTGTCTCAATCTTGGAAATTAAACTTGTTTTCATATGAAGTTGGGTAAAATTCATTTTTTATTATACTTATTGGATAAAAATGAACATTTCCGCATTACTGATGAAACACACCTACATTTAAATATTTTTAAATTGTAAAATTTTTACACACCCCTTTACATTATAATTATACCCTCTTTAATAAATAAAATAAAAAATCTCAAAAAAATCCCCGTCTCCTCCCACTCTCCACAGCTCAGACGGTCTCCTTCCTTTTGTTTCATTCTTTGTTTTTCGAGATTGTTGATGAAAATATCATGTGCATCTACCACAAATTAACCTTTTTTTTCAACAAAATCGATAATATTTGTACGAAAATATCATATAAAAAAATTTGAAAATCGAAGTTTTCATTGTTCCGTTCAATCCTGACTGATTGAATACGCAATGTATTGTTCTATCATCAGTAGACGAACGTAGTCTATTGTTGTATCTATGATCAAGCACACAATGTATTATTCTACCTATATCGAACACAGTATAGTGTTCTACCTATGATCGAATATCTTTAAAAGTATGATCTATAGAAGTCGAACATATACTGTAATATTTGACCTGAGCAGGTCAAACAATGTAAAGAAAAAAAATTGATTCACATCTCTATTTTCGAAATATTTAACTACATTATATAAAACTATAAAAATACATGATAAATTTTGATACATTCCAAATATATAATTCATCTATCACTTTGATTATATTTACACATATTAAGGTTTGTTAAGAGTTTTTTTAACTTAGGATTTAATAAATATGAAGAAGAAAAAGATGTAGAAGGGAGAAATATTTCTTTTATTTAAAAATATGAATACACTATTTCAATCTTTTCACTTTGATTTAGTTTTCATTTACTTTATTATGAGGTGTGTTTAGAAAATACATAAATAACCAACCAACCTGACTCTCTTGATGGCTACCAGCACGTCTCAAGACTCGAGAGTTCAAACCAAACTAAAAAAAACATATAAGAGGAAAATCATTCTGCTGCAAAACGTGTTCGTTTCATCTTGTCGTAATGAGCCAAGAGCAATGCAATGTCGGGAATATTATCCTTAATGACAGGCTCTTGTTTGAAATCGAGAGTCCATTGATATAATCTGGGCAGAGTGTTTGGACTAAGGACTTGTACACCGACAATTTGTTCGATGCAGAAGTACCAGTGCGAAAGCCATCCAAACGACAAGTCCACCAAACTAAGCTTGTCGCCCCCAAAGAATTTGTTTTGTCCGAGAGCCTCATCTTGTATGATTTTAAGTGTTTCAAATACGTCTTTCGCTGCCTTTTCTCTATTCTCTTCAGTAGATACAAACAAAGCCAAAAATACTGCATCCTGCTTATTCACAATATTTTGTTTTATTTCTTATTTGTGATGATCATATTCAACACAATGAAATTCTCATTGTATATGAGAGTAAGAACTCTGGAGTGAGTGAGATAACAGTGTAATAGAGTCAGCTACTAATTATTCTTCACGTTTATTATTGATTTAGAGGGTGTTTGAGTGAGCTTATAAGTTTCTTAAAACATCTTATAATAAGATGTTAAGAGCTTGTAAGCTCCTCAAAAATGTTTGACTAAATTTTAAAAATAAGATTTTATATTAGGAATTTATAAGATATAAGGAGCTTATAAGTTTTTTTTTGAAAAATAAAGAAATCCTAACTTATTTTTAAAATAAGAGTTTATTTTTGAAAATACCTTTAAATTTGATCATTAAAATTATATAAATGTCATTATTAATATTTTATAAGCTTCACCATTTTATTTATCAAAATAATTCAACAATTTATTTTAAATTTAAATTAAACATTTTATAAACTCTAAAAAAACCATCTTAAAAGAAAAATATGGCTAAAACATTTCAAAGAAATAAGGGAAAAAAAAAGTTTAAATATATAAAATGTCATTCCACTTAAAGAAACGTGCTTACATTTTTATTTTTTTTTGTTAAATGATGAAAGGATAAAATGCTAGTTCATTTATTAAGTTGCTAAAGCGTTTTCCAAATTTAAGAAAAGACGTTGATCTTTGCTGTCATCTCTTCCATTCAGCAACCAATTTCAGTTCAATTCCAACAAGTTTCCAGATTCAAGAAATTAGTTTGCGATCGTTTTGCAAAGTCGTTTCTTATCCGTTTTTAGTAATTTTTTATTCTGGGTTGTATATATATGTAGAAGTATAGTGGGTGTCATTTATTTTTACATTCAAGTTTCTAGTGAGAAAAATTCAGGCTAGAGAAGTGAGTGTGTTGATCAGAGAGAAGAGTAGATTTTGAGTGTTCTTCACTTTAATACATAAAAGTTAAATTATAATATAAATGTTCAACTATACTACATGAATTTTTATATTATATATAAATATCATAATATTTATGTATTTAAAGAATAACATGAATGTTATATTATTATAACTTAAAGGTTCTAAAAGGTAGATTTATAATACACTGTAAAAGGTTAAACTAACACAAATATAAAGATTATGCAAACATAACTAAAAGATTAGACGAGAATAACTAAAGGTTAGATCCACGGAACTATGGTTTAAGCACGGGCCTAGGACGCATGTGGGTGCGTGAAAAGCACTGTCGGGTCGGGTATACATAATTAAAGAATTCTAAGTTTACCTAAATCCTACAAATGTCTTAATTAAAGAGTTTTAAGTTTACCTAAACCAGTTCAGATCCTCAAATGATCTAAACCAGTTCAGATCATCTTATTTGATGATGTATACTGACATGTATATGTTAATTATTGATATCATTTGATACACATAATACACGCATGAATGTATGTATCAGAAAATTTCATACAAACCAAACATTCTCTAAAAATCTAAAAAGTCAAATTTAGAATAGCAAAAAAACAATATTTTCCCAAAAAAGAATAAATATATATATATATCCTTACCTTTTGTGTTCGAAAATCGATCCAAAAACGAGCCAGGGCTCTTTGATAAGGATCTTGAGGAAGCAAAGGGGTTGGATGAGGCCATGTTTCTTCAATATATTCTCGGATGATCCATGACTCAGCCAAAGGCCTTCCCTGGTGCAGGAGCACCGGGACCTTCTTATACACTGGGTTGTACTGCAAAAGGGCTAAGCTCTTATTGTTAAGATCCTCTTCAATAAACTCATACTTTATACCCTTGAGCTTCAATGCCCATATCACTTGGTGAACATAAGGGCTTAGTCGAGTACCATGCAACTTCACCTGGCCTTCTTCCATTGATGGAGATTTTACTTCTCATATTTTGTGCCCATTTTCCTCAATGGCTGCTTCTACTTTTAAAGAACCTTCATTTCTTCATGTCTCTATCACACTATAAATACACACTTACCTAACATTCAACATAGAAACTTAATAGCACACTAAACTCATTAAATTGTACATCAAGTTATTAAAACAATTTATATTGGTTTAAATGAAAGTATTACTTTTTTCAAGTAAAAGTAAATATTTTCTCAAAGTTAAAAGTAATATTGCTATGAATAAATTATGAAAGAAATGATAAATAATATTTTTTAAGTACAAAATATATTTTTTAAAATAAAAGTAATGCTCTGGATTTGTTTAAAAGAGATAACTAATTTAATTACTTAAAAATGATATGTTTCATGTTTAAAATATTTTTTTTAATATAAGTAATAACTCTTCACATATAGGAAAAATGTGGAAATGAATTGGAGTTTAGGTTGAGCTACTGATTGACCGTTTTAACAGAACAATTTTATCCAATATTTTATAAATTAAGATTTGTAAAATAGTCTTATTCAAGATTTTGTTGGGAGCAAAGTTGCTCGTTGATTTTATCTTTTTCTTTTTTGCCAATTATTAAAATTCAATAACCTTTTATTTCAATATTAATCTAATTATAATACATAACATATCAAGTTAATTTTCTCGTCACGATTTTTTATTTATGGACTAATATTGTACCTATGAAAAAAAAAATAGATTAGATGAAAAATATAGAATTAGATGTGTGTGAATTAACACATAAGATGTGTGCAATGATAGTGGGAACCGCAAAAAAAATATTGTTGAAAATGTTTATAATAGTGGACAAACTTTTGTAGGAAAGATCAATATTGTATTTTCCTTTTGATGAGAAAAATAAGAACTAAAAGAAAAATAAATAAAAAATTGTACATTTGCACTATTGGAACAATTCCTTGACAAACATGAAGACTTTCTTGAATCACATCGACAGATGCTCAAGATTTATGGGCTATTGATAGGTATTAAGATACTCTATTATAAATGGTATTTTAATTTCAATTTTAATCAAATAAGTAAATTAACATCATCAATATTCATATTAATATAAACCGCATAAATAAAATAGGTAATTGATATAGTCAAGGGCCTAAATGCAAATACCATTGAATTGTGTACACCTACTAGTTTCTTGCATCCATTAAATGTCAACCCCTCTCACCACAATAATACCAACTTGATCCATGAAGTTAGGAAATTAGTAATTGCCACCCTAGAATGGAAAGAATGGAACTAGGCGTCGAGCAAAGTGCCTAATTTGTTGAATATAAGGGTAGGTGGGATAAAAGATAAATAGTCAATATCAATATGTTATCAGAATTATATAGTTTTTCTTTTTTTTTTCACTTAATGTCCAAATCTAAAAAAAAATTATACACCAATTATATTTTAGAAAGTGTTTTTTTTTTATTTTTTTCACTTGATGTCTGAATCAAAAAAAATTTATACACCAATTATATTTTAGAAATTTTCTGATTACTATATCCCAACTCAATTTTGACACATTTTTTCTATTTGATACTTATTGGAAAACTTAAAAATGCAATCTCAAATCAATTTCATAATTCTTATTCAAGTCAAGCTCTAATCGAACAAAAATCACTATATAACTTTTTATTTTTCGATTCGGGTTTGAAATTGTATTTACCCTAGGTAATATGAGTACAAAAAATTATAAGATATTGATGATCTTACTATAGATATTGATGAATATTAATAGGATGTTTTAATATGCAGCTTTCTACCAAGAGTAGATCCTTCTGAGACCAAAGTGATGGTCATATTTCATAACTTTTAGTTGTTTCACCTAACATACGCATAACGAGAATCCAGGAGAAATCTATCATCAAATTACAGAAAACACACGAGGAGAATCTCAAACCACTTAAACACATAAAAACAATACTTGACACGATAACAATACGAACATCGCTTTTAACACTGTTAAATTAAGGAAGAAAGAAACGACGGATTCATGAAAGGCTCCATCATCGATCCCTTCTCAGATAATCAAGGTCGGTATTATGCAGTTTGAAAAGCTCTAAGAAAGCTCTCGGGTGGTTGACCTCCACTCAGCTGATACTTGCCATTTATCTGTCACAAATGTATGTATGTATGTATGTATCATCTACTTGTTAAATAACCATATGTTGTGTTTAAGCTTGGCTTACCTTATAATTTGGGACTCCACTTATTTGTGATGAATATCGTTTAAGTTCTTCATTAACCTTTTCAAGGAAAAAAGAAAAACAAGTAAAGAAGCATCCAAATGTGACAGAAATTTATTTAATTTCAACGAAGTTTAATCTATGCGTAAAAGAGTTTTCTTGTTGAGTTCCACCTGTTTAAGGCCATTGTTAGGATCTTCAAGAAACTCAGCTGCTCCTTCTATTCCAACCTTTTTGGCCATTTCTACGAGAAATCCCCTTCAGATAGAGAATACATACGATGCAACAATATTAAAGATCAAGAATAATTGACAATAAATGGACAGCCTTAGACTGTCAAAAGACAATTACTACTAAAACGATCATAGTTTGAATGATGTTGTCTGAACGCAACGATGGTCAAAACTCAATTAGGCTCACCAAACAACAAATTATAAACAAATATGGCAAAAGAAAAGCACGCAAAGCTACCTATCGCCAATGTACTTCCCCTGCGTGAAGTAGCCTAGGTTAAGCTCCTCGACAAGCTTATGCTGCTTGTCGGGCCCCTGTGTCCCAGCATAATATATCAACCTATGACTATCCAAAGTATGTCCACTGCATATCCAAGAAAATCAGCCATATTAATTGATGAAATAGCCAACACTTTTTGGATGAAAGCTGTCTCTTTCAAGAAAGAATGGGTTGATTGAACCTACGTAAGTCCAGATGTGTCGTAATCCATCCCAAGACCCTTAAAAATCTGCAGATTCTCTTAACTAGAACCAATTAATATCCAAAGGAAATGAACTCTTTTAAGCAAATGGCATCAAGAATTAAAATAGAACCTCTGCCATTTGATCTTCCATTTGCATGTATCGAGGGCCAAACCGATTCAGATAATATTCCTTCTTACCGACACCTTCCTTGGGCGCATTAGGATTAATCATATAAGGATGCCATTTGATCTGTAATATAGAAATCCACATCAGTTACAGGGAACTAAGAACCTTTAGAACAGAAAATGAAAGTCTACACAAATGTAGAGACCTCAAAATCGTATCTATCATTCGATGAAGCTATTGCTTTGTCCAGATTCTTTTTGCCCACAAAGCACCATGGACATACTGTGTCAGCACAGATATCAATCTTAATAAGCTTTTTTGCACTGCTGCTACTCATTGCTGCTCCGAAGGTTGGTCTGAAACAATTCGAATCAAGCTTCTTTCTTAATACGGGAAATTACAAATTTAGTACACTGATTCATCAATGAAGGACACTAACTTTTCGGGTCCGACATTAGGAACTAACTTTTCAATTTGGGCGAATTTAGGATAAAAAACCCAATATCACGAATTTCGGCCCAAATTACACCAATGTCAGATCAAATCATTTTAACAAAAAGCCCAAATCTCGTGTGATAGAACCCGAATTTCATCATTTCGGGTTTTTTTGTCCTAAAGTCGCCTAATTGAAAAGTTAACATCCTAATATAGGATCTAAAAAAATTAGTATCCTTCATTAGTAAATGGCGTTTCCTAAATTTGTAATTTACCTTCTTAATACTACAAGGTGAAATCAGTAGATAATATGAAAATTTCTTAATTCTAACAGATTATGTCTTTTTTCATTGATTAAAAAAAAGTAAGATCGAAGAAACTGTGCAAAACCTAAAAGGGAGATAAGGGGATCAGGATCATACAAGTCAATGCATCTAACTCGTGAGAAAATCTGGATTTCAGTAAGCCTAAATTTCAGTTTAAGATTCAGAATTTTCGGGAAAAAAAAATAAAAAACGAACCTGGCAATTTGAAAATTCTTGAGACAGCACAAAAGCATATGGCATACAAGATTTACTCAATGCCCCAAGTATTGTCTGTGTCTCTACATATGCATATTTTCATGTGTTGACAAATGAATGAGAACACACTAACCGAAAATTAAGAAAATAATTCGTTTGTTGTTTCTGAAAGGAATCTACATAACGACCAACCACAGTTCAGTGGTAATAAGGTCAAATGGGATATGCTCTGCTTTGACTTTTATGTAGAGATATCGGGCCTTTTTCTCGAAGGAAAAAGAAAGGTAGTTTAAAACTAGGACATTGATCTCAAGCCAAGATATTTTAAGTCAACTATATTAATAATTAATAAGTTTTATATGTGTAATCAATTGAATACTAATTCAATAATTTATGCATTAACTGACCAGAAAATTCTTGTTTTTAAATTGAAAAATAGGCCCTGTTAAAAGAAAAGCAATAAGATTTTGTTTACATTTGAAAATTTTAAAATAAAGAGATTTAAATTAAATTAAATACAAAATTCAGTTATATTTTTCAAAAATTAATTTAAAATAAAAAATACTTAATTTTAAATTAATAACAAACATCACTAATGAATTTATTCTTATAGTTTTTATATATATTCTCAAATGCCCTCGTCCAAATACAACGTAACAGTTCAATATAAATACAACTTAAAAATTAAAAAAAAAAACTTAAAAGCTTGAAAATGAAACAATAAATGATTATATATTACATTGGCAATTTGAAATACTTTACATGCATTAGATAAACAAATAAATAGGCAAAATAATTCGTTTATAAATCTCAAATTGTGGGAAAAAGAATACTAATAAGGGGAAGATAATGAAAAATAAAAATTCATAAAAGATTGAGGAGGCACAAGATAAATTGTCGATTTGAAGAAAGTACCAAATGTTCTGAACTCTGTGATATGAATTAGAAAAATTAACGAGATTAATGAACTGCAAATATGATTATGGCTTGGATTTTTCTTCGTTTTCTAATTAAAATAATAATAATAATAATAATAATAATAATAATAATAATAATAATAATAATAATAATAATAAATAAATTTATATTTTCAAGATCATATTTAAAGAGTTATTAAAATTTCAACTAATAAATATTTTTTGGGTTAATGAAAGATACTTTATAAAAAGCATATTCACAATACATAATACCTAAGGTTGGTGTGCCTCTGGGTACCATATCCTCTCAATCCCAATTCTAATATCTTTAATTGCTACGAATAATATATTTATATGTCAAAAGTATTACATAAATTATATAAATAAATGCTTCATGAATAAGCAAATGATATATTATGAATATACAACTAATATGTTTTAATATATGGTGGTGTTTATGTGCACCAAGTGCATGAATCGTAATCCATGCAATTGGGTTCGTGCGGATCGGGTTGGGTCCGAACCGATCCAGATCCATGTCTTAGGTTTTTTTTTATGTCATAACCTTTAAGTTATATTTATATAATTTTTATGTACAAATATCATAACCTTTAAGTGAATAACTTAAGCCTTTCGGCATAAAAATTATGTAATATAACTGAAATTTTTATGTTATACAAGTATAACATTTATATTATTTTAGTATAATATTTATGTACATATATTATAACCTTTAAGTAAAAATTACTTAGATTTTTTTTAGTACAAGTAACATAATTCAAAAATTATGTAACCTTTATATTATATAAGTATAATTTTTATATTATATGAATATAATCTTTATGTATAGATTTCATAACTTTTAAAAAATATTACTTAAGACTTTTTTCAGTATACATAATATTAAAAATTATTTGTACAGAACATAAAGGTTATGCAAATAGGATTAAAAGGTTAGGTTCGCTAAACTAAAAAGTTATGCGAAAATAACTAAAATTGCGCATAAGAGCTAGTATTTAAGAGCAAACCCTAGAGCATGTGAAAGCACGTGGGGTACGTTTTCACATCTTTCAGGTCATATGACCCGAATTGCATGGGTCATGACTCATGTACTTAGTGCATAAAAATAATTGTGTTTAATAAAACATATTTTTCAATCATTCAAATAATACCTTAAGAGTAAGCAACTAATACCTTATAAATATATAACTAATATCTTTCACTAAATCATATATTACAGTTATACAAGTAATACGTTATGAGTAAACAATTAATATCTTAAAAATATAAAACTAACATCTCACTGAATAAGTAAAATATAAATAAAATATTTCAAGTTATACAAATAATACCTCATGAATAAACAATCAATATCTTAAGAATATATAACTAACCTTTCACTAAATAAGTAAATTGTAAATAAATATTTCAAGTTATACAAATAATATCTTATGAATATAAAATTAATACCTTTAAAATTACATCACTAATACCTGAATATATAATTAATACCAAACTTATACCTTAATTAATATACAATTAATACCTTTAAAAATATAGTATGCCTCCATATATATAAGTTTCTGCCGATATTTAATTATATGTTTGAGGTCCTCAAATATATAGGAACCCTGTACTATTAACCTTCTGGACCATGTTTAGAGAATGACTTATATTGCGGAATGATAAAAAGACTAATCGAAGGAATGACGAAAGGTTATATGGAATTTGTAAAGATGTTTACTAAAAGTTAAACTATCTATAAATCCAAAAAAAAAAAAAAGAAAAAGCAGATCCTCCATAATATGAAGTTAAAAATGATCTTAGTATCTCAACGTGACAAAGATGTACTTAAATGATTGTGAGTTGTGAAGTACTACATAATTTTCTATTACAATTGTAAAACCAACTCCAAAATTTTAGATTTTAGAGAAAAAGGGTTAGGATAAAATTATATTCATAATTTTAACAAAACATTAATTTATGCTAGCAATCAAATCATATATTTAAGAATTTTAGAAAAAATACCATCATTATTTAATAAAAAATTTATCCTTTTAACTCAAGTCAACATTAAAAATGTAAATAGGATATCATCTTTGGTACCATAATTAATATAATAATTTGCTTTTATACCACACAAGATAAATAATATACTTTTCTATTATAATTTAATAAAATAATAATTTTACTCTCAAATTTAAAGTATTAATAAGAGATATTTCAAGATATTTTATGATAAAAAAGTAAAAATATTTTATCATGCGTTAAACTTTTCTTTAAAACATTTTGTGGCATCTCAAGATATTTTTCCAATATATAATTATGTAATGAAATAATATATTCATTTAATTTTATTTTTCTATACAATAAAGCGTGTACAAAATCCAGGAATCCATAAACATACTAATTTAGTATCTATTCTGTCGGGAAAAATTGATGGTGTGGGCAGCTCGGGCAGGAATCTGGACTTGAGTAACCCGCCCCTTCTCCGTCTTCCCCAAGTTGTCGGGCAGGGCACTCCATTAATAGCTGATCAACCTGGATTCTTCCTTCGGTTCAAAGAACTGTGTATGCTTTCTTTCACCGAAACGATTCATGAGCGAGAATTTCTGATCAGTGCTCAATTATAATTATTTCAATTTTCTTTTGGCTATCGTAATAGGTAATTGGTAAGTCGATGGAGATTGAGGAGATATTGGGGGAATCAAAATTGGCGAAAATTCCGACGAAGAGCGTAATTTATGTGTGGGGTTACAACCATTCGGGTCAAACAGGGCGGAAATGTAAAGACGGTTATTTGAGGATTCCACGGCAGCTTCCGACGGAGCTCTTCGGCTGTCCAGCCGCCGGTGGGAGCTCACGGTGGCTCGACATAGCCTGCGGCCGCGAACACACCGCCAGCGTCGCTTCCGATGGCTCGCTCTTCACTTGGGGTATTGTTACATTTTTCCTTTATTTTCAACACGTTCCTACTTGTGGATAAGATGATTGTATTGCTGTACTTGGATTTTAATATTGTACTTGGATTAGGTATTTAGGTATCGCATCTATTCAAATATTAATGTGATGAAAGTATTTAACTAATTGAAGGATTTGTGAAACTAATAACGCTGAAATATGGGATAGCATGGGAAGAAGAAGGTACAAGGGGTTGTTTGTATATCGAATTACATTTTCTGCGCCGTTATGCTTGTTGGAAATAGGGGATTTGTGTGTTGTCGCATGATTAATGGAATTGGAGGCAATTTTAGTAATGGTATTATCGAATAACCTTGAGGATTAGGCCTTGTTCTGATGATGGTCTTATATGATGATGGTATTATCGAATAACCTAGAGGATTAGGCCTTGGAGGCAATTTTAGTAATGGTCTTATATGAAGGATTGCTAGCATTCTGACTGTAAGATGCTGAGCATGGAAAATTTTACATGGCCGTCATTATGATTACGAACCACAATGCTAGTTTGGTGACTATTCTTTTATCTTGTCACAGTTGAGCTGATGCATGATATTATATTTTCTGAATCTAGGTGTTTAAAATAAGTATTTTTCACGTCTCTCAACAGGGGCCAATGAGTATGGGCAACTAGGAGATGGTACTGAAATGGCTATGAAATACCCAAATAAAGTGAAGCATTTGCAGTCTGAGTTTGTGATCTCTGTATCCTGTGGGGCACATTGTACTGCAGCGATCACAGAACCACGTGAAAATGATGGATCTTTGTCAAATAGGAGACTGTGGGTCTGGGGACAAAATCAGGTGGATATGGTGCCATAAAGATTGATCTTTTTATTTTATTTCTCTATGAAAATTTGGTTTGGTTATTGGATTGAGTGTGTAGTCAATGTGATTGCGATTTAATTCCACCGCCTCAACGTCATTGAAGGAGGCTGTTAATCAATTTTAATAGGTTTCTTTTGTTACTCATAGTGTATTTTTTTCTTTTTTCTTAGTGCATTTGAATGTCTCTGTTAGTCATCACAGGTATGCTATGATGTAAAGAAAGTAAAATTCACTTTCAGCTTTCATCTCTCATTTTGTGATAAAATCAAAATGTGAATATTTTTCTTTTCTTTTACAGTAATTATTTTATATTTTTGTTTGTTGCCAACTTTCTTCTGGTGTTATATGAATGAGATTCCATCCACTGAAAAATCTTTCCAGAATTGATTCCTTATTATGTTATTACTTAGTTAATTTTTTTGTCTTTGCCTTTCAGGGTTCTAATTCTCCACGCCTATTTTGGGGAGCCTTTGCTCCAAACACGGTAACAATCTCACTTTATAGTGACCATTAATACTATTTGTTATCCTCTTCACACCCATAAGATAGTTGTTAATTTCAAAGATTATCCTAGTTCATGATATATGTTTGCTTCGGTTTCATAAATACAACATACATACATATATTCTTCCTGTTAGATTAATTAACTCCTTTATCCCCCACCCCCAAAATAAATCACTTATTCCAGGTTGTTAGCCAAGTTTCTTGTGGGGCCGTTCATGTGGTTGCTCTGTCAGAAGATGGCTTACTACAAGCATGGGGTAGTGTTGACCTCAATTCAATACCAAACATTATTATATGCTAAAAACTCTTGTTTGGTGTATGCATCTTGTCATAGTTGTTTGAACTTATGCTAGATTACAATTTTGCTCATTGATTTACAATGTATCAATCTTGTTAATTCTCATGTCTATATTTAGGCATTGATGAAACTGTAAGATTGGAATACTAAACCTCGTTATTGTGCATTGTATTAATTAGAATTTTGTCACTATCTGGTAAATCAGGCTATAATGAGTATGGTCAGCTTGGCAGAGGTATTACATGTGAAGGCCTTCAGAAGGCTCATATAATTAAGGGGTATGCTAGGTTCCTTGATGAAGCTCCTGAGCTTGTGAAGATTATCCATGTTTCATGTGGAGAGTACCACACTGCTGCAATATCGGAGGAAGGCGAGGTGTAAGTGTTCCAGGGGACCTTTTATGATCGTCAAAGATCTTCTAATAGGCATAAGAATTGATATTGTCTGCATGGGGCAAAGGACACTTGGATAGAAAATATTACACGGGGCGTTCATATAGTTACAATATTTTATGTCTAAGTTATCATAATGAAACATGATTTACTGGATTGGTCTGTAGTAGTAGGATAGGAAATCTATGTATTATACATGCAAAGCTTAAATTGACTTATTTGATTTTTTGGTCTCTCTTAGGATTAATCATTGGTTGTCAGATTCTCATCCATTCCATGATTATGTATTTGTGCCGCAGATACACATGGGGACTTGGGAGCATGGGTCAACTTGGGCATTGTTCACTTCAATCTGGTGATAAAGAATTGCTGCCAAGGCGTGTAGTTGCTCTTGATGGGATAGTTATAAAGGATGTGGCATGTGGTGGTGTGCATACATGTGCCTTGACTGAGAACGGAGCATTGTATGCTTGGGGTGGAGGCCAGGCTGGGCAGTTAGGCATTGGACCCCTATCTGGTTTCTTTTCATGCACACCTAATGGATCTGAAATGATGCTTCGTAACCTACCCGTTTTGTTGATCCCAACCGGTGTACAGCTTGTCTGCTGTGGTCACTCTCACACACTTATTTGCACTAAAGAAGGTAGAATTTATGGATGGGGTTACAATAACTACGGTCAGGCTGCTAATGAGAACTCTACATACGCTTGGTATCCTTCTCCCGTTGATTGGTATGCTATAGCAAGCAGAAAGATTTCATTACAATGCATTCTTTCTTGTAAAAGAGAATTGATGAGAAATGGTGCTAATGGAATCTTCTTACATGTAGGTGTGTAGGAGAAGTTAGGAAGTTAGCTGCTGGAGGTGGCCATTCAGCTGTACTAACAGACGCATTTTCATTGAAGGAGTTGTGTGAGTTCACTCTAGCAAACAATGTCAATTTATCGAATGCTTCAGAGATTGAGGATGTTGCGTCCAGAACTGGATCAGACGCTTTAGCCCGCCTTTGTGAAAAATTAAGGTAATAAAGCATGTTTGGTCTATTTTGTGTTGTGCAATATTACTTGAAATAACTCAAACTCTTATGCAGGGAGCATCTGCTCAATGGTGGAGATTGCAAGTACAATGAGATCGAGTTTGGTGTTTGAACCCCGAATCTCAACCATCATTTCATTTACATCAACGTGCTGCATTTTTCCATAGTTTGATCAACTGTGGCTTCCAACACATCTCTATTTAAGTAAATAGGTGATGAAGTGTGATGTGGGCAGTTGTGCAATATAATATTGTTTGTTGTATGCTACGGAAAACCTTGTATCTGGATGGTGTCTGTAAATCTTGTACTAGAAGTAGAACTAACCTGCCTCTTTTAAGTAGTTATGTTTATTTCTCTTAGCAAACACAACCTACGACAAATCAAAAGTGGATATGAGAGGGCTTCGAATGTCTTCTTTTCATCTCCACTCTGATGTTGGGAGTTGCTGCTGTAAATGTCAAATTATTGTTACTCATTATTACCAACTAATAATTCAGTTGGCTAATTTCTGAACATTGATTTTTCAATGATTTAATATCATCAAATTTCTTAACATATTTCACAACATTATCATTATATCATTTCAATTATATAACATAAAATTAAATAAAGGGGGAGAGTGAAGACATCTCAATCATTAATTACTAAGCACATTCCAATTTATATTAATTTCAATTAAGGAAAAAAAATACTTATTTATTCTTTAGGAAATAATAAAAACAAAACTGAGTATTAGTTTCGATGATCGAATATGCTTCTACGTGTTCGGTCTTGGTGGCTGAACATACTTCTACATATTCGATCAAGAAGGACCGAACAGAACTAATCGTGTTTGATCGATTTTTTACGTTTTTTGTATGATTTTCACACGATTTTTATATATTTAACTTATTTATGAAATATTTATTATTATGTTGATTAGGATGGGGTTTCAATTTTTTTTTCCCTAAAGGGCATGATCAGGATTTTTTATTATTTTTAATTGAAATATATTTAAATTGGATGTGTTTAATAAAGAATGGAGTGTCCTCAATCACGTACTTAAATAAATAATTAATATTAAGAGTTTTTGTGTTTCTTAATATATATATATATATATTTTTTAAAATTTATTTTAATGAGATGTGTTTAGTAATGGAAGATTTGTGTAAAACCTCACCCAATTTCTTTTGGTTCATATTGTAAATGATAGTTTAATTTTGTATCTCATTTCACCAATAATCCTTATATGTTGTGCAAGTGGTATTAACTGATCATACAATAGAAAATCAGATAAAATATCATTTATGTCAAAAATTTAGATTATAAAACTTTGGTAGGCAACATAGACTAGAAGTACATGGATTAAGTTGCTTACTTTTTATTATTTAGTTGGACTTACTAATTTATTTAGACTAATGCAACATATTATATATATATATATATATATATATATATATATATATATATTTCGTATGTGAATAATGAAATACAGGGTATCCACAACAATATTATTAGATAATGTTATGTGACTGATTCTTAGACATCCTGATTAATAACTCATTTACAAAATAAAAAAACATTAATTATATGTTGTGTATTATTAATGTTTTTAAAGTTGCAGAGATCACTTTGTTGTAACATACTAATTTGGGGGCCGCAGCACAATGTAACTTTTCCTCTCAGTTTTTAATTTTTTTTTTAATTTACTGTTCCTTCTTTTATCACTTTCTCTTTTTCAAATTTCTTTTTTATTTTTTGCTTTTTTTTTTTTTTTTGTATTTTAAACTTTATCTGGGATTTTGTTTTCAATTTAAGTTACAAACAATACGTTGATTGTTATATATTTTCTCAAATTATACTTTAAATTGTTAAAAAATATAAATATAATTAATTGATATAAATATAAGAAAAGATGAGCTGATGTGGATTAGAACTCATACATGACCATTATTAATGTTAAATAGATTTGAATATGTGTTAATAAAATGATGATGTTATTAAATTGAAGATGTGACTCATGGTACCCACCATAATAAATATTAATAACACTCATTATTTGAATATCTTAGAATTGAAGAAACTAGAGGGGAAAAACTATTTATACAAATTGTCTACCTGCCCGTTCTAATTTCTAAACATCAATTCTTATATGTTGAACAATGATTGTAATTCTTCTTCTGAATAATACATTTGAGGCTAGTTTGGTAGGCTAGATAAATTGAAGATTGTATAGGAATCTTGATTCTTCAATTGTTTGGTAGCAGTGTTGGGCCCCGCTTTTTTATGACTGGTCCGCAACCAAATCACTGTTTCTTTTTAGTATACGCATCCCATCATTTGACCGAGATAATTTTCATTTGTTGAATAGTAAACTAGATGATGTGATAATTAATCTTATGACTATCTCAGCTTTTCCACCAAACTAGCCCGTGATTTGGTTTAAAATAGAAAATAAAATATTCTAAACATCCACAAATCATGGGTACTAAACCCATATGAGCTTGAAGTCCATAAACATGATTAAAATACAGAAGCAGATTCATAGTTTGCATTTTTATAGGCATGACCATCAACAGTCTATGCCAACTGAAGTCGAGTCGGATATTTATAGACATGTGGAAAGCTTGCTCCGCATTATTTCCATCCATCATTAGGAACGTTAGGAAGTAGGAGTTAATGCTTCCCTAAAAATCAACACACCAAGCTTGGAAAATTTGGTTGGCAAGTGTTGGAGAAAATTGGTTTTGATCCAATTAAAAGTATGAGTCAATGTTGACTTTTGTAGGAAGTTGATAAGTGTCAATTTTCACCTATTTTTGCGTAGGTTTATGTATTCTTTTGAATGTGTTAGCTACGTTTTTATGGTGATTATTGTGATTATTTGTATTTAAGATGCATTTGACGGGTTTGTGTTTAGTTTCATGATTTTAACGAGAAAAAGTGCAAGTTTTGAGCGAAATGGCCAGGAAGGAAAGCACGACCGTGCTTAATAGCACGGTCCGACCGTGCTCAAGAAGAAAGAGGCGCGCACGACCGTGCTGAATAGCACGGTCAGGCCGTGCGCGACGGATTTAAGCCTGAACGGTGTAGCACGACCGTGCCCCATGGCACGGTCGACCGTGCCAGACCACTGAAGGATGAGGCACGACCGTGCCGTATAGCACGGCCGTGTTCGGGTGATCAGCGATTTCAGTTAGTTTGGCGAGGTTTCATTCTTGGATTGATATAAAAGGCCTCAAGAAACGAAAAAAGGAGGAGATTGGCAATTAGAGATAGAAATACACATAGAGATAGAGAGAGAGAGAGAGACGGAAGAGAAGACGGAGAAGAGAAGAAGAAATCGGAAGATCGTTGGCGATACGAGTTGAATCTTTCTTCTCTCGTTAGTTTTTCATTTAAGAGATGATATTGTTAATCTTGTTTATGAGTTTGACGATAATCATGTCTAGCTAATTCTTTTTAGGGTTTTTAGGGCTTGTTAGTAGTTTAATTCGAATCTTGATGGATCTTTGATTTAATTCAATGTTCATAATCTTTCATCTTATTTGTGTGTTTATGAATTGATTGTTTGTTTGATTATTTGGCCGATAATTAAGCATGTTTTAATAATTGAATCAAAATTCGGGAGATGAGATTTAATTATGGAAGAATAAACACATGACACATAAAAGACTGAGATCGGGAGATTAAGGAATTTATGTGATGAGATATCAATCTTGGGTCTTTTGGGAGTTGTTATGTTTTTATCAGATTGAGTAGGGATACCTCTGATAGCATAATAATCAACTGATTAATTGACTCGGGAGAGCGATTAATTGATGTGTGTGATTGCTCATATAGGATGATTGATTAATGAACTTGGATTGATTAAAGTGATATCTTGATGAGAATTAGATGAAAGCATGTCCTAGAACCTGTTTCAGATTTCTGTCAACTTTAAGTGAATTTTACCTTCGTAATTGTTAGTTTATTAATTTAATTGCAATTCATGATATTTGATTTCCCTAGATAAAATTGTGAATAGAATTTGGGTAGTTAGTGATTTCCTGAATCGATAGTCTCTGTGGGATCGACCTTGCTTACCGTTTCTGCAATCTACACTGTACACTTGCGGGAGTAGCTAAAAGAAAATAGTGAACAGAAGTCTTGACCACACGTGTTTGACCATTATTTTAAAGAGTCAAAGTTGGGAAAATGTAAAAGTAAAGGGCAAAATATTATTCTACGTCTCGAGTAGATGATCATAGTGCATTTACACTTTTAAAACCGATTTTTGATGAGTGGAAATTCATGCACAAAGTTAGTGACCAAAACCTGTCTGGTGGTCAGATGTTGCGTCTAATGTTGGCAATATGACGGACAACATCGTTCGTCTACAAAGCTCAAAACGTAAAAACCCTTTGGGTAGCCCATTTGGAAAGGTCCATCTCGAAGCCCTAGTAGCTAATGACCTTCCAAATCCTCTATAACTAATGGTGTAAGGTAGTGGAGAGTTCTACTTGCTTAGTAAGTTTAAATGTCTTAAATGCTCATTAATATGAGGTGTCCCTTCATTTGGTGGATATGCCAATAAATAGGGCATGATTTTCATAACTTTGATGACATGAAAAATAAATGAAAAATACAACATTGAGAGTACAAAATTCTTGCTAAAAGATCATTCTCATAGCATCTTTGCAAAATCAATCTTGCATTGTTTGAGCATATAGAAGTGCGATCTAGTCCTTCTACTATTTTAGTTTGTTGGTGCTTCTAATTTTATGGTGCTACTAACTAGAAGATGTAAGTCGTTTTACCTTTGGGAACATCATGTCATATCGTGAGTACTAGTCGGGACGTATTCGTTTTTAAGGGGAAATGTCTCATTGATTCGACTTTCTAAAAATTCATTTTAGTGCATTTTCAAAAATCTTTATTATAGGGTTGTTGCTGCTCTCTAAATCTTGCATGTAGCCAAAACTCGAAAATCTTACTGGTATTTGAAGTTCGAAGACATTTGGAGTTTTCAGCAAGTTTTTGTTGTCACTGTGTTGCCAACATTATCGACAACATTCGATTTCATAATTTGTTGTGTACAGTGTGACAACATTTGCAATAACATTTGTATTCTATAATGCACTATAAACCAACAACAACATCAACTCCAACTTCTTCTCGACTTTTCATATCTTGACTTGGTTTCCATACTGATTTTCCTCCTTCATTAGCCTGCAACAAAGCCTAAAAGAGTATAAAAACACTATGTTGTGAATTCAGACAAAATAAAAAAAAATTATTATATGTTTATTAAATAATAAACATTAATAATCTCTCATTTTTGCCTTTCTTCATCACAAAGCACATCAGACACAAAATAAGATAAAAGAAATAAAAAATGTATAGAATTTTTTTTTTTTTTAAACATGTAATGTAGAATGTATATCTCGTAAAACTAAAAAGTATTTTTGGTCTTCTGAATGAAAAAATTATCAAAATATGGTGACTTTGTTACAAGCGTAGAATCAATTATAACACAGATTTTTTTAATACGTCGATGTAGAGTTTTGATATTAATATAACACAGTGAAACAGATTCCACGCATGCAAATCGGAGGTTTTCTATCCCTTTTTAAAAAAAATAAATAAATAAATAAAATAATAATAATAATAATAATAACAATAAAAATAATATAGAGTTTAGAAAGTAAAAGGTAAAAATTATTCAAGGATCTCCCAATCAATAATCCATTAATAGAAAATCTTACAAGATCTCACAAGAGATCTCTGCATAATAAGATTTGTAAATCACTGAATTACAGTGAAACCTTTATAAATGAATACTTTTCGGATTAGAAAAAAATATTTATTTAGTGAGGTTATTTATTTATCGAACATTCATTTACCTCATTGGTTTAAGTCGGGATCGAAGAAAATTATTCATTTGTCGAGATTATTCGTTTATCGAACATTCATTTATCAAGATTGCACTATACCATAAAAACAAATTGCATTTTTTATTGAAGTTTTTGATAGAGAAAGTTTTATTTTAAAAGGAGTTCAAGTGTAAACTTTCTAAAAAAAGTAAGACATCACAAAGTTAAACTGTAGTCAGTTTTTTTCCAAATAAATAAATAAATAAACTACTGTAGTCAACTTTTCCTAAGAAATAAATAAACGATCGTAGTAGTCAATTTAAGCATACTTCTCGTACAAATGCACAAGAAAAGTTGCATTGTGTCAATATTATTAATTAATTAGGTGACAAACAAGTTTTACCAATTCCAACTTCCAAATTCACGCTAGCTATTAAAATAAGTTTACTCAAAATCATGATACACTCGTTAATCGTTATACTATCTTGCTTACTTCCAAACCAAAAAAAAAAAAAAAGATTGTATTGAATAGAGAAAAGATTAAAAAGAATGTGAGATAAATAGTAAGATAAGTTGCTATACATGTTATAGATTCATACTATGCATACACTACTCCTATAGACTCTTCATTTTCGATATTATTTTTGCAGTTCGTATTTTTGTATATATAATATTGTACTCAATGGAATGAATAAAGTTGATTGATACACTTCTATCTTCTCAATCTTGTTATCTTTCCATTATATTCATTTTTCTATTGTTGACGTATTGATTCATAGGAGTTGGTGTGTTTGAATAGACATATTTTGCAACGATAAGGAGAGTTTGTGATGGATTTCATTCATTTTATCTGATATCAAAAATGAAATTCATAATTATCACAAGTGGCTTGCTAACTTTACTTTTTCATCAACCCATTACCCATCAAAATGTGTGATTGAATAAGATTATAAAAATTATGGTAGAAATTAATGTTCCCCAATTAACCAATGTATGCGTATACACACATCACCTTACTTTTTCACTTAAAGATCCAATCACTTTTTATGATTCATTATTTGAATCTAACAATACTGTATATTAGTAAGTATCACATTAAAGCATGTTCAAGTAGGTATAAAAGCAAACATGGCCACAGTAAAGAATCCACAAACTCTTCCCTCTATATATATATATATATATATATTTATTGAAACTTCAAGGAAAGCAACATTAATATGCAATTAATTGTCATATGAAAAAGAAGATGGGAAGAAAAGATAGAATCTAAACATTGCTGCATCAAATAACCAAGATTAATGTCTTAGACTTGAAAAGCAATTTAGATGAAATAGGGTCCCATTGGCAGTTAATATTATCAAGTTACATAAATACATTTGCTCAAAGTTCAAATATTTAAATAAAAGCGAAATATTAGTGATGGATCCACTCTATTATTTGAGTCTGTCTTGTCTGTATCTGGAATTCAAACAGAGATCCCTTCCTTCAGACATATGATATATTATATATTTATATATATTGATATTTATAATATTAATATATGCGTCGATCAATATTTAGACTGAAATTCATCAGAGCATCCATCCAGGGACCAATCCGTTGACGTTTTGAACATCTGTTGCAGCTGTCATCTGGCTTGAACTCGCAGGATCATTGTACCTGCCAAAATTAAATACTTAATAACTAACAAAATTCGAGTTGCATTGCAAATACAAGATAATTAATGTCTCTATTTTAGTTCTCGTATTACCACACACATTATTATAGGAATAAAATAACATCATCAATATATAAATAATTACCGATTAAATTCATTTGAAGTCATGTTCTAGGATAAGTGTTCCAAATAATAGTTCTATTAATTTTGAAAATTAATTTTAATTCCGATAGAATTTTTCATGCGTGAACCACTCGCACACGAAAAATTCACCACAGTTGAGAAATCTCGGTGGAAAAAAGAGTAATGAATTTAACCGAAATAGTTATATCGCATGGAAGAGGTAAATATGAAAAGTGAAAAGACATATATACCCAATCTGGAGAGTAGAGTTGCAATCAAGAGGCTGAAAGAAGGCCTGAGATTGAGGATGCTGATGCCCATATGAATGGCTTTGCTCCCCACCTCCAACCCACGAATGTTGAAGTTGATTTGCTGCATATATCTCTTCCAGCTGACCACCATAATCCAAACAAATTTATTATAACTACAACTATAATTAGATATATAAATGCATAAATGTGAAAATATATACTATATTATTTGCTTGCTCACCTTTCTTTCTAAAGCCTTATTAGCATCAACCATCATCTTCTCCTACATAGTTCCAAAAATTACCATGTTATTTATAAATATAAGATACAACACTAAAGATCTCATATATGTGTGTGTGTATATATATGGATACCTTTGATTGAAGATCAGAAAGCTGATCAAGCATAACCTGTGTCTGCACCATAAACATGGATCACAAGCATTGGAATTAATATTAATGAAGTTGTAAAAGAAAGTCTTATAAATATTTTTAGAGCTTATCGGATCTCTGATCTTATTTTAAAAGTAAGTTGTTGAAGTGTTTGAATAAAATAAGACAATGGAGCTTATAAAATGTCATTAACGACAACTCAACTATGTAATTTAAAAAAATGTAATTTGTGGGAGGTTGTCATTATAAAATCTTATTTCAAAACTAAAATGAGTCTTCCAACTTTATAAAAAACAGTTTATAAGATTCTAACATAAATTTTTTTAGGAAATAAGATTTTATTGTTTAAATTTGAACCAACACTTTAAAGAAATTTATAGATTTTATGTATCTTATAAGATGTTTTTAACAACTTATAAGCTCAATCAAACACTTTCTGAGTCTTCCAAAGATTGATTTGGTTGAAACAACTTGAGTACGTCACAAATCTGCAATGTTAGAACAAAGATCCTCTATAACTAAATGGTGTTTCGTATCTTAGGATCAAGTGATGCATCATACTATGCTTATAATATGCATGATAAAATAGAAGATAAGATATAACAAAGATTATAATAGAGAATTTAACCTTATAATACAATTAGTGTTATTTTCATTGAGGGATTAAATTCATTTTCAGTCATGACTTAGGACAAGTTAATGAATTTAATCCTTTCATAAGGCATGGACAATTAATGTGGAGCTAAAAATTTCATTTGGATATCTAAATACCAATAGTATAAAAGATAATATACATAAATTATGGAGCCTTAACATAATTAGTAGTATTAAGCCTTTAGTTTTATTATTTCAATTACCAAATATATATATGTGTATGTATATCAATGAATTTTCATCAATTGAAACAGATTTTTGATAACCTATCTTTACATTTTGCAGCAATTTAGTATCTTTAAATATAGTGACTCATATAAATTATGTCATTTTTTCTAAAAAGAGTTTTATTATCCATTTGACTAGAATTTTTTTTAACCATATCCTAAAAACCTACTCCTTTTGGATATATTTCACTTTTTTTTCTATAATTTTGGGTGAATAATTTTGAAACTAGAAAACAACTTCTTTGAACTTGAGGGGGGCCCTGAAACAATCTCTCAGTGAGCATGAAGATGGGACATGCAAAATAAAAGCATTGAAACACACCTCAGAATATATTTACCTATAACTGACAATAAAAGAGGGCCACATGTAATAGAATTGTGTTAAGGGTGTAATTAATGCTTAATTATAACATGACTTAATAAACCTCAATAATATGGACCAAAGATGGATAAGCATTGAGCATTCTTATTGCTTGGACACAGTGTAAAAAGCAAATAGAAAGAGATTCTTACACCTATATAGGATCTTCTTACAGTTAAAGGTTATAAACCCAAAATTTTACACCTTCTATGTGATGTGTGTGTGTGTGTGTTAAGATTGTTTTGAGCATGCATACCCTTGTAGACCTAATGTGCTTCAATGATGTCTCCAACTGGTGTTCAATTTGCTCAAGGTCATTGATGTTTAGAGGTCCCAAATCATCCCCAAGAAGCTGCCTGCATATGTATATATTTTTACTGTACTAGCTACTTCAAGAAATATTCTTGAATTATATATATATATAGTCCTTGTGAAAATTTAATACCTCTGGTATCGTTGTAGAGACTCATATTTGCCTTTTAGTTTCAAATATTCTCTGTAGCTGCTTTGCTGCCAAGAAAAGAAAGAAAGAAATTACGAAATTTGATTAACAACTATAACCTAACATATTATATTATACATAGGAAATAGTGAGGAACTTATAAGTGACCATCCAAGATATATAAGAACATATATAGGGTTCCCTTTGCATCGTCTTGTGCTATGGAACAAGGATCAAGAAATTTTGTGAATGTGACATAGTATAGTAATTAGATTTTGCTTTGAAAACAAGGGGCCAAATGGTCATGTTACTCATTCATGAATTGATTTTTGCAGGAAAGCCACAATAATAATACGTACTAAAGTTGATATATAAATCATAAATATAGTACCTCAATGTCCTTGCCAGGATGATTGACTTCCAACGAACCATAACTGCATTTTTGATACCTTTCAAGAGTCTTGAGCATGCTGACAATAGGTAGAAAAGTGCAATTCGTTAGCTGAATTTACTTGTACCTTCATACGTTTTTTTTTTAAATAATTTAATTTATAGGGGAATACTAATATAGCATGTAAGACTTTATCCTAAACTGAATTCGACCGTATACCAATAAATTATACTTAATTTGCATCCTGCAATCAGAGAGAGAGAGAGAGACGAATCAATTGAAGACAAATATTTTTGTATCTACCATGTGATTGATGGGGCTAACAAAATGTACGTAATTTTGGCAGTAAGTCTCCTAGAATTGAAGAAAGTACAATTGGCAGATCAATATAATTAACATCACTATAAATATGTGTTACCAAAAATTATTTCTCCAAATTAGTTATCAAATGTACATGAAAAATGCCAACATAAATGGGCTTAGAAAATCGTAGTGTTTGACGGAGTTATAACCTCGTCAGAACTGTTATAACATACTTATTAAAGTCATGTTCTGTAATTTTTGGAAAAGAAAATTTACACACTACAAAAAAAAGGAGAGTTAAGAACTAAAAAAAAAAAAAAACAAAACATAAAATCATTGAAATGCCAACAAGCTCCTTAAAATTTAGATATTTTAATCAC
The DNA here is from genome assembly GCA_028654395.1 of Scutellaria barbata. Lineage (NCBI taxonomy): Eukaryota > Viridiplantae > Streptophyta > Magnoliopsida > Lamiales > Lamiaceae > Scutellaria > Scutellaria barbata. Next base: position 18,422,226 of record CM053650.1, read on the forward strand.
AAATGCAAATATTTATGTTTTAAGATTTCAATCGATTTAGTTTATCTAGACAATTTTATAAGTCAAAAATATCTTGTGAAATCCAAAAATATATCTTATCCTCATATATCTTTTAAATAACTTTAGTAAAACACCTCATAGGAATTAATAAATGTAAAATGGGCGTGTATTTAAGAATTCCAAAACATATATATATATATAATCGGGAAGAAAATTGTTTATTAAATTGTGGCAAAATGTTATGGAAGAGTTAGTTAAGAGGAAAGTTTAATTGAGTACTCCAATAATGTAGAAAGAAATAATTAGTTTTAGAACTCCTACCCTTTTCCGGTGAAAATTAAAGTGTGGTTATTGTCAGCTTAACTAGATCATTAATATGTACTTTGTCATGAAAAAAAGTTAGTTTAAAGTAGAAATTGAAAATTTCATAACCAGAGCCCACAAGAATTGAATTCCATTTTTTTTATATGATCCTGTCAAAATCATCGTTCCACCTGATGAAAACCAACAAGTCTAGATATTAATGTATGAATCAATAAAAATGTGCTGTCACAAGCTTTTATGTCAAGTTTAAATCATTTTCTGAACTATATTAATGGCAAATTAAAGATCCTTTTCAAAAACCCTAAAAATAAATATTAAACATTAACCTCAAAAGGCTGAGAAAAGAGAGAGAGAGAGAGAGAGAGGGCTCTTAAATGTTTCTGAAAAAACCTAGATAAAAATCATAAATATTTTCTGAAAAAAGCTATCTTAAAATCATAAAGAATTTCTGAAAAAAAAAAATGAAGAAAACCTTGTACAAAATTCACAAAATAATGACAAATAAAAAAACTGAAGATAGATCCGGCTTCAAACCAGTTAAAAGTGAAAAAAGTGTCAGACTGATAAATAATTTGTTAATTTCACAGATTTCAAAATCATGGAGTCACAAATATATCCCCTGGTTTTCTTCAAATGAAACAAGTATGTAATCTCAAATCAAATACAACAAAAATAATTCAAATTAAGCATCTTTTTTTTTTCTCACAGAAAAAAAAAAAAATTGCAAAGAGTTCATCAGATTTAGAAAAAAAAAAAAAAAAACCTAATATTTTAACTCAAAACTTAAGGCCAGAAAACCTCCCCCTTAAAGCAAGAATTTGTCAAAAACTAACAAGAAAATTACAAACAAAGAACATTTCTGAATTTTCAACAGAGAGAGAGAGAGAGAGGAGAGAGAAGGGTATATACTTGGAGGAGCTGCAGAATTCATAAAGCTTGCCACGATTAGAGAAGATAATAAGAGCAACCTCAGCATCACAGAGCACAGAGAGCTCATAAGCTTTCTTGAGCAACCCATTTCTTCTCTTTGCAAATGTCACCTGCCTATTTATCTTGTTCTCTATCCTCTTCAACTCCACTCTCCCCCTACCCATGATATATCCCCTATTAATATATATATATATATATATATCTCTACAAATATATATATATTTATATGTATATATCCTTGTATGTAATTTCTGGGTTTTGATTTAATCGCAGAAATCCTTCCCTTTCCTCTGTTGGGCCTCTTTCTTCACCCCAGAAGTTTCTTTAACCAAAAGGGTAACAATCTTGAAACCCTAAAAAGAAAAACAGAAAAAGGACTATTCCATTTATAGAACACTAGAACATGAGTAAAACTGTGTGTGGATTTGCTATATCGCTCTACCCTCTTGGATTCTCTGTATGTATTAATCTTTAAGATTTAGCATGTGCTGCTGCAGATACAGAGAGAGATTAAATTTTCTAGGGTTAGGATCGAGTTTTTCCCATTCCTTTTACTATCATATATCAAATTATGGGAACCTTTCGTGTATTTATTCTACTGTTCCATAGCGCGCGTGTTTCCCACTCAACTCTCTTATTTGTCAGTGGTTCACGCCGTGCCTGCCCGCGCGTGGCCCATGATGCCTTGTATTGTCCATCGGTAAAATTCGGACAGCCGTCACCAACCTTAAGGATCCATGCCACGTGTTGGATAATCAATGGCTGCTTATCAAGTCTAATTTTACTTTTTTAAATCCTTTTTACACTTTTTTTTTTTGTTATTAAAATCATTTATTGTGATATTATTATGGTGTTTTTTATTTTAATTTCGAAGTTATCATGATTTTTAATTTAGTTTCATAAATTAGAAATTGGTTTGATTTCAATCAAATCTCATTAAATTGGAGTTTTTCAGTGACCTTAAAATAATGTGACACATGTTGTCACTCACTTCGAGATTACCAAAAAATCCCAATGTGCAGTTACTTATATTGCATGTGACATTTTTTCAGTAAACATTATAGATTTTTAAATTGAAATTGAATAGATTTTTAAATTATAGAGCAAATTGAAAATCATAACATTTTTGGGATCAAAATCGAAAAACATCGTATTATGAGATAAAAAATGATTTTAATTATGTAGATTTATTTAATTAATATGTCTCATTTTCATCTTTTCTAAATCTCAATTCATTAATAGATTACGAACTTACCATATTTTGATAATAATATATGTATATATATATTTAGTTATAGTGCTAGGTGACGAAATCTTGGGAAACATGGTTTCTCATTTTCTCTAGTTATAAAGAGAAAGAGTGACTGACAAATTAGCCAGTTTTAGAAAATAAATTTTGGGACATTTCTCTAGGCCTCTTACAAATTATTTTTTATATTATACTTCTTGTTTCAATATATCCAGATCAAAAGTGACAAATTATATTCACCATTAGCTATTTAAGTCATCTATGTACTATCATTTTTACAAAATAAAATACAACTTGATTATGATGAAGATAGAACAAAACAAAATACTTGAATTGCCTTTACATGTATTTGATGTCACTCCAAGAACACAAGAAATATCGTACTAAGTAAATTACAATCCCAAGCCGTGTTTGTGTTTTTGTTGGTTGCGATGTGTTCATTGGCTAAATTTTTTCCTTTTACTGTTAATTCTAGTCAAAATAAAATACAATCGTTTGGTTCAAAGAGTCTTAAAATGGTCATGAAATCCACAAACCAACCTTATATTACATTAATTTTAACCCAATATTTATGTTACTCCAAAAAAAAAAAAAAAACATTTTTTCTTCTTCTTTTTTTTTTTTTTTTTGTGTGCAAATAATTCACTAAATTATGTACCATTTTCAAGATTCAAAATACCTTTAAAAATCTATATATTTAATTAGAAAATTAAAATTAATATTCTAAAAAATTATTAAAAACACAATAAGATAGAATAATGAGAAATTGAAATATGACCTATGTATTCGAAATATTAAAATTCAAAATCTAAAAGTATTTTAAAAATCTATTTTATTCCATACTCTAGATTTAAATTTAAAAGTATGTTCAAAAAGATTCCCGATAATTACTAAGAGTCTTAATATTGGAATCATTTTTGTAATAGTTATGTATTACACTAGAGACTTTTGCTACAATACTTTTTTATATTAGTTTTATTCAGAATAATTTTAAAAACAATTAAGTAATTATTTCTATAATTTTAATTTTAATAGCTCAAATAAAATATATTATGATTTCAATTTTTTAAAATCATAATTTTAATATTAAAATAAAATTGATTGTTTTCAAAACATTTTCTTAATTATAATTTTAATGTATTGGACAAAATAGATTTTTTTCCTTTGATTTCTAAAATTCCAATTTTATTATTTCAAATAAAATATATTTGTAGGGAGTACTTTGGGAATTTGAAAGTTAAAACAACAAGGTACAACAATCTACATACATAGTTTGGTGGGTAATGTATAAAATTTCACATATTCAAGAGTATGCAAACTCTATGGCTATGTATAAAGAAAACAACTCTTATACGAAATGTAACCAACAAACTAGAACAATCTGAAGATAGTTTTAGACTTGCTCGATTTTCATTCTTCTTGCGTGTTTGTTGTCTCACTACATCACCAGGGTGAATACTCTTATTTATGGAGCTCAGAAGACTCCATGATCTCGTGGCACTACTTCATGAATTCATGATTTTGGTGCTCCATGTTCTTGATTCACCATGATCTCCACTTTTCATAAACTTCCCTCTCTTTTAGTCTCACATTTTTTCTTTCTTTTATGATCTCGTTCTTATTCCACTTATCTCACGATTTTTTACCTAGAGAATAAATATGAAAATAAATTCTCCTACAAAATAGGATTAGTTTGTTTTGAATAAGTCAAACTTCTTTATGTTTGAATCTCAAAAACATGTGAGAAAAGAAAACAAATCTCCTGTTGGTCCCAGTGGTATAAGGTTAAGAGGGGGTGAATTAACCTTATCAAATTTTTAACTTTTGCTCCAAAGAATGTTAAGTCCCTGATGAACAGGTAGCTAGTAAGCTTACTGCTCGATAGGTTCCTGCTCAGGCAGTGATCTCAGGAATTAGACAGAGAATGTAATGCACAGCGGAAATACTTATGTTTTTCGAAACATGCTTTTAATGCAGTATGCTCAGATGCAGATAGATGGATATAAAGCTATAAATGACACAAGTAAGCTTATAGAGGTTCAAGGGTGGAGTAATCCCTCTACGTCCTCTCTACTCCTTCACAAGGAGGAACTTTGTTAAAGCAAGTTTGATTTACAATAGACTCAGCTAAACAAACTATACTCTAAACAGACTATCAGCTCTATCCACACAGGTAGCTGCACAGTGACCAACTATCGACCCACACAGGATCTCCACACAGGTTAACCGACCCACACAGGATCCTTTCTCTTCTTCAGAGAGATTACAACTTAGCAGTATCAATTCCTGCCTAAGCGACTCCTATCAGACTTAGAATAAAGTGAAAGATTTAAACACAATCAAATGCAGCAAGCTCCTTGAACTTCAGAAGATCACAAAGGTAGCTGGCTTGCTGCTGCTCAGTCTGATTAACTCGAGAGTATGAGCTTTTTCTTGTAAGAGATTTGCTTCGCGTCTGTTTGCTTCTTAGTTTTCTCTTAGATGTTATGTGTTGTTCGTTGTTTTCCCTTTGTAAATCAGACTTCTTTATATAGGCATCAGATAGTTTACTGCCCGTTGGAAAGGCAGTCCTTTACATGATGAGGTGTCTCTTCCTGATTGGTTCTGCTGATCCTCTGACACCTGTTCTGAAATGTCTTCGTTCTGTTCTGCAACTGCTTTGTCCTTTGTCTGCGCAACTTCATTCTGCAGACTGCTTGTACTGCGTCCTTGCTGCTTTATCACACATGACAGATTCTGATTTGTTGGAATTGGAGTGACTCTACTGGCTAGTCAGGTTGCACTGACTCTGATGTATCTGGTATATCCTCTTCAAGTAAGTCAGTTTCCTTGACTATCTCCAGGTTCCTTGTAGCATCCTTTTTGAGCTTTGATTACTGGCTGCTTGATACAGTATGCAGGTAGCAGAGACTCGGCTTCCTGGCTGCTTTGGCAGAATCTTCAAGTCTTTCCAGCATCCTTGCCTTAACATATTTACATGTAAAACTTATCCAGATAGCTAAGGATCTAGTCTATTACACGTTTTGTCTCATCAAAATCTATTACATTTCATCCTATCATCTCCTAAATTTTTCTCCAACTAAACAAGATAATAGATTTAGATAAAATAAGAAAGAGGAAAAATAAATAATGTTTGAAAATCAACATCAACACTTCCTTTATCTAATGCCACATTCATTTGGAGGTTACTCAAAAAAATTCTTGCTCTTGATGAGAACCTTAAAGCTAAAGACTTTGATATTGCTTCTATGTGCCATCTTTGTAATTCTGATGTTGAAAACGCTTTCCATACTTTTATTCAATGTCCTTTCTCCAAACAGGTGTGGAACATTGTTTCGTCAATTGTTCCATGTTCAAATTCCTAATAATTGTAATATTGATATGATGTTGGCTACTTGGTTTCAAAGGAGAAGACAATCTAATCAAATTCGTGTTGCTCTACCATTGATCATTTTTCGACATTTGTGGATATTAGGATTTAATTGTATAGATTTTAATGAGACAAAGCATGTAATAGATAGGTCTTAGCAACCTTGTATATAGGTTTTGATTTGTAAAAATTTAAATAGGATAAGGTCGCTATGAAGAAGATAACGAGGCTACTGCAAGCTGGAAGAGTGAAGATTCGCAAGAGTCACTGCAACACGCTAAAAAGGTCACTACAGAGCAGTAGTAAGAAAAATTGTCTAAGTATGAAAGAATACAACAAGCTAGCCATAGCATACTGAGCAACAAGAAGCTAGCTACACTAGACGACAAAGCAGCAGCTTGACCTCAACTAATAATTACCTCAAAGTTAGTGTACTTTGAGTTACCGGTAGAAACATTCTAATGTAAACCAATCAAAGACCGCCAGCTGGGGAAATCAAAAAGATAAAGGACGAGTGTTGCAGAGGAACAGAGACGCAGTGGCAACGGTGTACCAGAATTGTCAGAAGATCATGTATGAGCTAATCACTGCAAGACACCTCATTGTCGAGGAAGTTGTCTCTTTCAATGGGCAGAATTTCCATGTCTATAAATAGAAGTCAAGTGCACCTAAAACACTATTGAAACATACTGATCAAGAGCTAACATTCAAAATCTTCATATACTCAACATTCTCAAGCTACCTATTTTAGTCACTTAATCTATTAAACAGCAAGTCAATTACCTACAAAATCTCAAGTTCAAAAGCTTGCTGTCACTCACAAGTTAAAAAAACCCTTCTATCTTTTAATAGATTGTTTGAGAGTCACTTAGTGGAGGTTGTTGCTGCTAAGTGTAGTTCGCTCTTTTTAAAAAGAGTAGAAACCCTGTGTGGGTTATAGTTTTGGTCATTGTGCAACTATCTGTGTGGGCTAAAACTGATAACTCTTATTAGGATTCAGTTTGTATTAGCAGAGTCTTTGTAAATAAAACCACTCTTAACAAAGTTCCTCCTTCCGAAGAAGTAGAAAAGACGTAGAGGGATTACTCCACCCTTGAACCTCTGTATATCGTGTTCTCTTTATTTTTCTTTTCAAGTCCTCTGCATACATATCTGTCATTTTAGCATATTGCATTCAATGAAATCTTTTCAAAAAACATATTTTTCTAAGTATTTACGTTGTGCATTAACTCTGTTTTCAACATCTCAAGATCACTGCTAAAAAGCAGTAATCTCATCTCTCTACAGTAAGTTTGCTAGCTACCTGCTATTTAAGAGACTTATACTCTTTGGAGTCAAAAGTTTGTAAAATTTGATAAGGTTAATTCACCCCTCCTTTAGCTTTATACCACTTGGGACCAACAATGAAAGACTAGAAATCTTGGTAAGTTTGAGAGTAAGTTTGTTACTGTTCAATGGTTGAAAAAGCAGGTTATTGGGCATATTTTATGGCTGATAAGGCTGCTTTATAGGATGGTAGGTTTTGGAAAGAATATTGGCATATTGCTAAGAGTCGAGGGGTTAAAATTGATCTGAAAAAAGGTAAGCAACATATCCTTGTGATATGGCTGCCTCCAAAGGATGTATTGGTTAAGTTAAATACTGATGGAGTCATCAAAAGGTAATTCAATTTGCTATTTTGGAAGGAATAATTGTGATATTGCACATGCTGAAATGTTTGCTATTTTGGAAGGGATTGAGATTGATGCTTTGCTTGTTTTTAATATCTCATGTCAAAATAATTCAGGATGTTGGAGGCATCAACGATTGATTGCAAAGTATCTTATTTTCAAAGACTCTTTAAACTTGTATATTTCACATATTCATAGAGAATGGAACGAAGCAGCGGACCATTTGGCAAATTTGGCCATTCAAGTGAAGAGGAAAATGTAGTTTGATAGACTTGATCTTTGTAATAGTATTAAGGGTTTTATTTTTGTGCACAATTGGGGCATTCCAAACTACAGATTCTAGATTGTATTTGTTCATGTATTGTGGGTTATGACATATGTTATAGAGTTTAGCTTTTATATTCTTGATCTTGTTCGCTTTGTATATTTCTATGGATCGTTAAATATATAGGTTGAAGATCGATCTTAATCCTTTCATTTTTGGATGGTTTAATTCACAATATATATATATATATATATATATATATATCATTAAAATTATTTTTTGGTATGAAAACGCGACTAATATTTATTTTTAGGTACATATATCTCATTTAAGGTTTATTTGAGTATAATAACCATTGAAACAACTATACATAACTTAAGAAACAGTGTAGAAGATATCAATTGAGTTTATGACCCTTTGAACTCTTTTTTTTGTTTTTTGGCATAGTGATGATTAATAGTTGAAGGATTTATTTTAATTTTAATTTTATATATGTTGCTTCATGGTAGATGATATATTGTATCTTATTTGTATTTTGGATATGTTGCACAATAAATTTTTGGAAATGATTAATATTTGTTGTTGAGTAGGGTATTTTCATCATTCTAAATTCACAGTTGCATTATTTTGATTCGTCATATTACAACAATTATTGATATGAATATTGTAATGGAAAAAACATAAAAATCTAACGAAAAATTTCAACATAACAATTTATGTTTGGAATTTGTTGGATTTTTTCAAATAAATCCAACAGATGGATATGTTGGAGTTTTCGTTGGAAATAATGTTGGATTTTTTTCACTCATTAGTCATGTAACAGGAAAAAATTGTTGGAATTATTTTTATTGGAATTTTCAATTCCAATTTTCCGACACCACGCTTTTCTTTGGAAACAAGAATTCCAACGGAAATTTTCCATTGAAATTTCATTGATTTCTAGTAATGACACCACTGATGTTACCACTGATGTTGTAAATTAATACATTTATATATGTTTCATATGGACATTTTAAATTCTATTTTTCATTTTTCTTTCTTTTAACCTCATATTTTTTTCAAATTTTTACAACAAAAAAATAAATTCATGAAAACATTAATACATCATTTATACGAAACTTTAATCCTTATATTTATATGCATTAAGTAAAGACTAAAACTATTAAACAACTAGGTTAATTTATTTGAAATAATAATTTCACTATGAGATTTGGGATTTTATTTTTTAATTTAAATAAAACTGTAATCTTTATATTTATATTTATATATGAAATATTTTTTGTAGTGAACAATCAAAAGATATGAGGTTAAAAAAAAGAGAGAAAATTTTAAAGTGTTTATATGAGCATTTTATTAGTGGTTATTATTTAAAAAAAAAATCTTAAGTGAGTTATATATACTTAAAGATAATATTAGTGGTGTTATTGTACTTAAAAAAACATGAATGACTTATATACACATGAAAAAATATATTAATTGATTATTTAACCATTTTATCTACAGTTATATTTGGTCTGTTTTATATATAGGGTTACCCTTATAACCAATGATCGATCTAGGATTTTAATTCAAGGTCAAATTAATAACAAAGTAGTACAACTTAATTCTAAAAATAAGATGCTCATAATTAGGAAAGTTCATGATAAAGATATATTACATTATAAATAACAATGTAAATCCAAAATTAGTAAGTTTACTACATTTTAACAAGACAACATCAACATTAAAAAAAAAACCCAAAAAACACATTAAAACTAAATCACAACATTTATGTATTTTCATAATTTGAAATTATTTCATAATAGTTTCATGGCTAACCTGTCTAAATACATCATTATAAGTATATATGTTACTAGATTTGTTCAATAGTTTATAGCTCATCTGTTTTTGATACGAACTCTTAATGATAGTCATTAAGAATCTCTTTCTATATATGTGGTATTTTTTCCATAGTATATTTGCATAGTGTATTTTAATTCATTATTTATGAAAGATAATGTAACAATCCAAAATAAAATTTAATTATATAAAATATATAATAAGAATTTTATATAGTTAAAATGAGAATTAAATAATAATGTAATATCAATTAAGTATAAACTATGAAAATATATCCAAAATATATATTACATATGAATAAATACACAATGTATATATAACTTATGTAAATATTCTTATTATATAAATATATGTATATGCATAATTAGATGAAGAATAAGTCAAATGTGCAGAAAAAGATAAGGACTCTTTCTCCAAATTTTTTCTCTCTCTCTGCTATACGTTTTCTCTCTCCATCTCACTCTCACTCTCACTCTCATCCTTTCTTTTTCTTTTCCCAAGTCACTCTTCTTTTCCTATCTGCTGCTGTCCATTTCTATTTTCTGTTTGGCACCGGCGAGTTGGTAGATGGTATGGCCGGTGCCTGTAGCACCGGCTTGCGGAGTTGTGGCTGCCGTTTGCAGCAGCGGGTAGCAGGGGGCGCGACGAACAGCAGCTAGGTTGGATGGGCAGCTCTATAGGGGTTGTTGTGGAGCCGAAGCAGGGTTCGCCCCGGTGAATCGAACAGGTATGTGTGTCGGCGCTGGGTTGCACCGGTGTGACGGGGTTGGGAACAGCGGCGCTGCTGTGATTTCCGATGTGTGTGTGTGTGTGTGCGCATGGGGTGTTTGGAGAGAGGGCTGCTGAGTGGTTGCCAGCAACTCCTAGTTGCCGGCAGAGGCAAAGAGGCCAAAGGGCGGCTGCTGTAGAGGCGACAGGAGAAGAGAGGTGGTGGCTGGAAAGGGTTTGGGGTAAGGGTTTCATTTTGAAAATTTGATGCAATTGAGGGACTATATTGCAAATATATAAACTTGGATGAAATTGAAATTAAATCCTTAACATTTATAAAATTGTAGATTACTCCCTTAAGATATGAAGTATGCATTAAGATCCCTAACACTTTGGACAATGACAAATGAACCCTATAATTATTGGAACTTAATGATTTAATCCCTAACAATTATGTATATTGCATATTAATCCCATAAATATATGAAATATGCTTTAATGTCCAAAATTTTATGAATATTGACATTTAAAACCCAATAGTTATAAATATTACATTTTATTCCTTTAAGCTTATGAAGATAGGTTCTAAATACCATGAATTATGAAAAATGATATCGGATTTATGAAATTTAATAAAATTACATTATGTAACCTACAATTTGATAATATTATGTATTGCTTATTAGAATTGTTTTATATTGCTAAAATGATCCCTAGAATATTGCTAAAATTACATAACACATCCTAAAATTTACTTAATTTTATAGATGAGCATTTATGCTTTGTAAGGTACCTAGAAGGGAATCGAGATAAATCGGCGACAGGACGGTTCCAAATTAGATTCTAATTCTATAATTTAGATTTAATTTAAGGACCTTTAGGTAATTAATTAATATCTAAAAATATTAATTACAATATCTTTTAATTTCAATGATATATAGACCTAAATATAATTATGGACATTATAATTTGATCTTCATAATTTAATAAACGAACCCAAAGACCTAATTATAAATATTAAATATACAATTAGATATCAATTTCAATTCTCTTAAACAATAATTAACTAAACATGTTATGCAATTGATTATATTTCCTAAATTAACTTATAATTTCAGTTAGTTAAATTCAGTTTATAAAATAAACTTTATAATTAATCTAAATACGCTATAATCATAAATTATATAACTATATTTTCTAAAATTATTTTTAAATGTCTTCAAGAATTATTTTAAGCCAAAAGCTTTATAATTTACTTGTCTAGAATTATTATCAAGTTTTCAAGTTCTAACCTAAATCATAATTTTATAATTAATTTTCCTGAAAACTAAGATAAGTATTTCAAGATCTAAATAAAGTCTAATTAAGTTTTCTAATTAACTTCTTGTTGGTCCCAGTGGTATAAGGTTAAGAGGGGGTGAATTAACCTTATCAAATTTTCAACTTTTACTCCAAGGAATGTTAAGTCCTTGATAAACAGGTAGCTAGTAAGCTTACTGCTCGACAGGTTCCTGCTCAGGCAGTGACCTCAGGACTTAGTCAGAGAATGTAATGCACAGCGGAAATACTTATGTTTTTCGAAACACGCTTTTAATGCAGTATGCTCAGATGCAGATAGATAGATAGAAAGCTATAAAAGACACAAGCAAGTTTATAGAGGTTCAAGGGTGGAGTAATCCCTCTACGTCTTCTCTACTCCTTCACAAGGAGGAACTTTGTTAAAGCTAGTTTGATTTACAATAGACTCAGCTAACACAAACTAAACTCTAAACAAACTGTCAGCTCTATCCACACAGGTAGCTACACAGTGACCAACTATCGACCCACACAGGATCTCCACACAGGTTAACCGACCCACACAGGATCCTTTCTCTTCTTTAGAGAGATTTCAACTTAGCAGTTTCAACACCTGCCTAAGCGACTTCTATCAGACTTAGAATAAAATGAAAGGTTAAAACACAAACAAATGCAGCAAGCTCCTTGAACGTCAGAAGATCACAAAGGTAGCTGGCTTGCTGCTTGATCAGTCTGATTAACTTGAGAGTATAAGCTTGTGCGTCTATTTTCTTCTCAGTTCTCTCTTGGTTGTATATTATCGTTGTTTCTTTTTTTCTTTTGTAAATCAGACTCCTATAAATAGGCATCAGATAGTTTTTTGCCCGTTGGGAAGACAGTCCTTTGCATGATGAGGTGTCTCTTCCTGATTGGTTCTGTCGATCTTCTGACACCTGTTCTGAAATGCCTTCATTCTGTTCTGCAACTGCTTTGTCCTTTGTCTGCGCTACTTCATTCTACAGACTGCTTGTACTGTGTCCTTGCTGCTTTATCACACATGGCAGATTCTGATTCGTTAGAATTGGAGTGACTCTACTGGCTAGTCAGGTTGCATTGACTCTGATGAAACTGGTAGTATCCTCTTCGAGTAAGTCAGCTTCCTTGACTATCTTCCAGGCTCCTTGTAGCATCCTCTTCGAGTTTCGCTTGCTGGTTGCTTGATACAGTATGCAGGTAGCAGGGACTTCGGCTTCCTGGCTGCTTTGCAGAATCTTCAAGTCCTTCTAGCATCCTTGCCTTAGCATATTTACATTTAAAACTCATCCAGATAGCTAAGGTTCTAATCTATTACACGTTTTGTCTCATCAAAATCTATTACATTTCATCCTATCAATTTCCCCCTTTTTGATGATGACAAAACTCCTTAACAGGATCAAAGAACCATATATTATTAACTTGGAACAAAGATGCAGATAGATAAAATCATTCATAAGCATGCATCAAGTTCACAAGATGTGAGCTTTCATTAACCAGAAGAATCAAATTCTCATTGATCAGAATTAAGTACAAGGCATATACATACTCAAGCAAATAGCAGAATCAAACAGAAACTTAAACAAAACAACAGAATAAACATAAGCAAAAAGGTAAAAACATCAAGTCTTCAACCAACTGGTCTTCTTCTTTCTTTCAAACTTTGTGCATTTCCACCAGTTGGCTATCGAATCTTGATAGCTAGGTTCCATCCTTTTCACCATTTTCTCAGACTCTTCAAACCTGAGCCAGAAGTCTTCACTGTATGGTATGGGCTCCTTTCCAAGTTTCTGCTTTAGCTTCACTTGAATTGGAAGTCCACCTTTCTTTGTCAGCTCCAGGAACCTCTGCAAAGCCTCCTTGTTCGTCTTGAATCCTCTGAAAAGAGCAGATTCCTTGCAGAGGGTGGTGAAGTACTTCATCAGCTCCTTTCTTTTGAAAGCTTCTATCTGGAAAAAGGATGGATTGACCTCAGTAGGAAGAGTGACCTCCGGGACTTCTGGGGCTAGGAATCTGTCACTCCTGGGATCCGGGCTTGCTTCCAGGAAGCTTCTGAGAGTGGCACTTGCTGCGACATCTGGACTTTGTAAATTTTTCTCCATTTCCACCATGTCAGGCAGCTTGTGCGGAGGGAAGATCTTGTCAAGGACAACCCTAGGATCTGTTGCAAAGACAGCATCCAGGTTACTTTTTAGCTCTGCTTCAGTCCTCCTCCTTTTCTCTTCTCTCATATCAGCACCCTTCCTAAAGCCTGGATGAACAGACCCAGAAACAGCATCTGATTTTCTTTTTGCACTACTATCTGAAAGGCCCCTAGATCCAGCTCCCTTGTGTCCGCCCTCTCTAGAGTCATCTCTCCTCCTACTGCTCACTACCATCTGTCTGCAGGCAGCAGGGTCCTGTCCAGCCTTCTGTCTGCCTTCAATCCTTCCTTCCCCCTTTTTGTCATCATCAGCACGCCCAACCGCAAAACTGACCATGGAGTGAATATCAGACAAGGTGCCTGAGTGATCCCGCAGGGTCTGAGATTGGTTGAACTGCTCCCTATCCATCCGGTCTACTGCAGTGACTAGAGCTTTCTGACTGGCCTCAAGAGAGATCATCTTCTCCTCTTGCCTGTTTAGCTTCTCCATCACGCTCTTGACAACTTCAACTGCAGCATCCTCCTTAGGGGGTCGGTAGGCGGCTATCATCTGAGTGAGCTTTGACAATGTCACGTTGAGGGAGTCCATAAAAGAATAGGTCTTCACTGAGTGGGAGCGGGTATCCTTGCGGATTTTCCTGCTCGCCTTCACCAAGGACTTCCCCATTTGTTCAATTGCTGTCAGCACCTCTTCATTTGATCTGGCAGGTTCCTGACATTCTCCTGCTGGTGCCTGTTCATCAGAAACAGATGTTAGTTCTTTGGATTTTTCGGCTCCGGTATCACCCTGTTCACTGGGTGACCCTTCATCGCTGCTGGTAGGGCTACTGGATCCTCCACCTCCTGATCCAGTATTCTTAGAGTGAGTTTCCTCCTCAACATCCTCCTCATGTTCTCCCAGCTTCTTGTTCTGTTCAGCTACCTTACCCTTGCTGAACACTATTTCGGCCTCTTTCTCATTCTCTATCTCCTCTACTACCTCCTGCACTGCATCCTCCTGCACTTCAGCCTCCTTCTACACAACAGGCTCCTTTTCTCCACTTTTGTCTCCTTCTGCCTCCTGCACTTCCACCACCTTTTCACCCGCAGCTACTTCCCCCTCAGCGACCGTCTCTCCCTGGTCCACCGATTTGGCAGGTGTTGTCTCCTCCACCTCTCAGGTTGCTCCTTCTCCATGGGGGCAGGTTCCTCCACTGCTACAGCTTGAACAGGTGCCTCCTGCTGCACATGTTCCCCCTCAGCCTCTACCTCCATTGGTGTAGAAATGGTGGTCTCCTTGGTGTCATCGGCGGCTGCTACTGTGGTTGGAACTATCAGCTCGAGAGATGCCACAGCAGCGAGGGTTTCCAACTCCTTAGCCTTGGGAAAGTCAGTTGGCATCGAGCTCCTCTCCTTCATCGGCGTCTGTACAGGTACTTCAGGAAGAATGATCAGGTCAGTAAGGTATGAGAATTCCTTACCGCTTTTCTCCGTTGGTGAAGGTGACCGCCTGCTGATAGGTTCCACCATCAACGCTGAGCAGGAGGATCCTTCACCTATCTGTTGTTCCCTTACTGGCCTTCTCATTCTGGTATCTGTCAGGCTGATATCAGCAGCCTGCTTCATCATCCTCTCCATGGCTTCCTGCTCCCCGTACTTTGCTATCTGGGCCTCAGCAAAGCCCACATCATCGCCTGCTTTGACCTGGTCAACAGCAGCATCCAGTATCACCTCCTCCCTATAGAAGTCTGGCTGGATGACAGCTTCCTTTCCCTTCAGGCTCCTGGGGCCAGGCAGCTGTGCGGCAGCTTCTTCTGCTTCCTGGCCTCCAATTCAGCGGCTATCTCCGCGTTTTCAAGAAATTTCGGCCATTTCAGCTTCCTGAGATCCTTCAGAATTTTCTTTTGAAGAATCTCCTCCAAATCATCCATGGCGACCCAGTTCAGCGCCCATTCCTCCTCAGTCTTCCAATCTGCCCACTGGATGAGTTCCTCCCTGGGCAGGTGCCTGTACTGCCACCAGGTGGTGAATCTTTCCACCAATTTACCGAACTCCGCCTCCAGCTTCGGTATGCTGATGACGAACTCAGCTACCTCCTCCTCCTCATCATCATCATCATCATCAACAGCTGTATTCCCTTCCAGTTCCTCCCTTGGAGAATCAATCTCCACTTCCACTGCAGGCTTCTTAACAGCCCGAGTGGTGACGATCTCTGGTTCATCATCAGAGATGACCAGTCTCCTCTGCACATCTTTCTTGTGCTTGATCTTCTTTGGTACAGTAGGAGCTGGTGAGGGCTCTGCAGGCTCCTCCATCCTCGAGCTGCTTTCAGACGAAGGAGAGGCAATGTCGCGGAATGTCTTCCTTGTCCTTGGAGCCCCCTTGAGGTCCTCAGAGACCTCTCTGGTTACTGGGGATGACCGAGCAGTGGTCTTCTTGGCAAAGACCCTACCCGCACCGATGAATTTCCCTTTTTGGATGGGCTTCCCCTGGGACAGATCCACCTTTAAGTGACCTAGGAGGGTGTTGATAATAAGCTCATAGGTAGGCTTACCTACCTTCTTCTCTACTTCCTCCACCAGCCTGGAAAGCAGGTAGCTGGCCCAGTCCACCTTCTCCTTCTTCACAATGGCCATCATCATCCTGTACCGGAAGTTGGTACACTTATCAAAGGAACCAGAGCGGTTCTCTATGATATGGCAGCAGATATCATGCAGCAACTCAAACTCCAGAAGGAAGACCTTCTTGCTGCAACTCCGGGACATCCCCGCCGTGTCCTTCTTCCCGGTGAACGTCGTCCAGAACTCCTCCAGCTGGTCTTCTCCGTAAGTGGAGAGGTCACTGGCGTTCATCCCTGCAGTAGGCAGAGCGAACACCTCTTCCAGAAGACCGGTGTCCACCACCATAGTCACTCCACCAACTTTTGATGTGATCTCTGACCCATCTGCAGAGACCTTCGTCCTCCGGTAGAATTTCTCCACCTGCTCCTCCGCGTACGGGGCCTTGTGATAGGAGCAGAGTCTGAGAAGTCCGGTCTTATAGAGGCATTGAAGGATATTCTTCATAACCTCCTTCGAGTTCCCTTCTTCCTCCACCATCTTGAGGAGGATCTTGCGGTCCACTAGCCTTCCATCAACAACTTGGGATGTTTTTGGTGCCATTTCAGAGAGAGAGAGAGAAATCTGAAAACTGGAAAGCTTTGAGAGAGAGAGAGCACGAGAGATTAGGGTTTGCAAGAGAATGGAAATGTTTGAGTGTAAGAGATGAGTGAGAAGAAAGACTTCCTTATATTTGAATTTTGGTGAGAGATGATCTGACGGTTCTAATTGGTCTTGAATTTGAAAAGACCCTTAATCCAATGGTTGAGATTTTTGGCGCGGTGTACGTGTGCGTAAGGACTTGATGTGATATTTTGTGGATATCGAGGAGTTTCCTGCAAAAACGGCTGCTAACCGCGGGGTAACTGTTCCTCTTTTCACGCGCTTCAGTTACTGGATCCTGCAGGTAGCTCAGAGCAGTAACATTGTATCCAGTAACTGTCCAGGGACTTTGAGCAGTAACCTTTAGGTTGCTGTTTTTCCTTCGTCCTGTCTATGGTTCCCCCTAAATATTATAGTCATTTCAACAGACAAACATAGGGTTATATAGAAAAGTTATCATAAATTGATTATTCCCAGCTCATTTCTTAGAAACGAAAATCTTGATTCGCATAGTGGTTTTGTGAATATGTCAGTTAGCTGTAGATCAGTATGCACTTTTTGCAAAGATATATCTTTCTTTTCAACGTGATCTGTGATGAAGTGGTGTCTGATATCAATGTGTTTAGTTCTTGAATGTAGAACTGGATTGTGGGTGATAGCTATTGCGCTTGAATTGTCACATAGGATAGGTGTTTCCTTCTCTTCAATTCCGTAGTCCTTTAGTTGCTGTTGAATCCATAGAATTTGTGCACAGCAGCTTCCTGCAGCAACATACTCGGCCTCGGCTGTTGAGGTTGCTATAGAGGTTTACTTTCTGCAGAACCATGATACCAGTTTGTTTCCTAGTAGCTGGCAGGTACCACTGGTGCTTTTCCTGTCAATTTTGCAACCTGCAAAATCAGAGTCAGTATAACCAATAAGCTTGAGTCCTCCTTCTCTCGGGTACCATAGACCAGCTTCCTGGGTTCATTTGAGGTATCTTATGATTCGTTTGGCTGTAGTCATATGTGACTCTTTTGGAGCTGCTTGATATTTTGCACACATTCCCACTGAGAACATGATATCTGGTCGGCTTGCTGTCAGGTAGAGCAGTGACCCAATTAGTCTTCTGTACTTTGTAACGTCTACTGCTTTGCCATCAGTGTCCTTGTCTAGGCTTCCTGATGTTATCATCGGTATGCTTACTGTGCTTGCATTTTCCAATCCAAATCTCTTTATCAATTCCTTAGTGTATTTTGCTTGATTGATGAAGGTTCCATTGCTCAGTTGTTTGACTTGTAGACCGAGGAAGAAGCTTAGTTCTCCCATCATGCTCATTTCGAATTTGGATTGCATGAGACTTGAAAATTTTTGGCACAATTCTTTGTTTGTTGAACCGAAGATAATGTCATCGACATAGATCTGAACGAGCAGTATGCTATCTCCATCTTGGATTCTGAAGAGTGTCTTATCCACCTTGCCTTTCTTGAATCCATTATCAAGTAGATACTTCGAGAGAGTATCATACCAGGCTCTAGGTGCCTGCTTTAGCCCATAGAGAGCTTTTTTCAATCTGAAGACCATGGTTTCTGGATTTTCTTCAAATCCTGGAGGTTGCTCCACATACACTTCTTCAGCGAGCAGTCTGTTGAGAAAAGCGCTTTTGACATCCATCTGGTAGACTGTCAGATTATTGTGAGCGGCATAGGCTAGGAAGATCCTGATTGCTTCTTGTCTTGCTACAGGTGCAAAAGTTTCTTCAAAATCTATTCCTTCCTCCTGACAGTAACCTTTTGCTACTAATCTTGCCTTGTTTCTGACTACTTGTCCTTCTTCATCGAGTTTGTTTTTAAATACCCATTTTGTGCCGATTACTCCTTGGTGAGTAGGTCTAGGAACTAAATACCATACTTGGTTTCTTTCAAATCCATTAAGCTCTTCTTGCATTGCCTGTATCCAGTTGGTGTCCTCTAGAGCATCTTCTATGCAACTTGGTTCTGTTTGTGAAATAAAGCAAGCAAACATTGCTTCATGGGGGTTGCTTCTTCTTGTTTTCACTCCAGAGGTGGAATCTCCTATGATCTGATTCTTTGGATGATTTCTTAGCCATTTCCTTCTAATTTCTTCAACCTGTTGTTCATTTTGAATTTCAGCAGGTTGCTCGTGATCGTCCTGTTCAGCTTGCTGATTTGGATTGTGCTGTATTTCTAACTATACTTCCAGTTGAATTCCTTCAGGGTGGTATGTATCTTCTTGTATTACTAGTGCCTGCTGGTTTGGAGTAGGTTCCTGTTCTCCAAGTTGTTGTGTAGGTGCAGGTTGCTGATTCTGAGTTGATTCAATATTTTGGAAATTTGGTAACTCAGCATCAATATATTCAACACGAGTGTTGGTGATGTGAGTTTTTCCAAGATCTTCATTAAGTTCATCTATATCAGCCTTAGAACAGTGTGGTTCATCAAAGTCCACATGTACTGTTTTTTCTACAACAAGTGTTCTCTTGTTGAAGATTTTGAAGGCTTTGCTTACCGAGGAGTATTCTAAGAATACTCCTTCATCTGACTTTGAGTCGAATGCTTTCAGGTAATCTTTTCCATTGTTGAGTACATAGCACCTGCATCCAAAAATATGAAAATGTTCAATATTTGGAGTATAACCGAACCATAGCTCATAAGGAGTTCTATTCAAATCTTTGTTGATAATGCATTTGTTCTGGGTATAGCATGCTGTGTTGATTGCTTCTGCCCAAAATCTCTTGGGTAGCTGTGCTTCAGCTAGCATGGTCCTCGCAGCTTCCTTCAGGGTTCTGTTTTTCCTCTCTGCAACACCATTTTGTTGCGGCGTCCTAGCTGCTGAGTATTCATGCTTGATTCCATTGTTAGAGCAGTACTCTTCAATAAACTTGTTTGTGAACTCAGTGCCTCTGTCTGTTCGAATTTTGATAATGTTCAGGCTTCTTTCGATCTGCAGCTTCTTCAGTAGCTCCGGTAACCTTCGCTGAGTGTCTGATTTCTTTGTCAAGAATAGTGTCCATGAGAATCTTGAATAGTCGTCCACCACTACAAATGTGTACTTTCTTCCACTCATGCTTACTGGTTCTACCGGTCCGAATAGATCCATGTGTAATAAGTCTAGCACTCTTTCAGTTGACCTTTGTATCTTGTTTTTTAAGGATCTTTTAGTTTGCTTTCCCTTTTGGCATGCTTCACATAGACTTTCTTTCTTGTACACCATATCGGGTAGCCTTCTGACCAGTCCTTTCCTGGCTAACTTGTTGATCGTTTTGAAGTTCAGATGGCTCATCCGTTTATGCCATAGCCAGCTAGCTTCTGATGATCCTTTTGCTATGAAGCAGGTAGCTGTGGTTACTGAGCTCCAGTCAGCTACATAGATGTTTCCTTTTCTAGTTCCTGATAGCTTTACTTTCTTGGATTGGCTGTCCCTTATCAGGCATTTGTTGTGATTGAACTCCACTGAGTAACCTTTGTCACAAAATTGGCTTATGCTTAGCAAGTTGTATTTTAGGCCTTTGACATACGACACTTCTTTAATGTGAGTGTTTCCTTTGATGAGAGTTCCAACTCCTCTAGTGCTTCCCTTGGAGTTGTCTCCGAAGATTACTTTGGGTCCTTTGCACTGTTGAAAGTTCTTAAGGATTTCTTTGTCTCCAGTCATGTGTCTCGAACACCCGCTATCAATGTACCACACTTCCTTGCTGGTTCCTGCTGTAGGTACCTGTAAAATAGAGATTACTGGTTCTTAGGTACCCATACATGTACGGGTCCTTCTTTGTTAGTACCTTTTGGAATCCAAACTTGCCTCACAACAATTGTTTTGTTGTAGACTTGGTGGATTCGTCTATAAGAGGTATCCTTCGGATACTGAAATGTGTGTGCAATCTATGTATACCCGTCACTTTTGAAGTGAGGTCCTCCATTATACTTCCCTTGAGCATGAGCTCGTTTAGGTTTAGACATTCTGGTCTTAGTATTGGTGGGATAGAGGTTTCTGTTCAGCATCCTTGTAGGTTGCTGTTTTCTCTTGTTTCTATCAGCAGATTGATTCTGCTGTAGCCAGCTTTTGAAAACAGGCTTATCCCCTAAGGATGTGCACATGGGTCTCTTGCCCTTGTCTATTACGTTCTCCAAGCTTGCTGTTGAGTTATTGGATAACTCATTTTCTTTTGGGGTTCCAGCTCGAATGAAAACAATAGTTTTAGATGATCTTGCTGTTCCTTGAGAGGTTCCTGCACAGTATCCTAGGCCTGTCCTATCAAATGGACTTTTGCCCGAATTCATGCATTCCTTGGCTTCTTTAGCTGACTTGCTAAAGGATCCTATAACTGCTTGAAGATCACTCTTCTCATTCTCAAGTTTGGCGATTCTCAGATTGAGCTTAGATGCTTGCTCTAGGAGGTCACTGCACTTTGAGCTATCAAGCTCATATGCAGATAGCTTTTCTGCTAGCTGTTTGTTTTCCCTCCTGAGCATCTCATTTTCGAGTTTTAGCTCCTCATGAATTGAGTTTATCTGTTCAAATTCGCTCATGATTTGTTTAAGGGAGAGGCTTGTTTTAGACTTTTCTTCTTCCATTATGAGCTGGTTAGGATATATCACCTCATCATCCTCGCTATCCTCAGCTTCCTGTGCCATCAGACAGATAAGTGCTTCATCTTCCGAGGATGAGGAGTCACTGTCATCATCAGAGGAGTCCGCATCTTGCTGAGCCTCCTTGGAAGGTTCCTTGCCCTTTTCCATCTCACTTAGGAATGCTTTAATTCTCCTCCGTTCCTCTCTTCGTTTTTCCCTTTTCTGGGATGACTCTCCATTGGGGTACCTGTTGACTTTAGGATGAGGACACTCTTTGGCATAGTGTCCTGGTTTTCGGCAATTATAGCAGAGATCGGACATATCCTGGTTTGGTTGCTGAACAATGGGTTGTTGGGGAGGTGCCTGATACTTCTTAAAGTCACATTTTCTGTTGTATCTGATGAATTTCTTGAAATTTCTTAGAAGAAGGGCCATTTCTTCATCAGTACCCTCGGCAGGTGGCTCACCCTGCTTACTGCAGATAGCTCCAGAGTCTTTTACGTTTCTGGCTGTCAGGGCAGTTACCTTTGTGCTAGATTCTTCAGCTTCCTTCTTCCTTCTGTTGATATCATATTCGAAGGCTTTTAAGTCAGAGAAGAGGTCAAAGGTACTCATTGACTTTAGATCCATTGACACCCTCATTGCAGTAGTTTTGTTGTCCCATTCTGCAGGTAGTGCTCTTAGCACTTTCATATTTTTCTCCTTCTGAGTGTAGAATTTATCCAGGGATTCAAGCTCATTTACAATGTTTGTAAACCTCAGATCCATCTGTTCTAAGGTCTCTTCAGGGAGCATCTCGAACAGCTCGAATTTCTGGGTTGCTGTAGACACCTTGTTCTCCTTAGTCAGCTATGTTCCTTCGCAGATTTGTTCAAGTTTGTTCCATATATCCATGGCGGTCTTGCATGTCTTGACTTTGCTAAAGGTTCCTTTATCCAGAGTAACGAATAAGGCGTTCTTGGCTACATTGTCCAGGTTAGCTCGTCTTCTATCATCAGCCGACCATTCTTCCCTCGGTTTGTCAATCACAGCTTGATGGGGAATGGCTCCTGTATCGCCAACTTCGACAGCTCTCGCAAATATTGGATTAGGTTTGGTGATCCTTGGAGGTCCATCCGTGATAACCATCCACATTTCGTCACGCATGGTTGAGAGATGTGCCTGCATTCTAATCTTCCAATCGTCATACTCTTCAATAGAAAACATAGGAAGCTTGTGCGTGTCCATGATATGATGAAAGCAGATTTTCGAAAAACAGAGATCAGGGATTTGACCAGACAGATTGGGTCCCTAATCCAACCTGCTCTGATACCACTTGTTGGTCCCGGTGGTATAAGGTTAAGAGGGGAGGTGAATTAACCTTATCAAATTTTCAACTTTTACTCCAAGGAATGTTAAGTCCTTGATGAACAGGTAGCTAGTAAGCTTACTGCTCGACAGGTTCCTGCTCAGGCAGTGACCTCAGGACTTAGTCAGAGAATGTAATGCACAGCGGAAATACTTATGTTTTTCGAAACACGCTTTTAATGCAGTATGCTCAGATGCAGATAGATAGATAGAAAGCTATAAAAGACACAAGCAAGCTTATAGAGGTTCAAGGGTGGAGTAATCCCTCTACGTCCTCTCTACTCCTTCACAAGGAGGAACTTTGTTAAAGCTAGTTTGATTTACAATAGACTCAGCTAACACAAACTAAACTCTAAACAAACTGTCAGCTCTATCCACACAGGTAGCTGCACAGTGACCAACTATCGACCCACACAGGATCTCCACACAGGTTAACCGACCCACACAGGATCCTTTCTCTTCTTCAGAGAAATTTCAACTTAGCAGTTTCAACACCTGCCTAAGCGACTCCTATCAGACTTAGAATAAAATGAAAGGTTAAAACACAAACAAATGCAGCAAGCTCCTTGAACGTCAGAAGATCACAAAGGTAGCTAGCTTGCTGCTTGCTCTGTCTGATTAACTTGAGAGTATAAGCTTGTACGTCTATTTTCTTCTCAGTTCTCTCTTGGTTGTATATTATCGTTGTTTCTTTTTTTCTTTTGTAAATCAGACTCCTATAAATAGGCATCAGATAGTTTTCTGCCCGTTGGGAAGACAGTCCTTTGTATGATGAGGTGTCTCTTCCTGATTGGTTCTGTCGATCTTCTGACACCTGTTCTGAAATGCCTTCATTCTGTTCTGCAACTGCTTGTCATTTGTCTGCGCTACTTCATTCTGCAGACTGCTTGTACTGTGTCCTTGCTGCTTTATCACACATGGTAGATTCTGATTCGTTAGAACTGGAGTGACTCTACTGGCTAGTCAGGTTGCATTGACTCTGATGAAACTGGTAGTATCCTCTTCGAGTAAGTCAGCTTCCTTGACTATCTTCCAGGCTCCTTGTAGCATCCTCTTCGAGTTTCGCTTGCTGGTTGCTTGATACAGTATGCAGGTAGCAGGGACTTCGGCTTCCTGGCTGCTTGGCAGAATCTTCAAGTCCTTCCAGCATCCTTGCCTTAGCATATTTACATTTAAAACTCATCCAGATAGCTAAGGTTCTAATCTATTACACGTTTTGTCTCATCAAAATCTATTACATTTCATCATATCACTTCTAATTAAGTTTTCTAATATTTTAATAAACACATTTTTATTATAATTTCATTTAAACCCTATATTTACTTTAAAAATCATTCATTTTACTTTTAAACCACAACCTTGTAAGAAACCAAGCTTTAATTAAATGACAAAGAGAAATTATAGTAATTAAGTTATATTATTTAAACCTCTTTATATATCGATTAAGGTATAAAATCCTAGATCCTTATTGAAATAATTAAGGAAACTTAGTTTCAAGTCGGGTTTTGAGTTAAGTGTTATCACCCTAACATATTACATTAATACTTAATTTTATTTCAGGTTAACCCTGTTAGATGATCTGTTAACAGAAAAGGTTCTAAATTAAGAATGTATTTAAATTAATAATAGTTCGATTAAATTCTAAAACGAATAATTACGCTTTGTAGGCAATACGAAAGGAGGAAAGAGCTAAGCTTGTATAAGAATAGACGTTTTACAAGCATCATCTTCGAAAGGTGGGGAAAATTGCTAAGTCGGTATTTATATTTCTTTCAAAATATTTAAATTACGAACTATTATACTATATAAAATGAGTTGGGTATACGTGCTGAATGCATGAGATGTTATGTGTGATAATGTCATGATATGATGAATGTGAATATTATACTTGAATGACGTGAGGTCGATATACATGCTATGTGAATAAAATGTTATGAGCTAAGATTATTATTAAATAAGAATGTGATTGAAAATGATTTGAAGTTGATATTTGCATATGTGCCAATAAGATGTGCTTTCATGGCAGTTGAGAACTGCAACTAAGTGTTGTGTTAAATTAATGTGTTTTCATGTGTATGTTTGATATGTGTATGTGTGATGTAAATATGTGTGCATGTGCATGCGTATGCAAGGCGGCTAGGGCTTGCATAAAGACGGTTGATCACCGTATTACGACGGCTAACGATCGTAAAAAGGCGGTTAAGACCCACAAATGTTTTCATGGCGGCTAAGAACCGTAAAATGCTTTCATGGCGGCTAAGCACCGTAAATTATGTGAAAAGTGATGTTTGAATGTGAATGATGATTGATTGCATGTTTGCAAGACGGCTAAAAACTGTAAATGTGATAATGAAAGAAATATGTTTGAAGGTGAATGATGTTTGATTTGTGAAGAATGCTTACATTTAAATTGATTATAAGTCACGTGATTAAAATGATCTATTTTTTACGGTTTTTTTAAAAGACAAATGTTTTAAAAAAATCTATTTTATGTGATAAAAATGGTGTTTTGGCATGTGTGTGTAAAATCTTTCAAAAATTATTTTATGTCATCCCGAGTTCCCCACCCCACTGAGTGTACTTTTGTCACTCACCCATCTTTTAAAATGTTTTCAGTTTAAAGATTTTTAGGGCGTGGCGCGCGAGCAGTGGATGCTGGTAGCCGATGATCAAAGGTTACAAAAGTATTTATTTAAAATGAGTAATTTCATGAATTTAAGAAATGTATATTTTATAATTATTCTTGATTTTATTTATATTTTATTTTTTTGAAAAGGAAATTTTTATAAGTGAGTAACGTCTCGGTTAAGATTTATTTACAAAAGAATCGGGACGTTACAGATAATAACAATTAGACTTTAAAAATAACATTAAACTAAATTAACTATTGGACAAACGTAAATCAACATTTAAATTATCAAAAATTGTAATTCAAATTTACTAATTCACATAACTATAGCTAAATAATCAGACATACTAGAATTAAAATAATTTTTGTTACAATCACTTTATATATATATATATGTGTGTTTTTTCATTATTTTGTTACCATCAATTATATGTCTAAAGTTTAATTTTCATCAACTTTAGTTCAATTTTGATCGGAAATTCAATTCTTGTTGACATGAACATCAGGAATGATGATGTTGTGTTGAAATTAAAAATCTCTAAATTATGAAGGGAAAATTGAGCTGAATTACACAATTTTAGTGTCATATCGTAAAAAAAATTAATAAAGAATTAAAAGAGAAAATATCGAATTAATTATTTAGTAAAAAAATTAAAAAAAATCAAAAAATAAACCCCAATTTAAATAAAAATGCAGTAGCAACTGACTTTTTAAGAAGATTGGAAATCTGATTTTTAGAAGGAACAGGACGTACTTCAATTTCTTTAGCCAACAATTTCTCTCTTATACATGAAATGAATGTCAATTTCAATGTATTTAGTAAGTGCGGTTTTATCAAATAACATTTTTTTTTCTAAAAAAATGTTATTTGATGAATTGATTAGTTAAAATTTTCGACTTTTTTTTTTTTTTACTATTTCTAACCATTATCACTTAATCTTTTCTGTTTTTTTATTTTTTTTTTTTATTTTTACCGAAATCGATTTTTTTGTTTACTTTGATGTGAAACAAAGAGTACGAAAAAGCAGTAAAGTTGCGAAATGAAGTGTTACTGTTTTCGCCATTCTAATGAATACGTACGTTGAATGACATTGACAAACCAACATCCCAATTGTTATGTCACCTTTCGTATCATCTCATTACTCTTTTTCTTATTCTCGTCCAATCGCCTTTAATATACATTTTCCACACTCTCCACACCCATGTTTTATTTGGGCAAAATACGTTTTGTTATTTCAAGTATGTGTTTTTTATTGTGAATGCATATGAAGAAACAATAGTATTTGCATTTCAAATTGATCTCTTTTTAATGACACTACGAGTGCTACATAAGTTAATCTCTTTTATTTGAAGGGCTACTTTTTCAGTTTCAATAATTCGTATGAATAAAACAGAGTATGAAATAGAAAGGTGTGATACAAAGTATAAGAAGTGCTACAACACTTCGTACAATACTTTACAAAAATACGTTGGTGGAATTTATGAATTAACAGAACATATATGTTTCAGTGTTTGTGTTATGTCCTCATGGACAAAAATATTTTTTAAATGAGTTTGGGGGAGTGGAAGGGAGGCGAATAATAAGAACAAGAAAATTTGCGTGACCCGGGTTCGAACACGGATCATTACAATCTACACCTTTATAAAGGTGGATACCACTTGAGCTACAAGGCTCGTGGTTCATGGACAAAAATATTAGATGAAATGTAATATGAAGTTTAGTACAATAAACGAAGTAAAGAAAACTTCACCACAATTTTGTTCTTTTGTAATTTCATTCCATTAAAAACTTTACATCCCTTACATATCACCATATGTCTTACCAACTCGATTGTGGCCTTAGGAATATGATAACTTGCTTTCTAGCTTGATGATGGAATAAAATGTGAAGAGTTCTTCTTTTCTCCTCAGCCCATCTGACTTTAATAAGATTTCTATGTGATTCTCCATCATTAATCTTGCAAAAGCTTCAACCTTTTTTCTTCTTTATTTGACCAACAAGAAAGAACTGTGAATTGTTGTTTGATAGAGAATCACAAATTAGAGTTGTTTGGACATGCTCTCTTCCAATAAGAAATCTCCAGACAACATAAGAGAATTTTAGTGAAAAAAAGATGGACATAAGGAAAGATAAAATATATTAAAAAATATCAGAGAAAATCAAGGAAATATTTGATCATTATAAAATGATCAGAAAAATTCAAGATAAATAAGAAGTCATCTTTAAATCACACTCTTCTTATATCAAAATAAATTTAGGATATTATCAAAAACAACAAAACAATCTATTATTTATGTTCAAGAGCATTATACTGTGATTAATATGATCTTTAAATTTGTAAAACATGCACAAGAAAAAAAAAAGTAAACAAAAGACTTCGAAAGTTCTTCACAAAGATGTTGCGACTTCTTTCTGTTAC
Source organism: Scutellaria barbata (assembly GCA_028654395.1). Taxonomy (NCBI): domain Eukaryota; kingdom Viridiplantae; phylum Streptophyta; class Magnoliopsida; order Lamiales; family Lamiaceae; genus Scutellaria; species Scutellaria barbata. The sequence continues at coordinate 18,450,175 of CM053650.1, forward strand.
ACCTTATGCAATATCTTAATTTGTACAGAATTCAATGACCTGCTACAAGAAAAATAAGTATTTGTGATAAGATTTTTTGTGACAACAAAAGTTGTTGCAAAAGTTCTGTGTTTTGTGACAATATATTGTTGCAAAAAGATTATTTCTGACAAGGCTTTTACTATAATATCGTAGCAACAAAATGTTGTCGTAAAATGTTTTTACGATAATTATCAATATTTTTAAGATAATATTTTATTGCTAATAAAAAAAATTCAATGATCATAAATATTAACATATATAAATAACAACGAATTCCACATAAGAACTAATCCGTAGACAAATCAAAGGACCAATGTAAACAAACATAACATCAAATGAAACTCACATGTTTTGTAGAACTTAAATCTAAGATTTTACTCACACTAGCAATGCATTCCCTTGCCATTAATTTCTACAATAGGTGTAGGATTTAGTCAAGAAAGTTTTCCATTCGTTTTAAGAAGATGGATTTATTTGGGCAAAATACTTCAAATCCATAATAACAAACTTATTATCATTGTGGATAGATATATTAAAAATATCCAATTCAAGTAGATAAATGAATGGTTTAATCAAAATAATTTTGTTGACTTTAGGATGGATTGGAAATATGTTTTAATCAAAGTTGACTTCGATTAAAAGGGATTTTGGCACCTTATAACGTCAAGCAAGGAGGTTAAATTTTATGAATCAAAATGGCAAATCTTTATGTAATGTGGACCAACACCTATCATTTATCAATTAATGATTCAAGAAAAAAATATTAAAAAAATTACATATAAAACAATTTAAAGTGTAGGGAACCCTCCATCCAGGGTGAATTCAGGGCCAAGATGGGCATTGGACCCCCTCAAATTTTTAAGAATAGTATGGGTATTTTTTTATTACATATACTTTTAATAAAAAAAATAAAAAATCTGTATATTAGTTAGCTTTAATTTCATATCAAATTCTCATTGGAGACATTAAATTTAAAAAATACTAAGATGAATTCTTCATATTTAAATCACTATTTGTGTTTTTCTTTCATTGATTATTGATTTTATTTTAATTTATTTGATTATCAAATGTCAGAGAGTATATGATATATTCGTTCCTTTTGTTTAATGGAGTATGAGTAATTGCATAAAATTCTTAATTTCAATTCTTAATTTATTGCAACATTGACTATTTGACTTTTGTTTATGTGAATTATAAGATTTGAGTTACAAATATTGATAATTTAAAATTGGTTTATAATTTAATAGTTAGTTTAATTTAATACTATTTTATGATTCTAATTTACTTTTTATAAATAATGAAAATATACTATGGAAAAATGCAACTTATATTAGAATGAGTTTTACAATAATAATCAGTGAAAATTCATTTCAAAATTGAATAAGTGATGCATGCACTATTTAATTTTCACAATTGTTTCTATACACCAGGTGCACGAATCCTAGATCCGTGCAACCGGGTCAACCCGCCAAAAAGTGCATTTCACGCGCCCCCACGAGCGCCTCACGCGCCCCCACGCGCCCAAACCCTAGCCCAAACCCTAATTCAAATTCTTGTTCTGCTGTATATTGACATAACCTTTTAGTTTAGCGAACTTAACCTTTTAGTTATATGCACATAACCTTTTGCAGTGCTGAGTAGTGAAAAAAGTATAAGTTATTCACTGAAAAGGTTATGAAATTTGTACATAAAGGTTGTAGTATTACAGTATAAAGGTTATATCATTACAACATAAAGGTTTCAGCTATATTGAATTTTTATAGTGAAAAAACTACAAGTTATTTATTGAAAAGGTTATGAAATCTGTACATAAAGGTTATACCATTACAACATAAAGGTTATATTATTACAATATAAAGGTTTTGGGTTATATTGCATGAATTTTTATAGTGAAAAAAGTATAAGTCATTCAGTGAAAAGGTTATGAAATCTGTACATAAAGGTTACACTATTACAACATAAAGGTTATATTATTACAACATAAAGGTTATGACATAAATTTAAAAAAAAAAAAAAAAAAAAAGGGCGCGGATCCGGGTTAAACCGGACCCGACCCGACCCGGTTGCATGAATTATGACCCATGCACCTGGTGTATAGAAACACTACTCTTTAATTTTTACTTAATTACATATATTAAAAATGATGTATTTGGAAATATGTTAGCAATACAATAATGATTTCGAAATATGAAAATAGAACATAAATGTTGTAATTATGTTTAACTTTTTTATTCTACAATATTGATCTTATCATGTTGAAATGTAATAAAATTATTAATTTTGAATATTATCAACTTTATCAAAGTCCTAAATAATTTATGATGCTACTTTTAGAACTATTGTATTATTTTTCCTTATTAATTGGACCCCTGAATAAAAATCATTGGTCCGCTTCCTCGTCCGTACCTGTCATTCAGATAATATATTACATGCATTCAAATGCAACGTAATCATAATTTGGAGCTGTGAATTCTAATATTCAAAAACCCAATCAATTTTTATTTTTATTTTACAAATCAATGTAATGATAACTATATCTTATGATGAATTTTGAATCATTGAATAGTTATTTCATGGCTTTATAAAATTATTTCCATATATTTAATATTCATCTTATACAAACTCACTGAAGTCATACCAGCTAGAGCCACCAAAAAAAAAAGAATATATATATATATATATATATATATATATATATATATATATATATATACATACTACATTTTCGAAATAAGCTTTGGAGGATTTATAGCATGCTCGTGTAAATTGATTTAGAGCAAAGAAAATTAACGGTGGAAAACATTTAATAAAAAATTAGTTAATATCAATATATTGATTGGATCATTAAAATGATTTGAATGGATAATGGATAATAAGACTGATTGTATCATCCGTATAGCTATAATTTGTAAATAATTGATTATATGAAGCCAAGAAAAAAGAAAGAAATGAAATAACACATCACTAAAGGTGTCAGTTTCACTTTCACCTAAAAAGGGTGAACTACGGAATTCTCATATTTTAATTCATTTATAGGTACTAAATTCAAGCAAATTTTTCATTAAATTTTGGTCATCCACTTGTCATACACATTCAACAGTCAGGATGTAAGGATCAAATGTTGAAACAAATAGAAGTACAGAAACTAAATGTTTATAAATAAACTATAGAGTCCTTCTCATGCTTCTCATGTTTTATTTGTATAGATTTTAATGAGATAAAATATCTAATAGATAGAATTTAGCAATCTTATATATAGATCTTAATTTGTAAAGTTTAGATAGGACAAGATCGTTGTAAAGAGGATGAAGAGGTTACTGTAAGTTGGAAGAATAAAATTCGCAAAAGTCACTGCAGCACGCTACAAAGGTCGCTGCAAAGCAATAATGAGAAAAAGCGACTAAGTATGGAAGAATACAGTAAGCTAGTCAAAACATATTGAGTAACAGGAAGCTAGTCACACCAGACGACAAAACAGCAACTTGATTTCGACTAACAGTTACCTCAAAATTAATGCACTCTGAGTTACCAGTAGAAACACTCAAATGAAAACTAATTAGAGATTGCCAACTGGAGGAATCAAAAGGATAAAGGACAAGTTTTTCAGAGGAATAGAGGCTAGTGACAACGATGTACCAGAATTGTCAGAAGACTTACTATCGAGGAAGCTGTCTCTTTTAGTGGACAGATTTCACATGCCTATAAATAGAAGTCGAGTGCACCTGAAACAACACTGGAATATACGGATCACGAGCTAACTCTCTAAGTTTTTAAATATTCAAATCTCTCAAGCTATCTATTTACCTACTGAATTTCAAGTTTAAGAGCTTGCTATCCCTATAGTTGAAGAAATCTTTTTCATCTTAATAGATTGTTTAGGAGTCCCTTAGTGGAGGTTGTTTCTGCTAAGTGTAGTTCGCTCTTTTTAGAAAGAGCAGGAACCCGGTGTGGGTTATAGTCTTGGTCACTTTGCAGCTACCTGTGTAGGCTAAAGCTGACAGTTCTTATTAGGATTCAGTTTGTATTAGCAGAGTCTGTAACGTCTCATTTTTTTTGTAAATAAGCCTTAACTGAAACGTTACTTATATATAAAAACATCCTTCTTTTAAGAATAATAAAGATAAATAAAAATTTAAAATTTATTATAAAATATTTATTTCCATAATTCATAAAATATTACACTTTGAATAAAAATCATTTACAATCTTTTATTATTGACTATCAGCATCCACCGCTCGCACTCCACGCCTTTAACTCTTTAAACTGAAAACATTTTAAAAAGAGGGATGAGTGTTTGAAATACACTCAGTGGGGAAACTCGGGATGACATAAAATAATTTTAAGATAAATAAAACGTGTCGCACGTACATTTTAAACCATATAATAAAAGATATTATCCTGCCACTATTTCAAAACATTATAATTTTAAAAGATTTTACTTTGCGTTCAACAACTCATTATAATAAATTTTAAAGATTAAAACGTACTTGCCAAACCATGATTTTATCACATAAAAACTGATTTTCGTAAAACATTTGTCTTTTAATAAATACAACATAAAATAGATTGCTTCAAATACGTATCTTAAACCATTTAAAACTGCAAGCAATCATCCTCATCATATGTAAACATATCACTTTCATATCAATCATATCACTTTCATATTTATTCATATCACTTTTCATTACGATTTTTAGCCGTCATAGATACGGTTCTTAGTCGCCATAGATACAGTTCTTAGTTGCCGTAACTTGTATGCGCATGCACACATATTTACTTCACACGTAAACTTATCAAACATACACATGGAAGCACATTAGTTTAACATAACACTTAGTTGCGGTTCTTAACTGCTATAAAAACACATCTTATTTGCACATATGCAAATATTAACTTCACATCATTCTTCACCTTTGTATTCATAGTAAAACGTTCACATTTCGAAAACAATCACAATCCATCACGTGTTTTAAATCATTCATCAATCACATCCATGTTTAATAATAATCTTAATAGATTGCATATATTAATAGCATAAACTTTATCATATCATAATTTAACATCTTAGCTCATAGCACTTTATTCATATAATATGTATATCGACCTCATGTCATTCAAGTATAAGATTTCATATTTTAAATATTTCGAAAGAATTATAAATACTGTAATAAGCAATTACCCCCACCTCATGAGAAGAGCGTGTGTAATTATAAGTTGTCGAGTAAGTAGATAATTCTTCATTCCTCTTTTCCTACATTGATCATTAAAAAATATCTTAGTACATTGTCTAGCTATAAATTCTTTAGTTAAGGTCATTAGTAATTAAAATATGTCCTTTAAAGTTTTCTTTGATAAGTTGAAACAGATTTCTGACGATGTTGTGGTTTAAAGAACAAAATAAATGATTTTAAAGTGAATATAAGGTTTAGGTGAATTTCTAATAAAATATGTTTACGAAATAAAATTAAGTATTAATGTAATACTATAGGGTGATAATACTCAACTCCAAAATTCTACCTGAAATTAAGTTTCCTTAATTATTTCGATAAGGATCTAGGGTTTTATACCCTAATCGACATATAACGAGGTCTAAATAAAATAAATTAATTAATTAATATAATTTCTCTTTGTCATTTAATTAAAGCTTATTATTCATATATCAAATTCTGTTTAATTATAGAATAATATCTACAATTTCAATATATTCTAGGGTTCGTCTTATAAGTCAAGATAAATTTTTAGGCAAAATCGTAATTATTCATTTTAGAAATTAATCGAACCATTATCGATTTAAAATAAATTCGTCAAGTTGAAATTCTCTCTCGTAAAGAAACGTCTAAATCATAAAGATGAAAAGTTCGATTTGAACTTAAGGTTAACGGATCATCGAGACGTAAATCTAGGATTTTATACTTTAGACTTGAGGTAAATGATTATATCGTACATATTTTAATTGTTATTCTAATGTTAATTTGTAACCTAATTCATTTGTTTGGGTCTAACTCGTCATTTTATATATATATATATATATATATTAAGTCTCGAAAGCAATATCTGTAATATCTAGCGTCTGTTTTATAATTCTAACAAATTATGGGTAAAAATATAATTTTAGCAATTTTAAGGGTATTCGTGTAATTTCAGTAAAATTCTAGGGATCGTTTTACAATATCCAACAACTCTAAGGTGCAATGCATAATATCATCAATTTTTAGGGTGTAATATGTAATTTCAGCAAGTTTTGGGATTTCAATTTATCATATGCTCAAAGTTTAAGGGTTTTGGTGTATATCTTAAGAAATTAAGGGTAAATCTGTAATTCAACAAAAGCTAAGGGTTAAACATTAATTTGACTAAAGATTAGGGTTTGCAAATTAGTCCTCCATTATATCAAATTTATAAAATTAAACCTTACCCCCAAACCTAAACTCTAGTCACCGCTAGGGGTGATTCGGTACGGTATACCGAAAAAAAAATCATATCGTATATCGTACCGAAATTTTTGGTATGCCAAAAAGCATACCGAAATCGTACCGAAAATTGATATACCGAATTTTTGGTATATTGATAACCTATACCGTTTGATACCGAATTATCGATTTTTTCGGTATACCGAAATTTACCGTCATACCATACCGAAAGTTATCGAAAATACCGAAAAAACCAAAAATTACCGAACTTGCCAAAATTTACCCAATTTACCAAAATTATTGAAATTCTAGATCAATAACACTTCAGAATCGAAAAATCAATGAAAGAATAAAATTTCAAATGTGCCCAAAAGAAAACAAGAAAAGGAAAAAAAAGTATTTTACAATCTGTCCTCTCAAATATTAATCAAGAATCCAAAGTTGACTTTCATTTCACCATTTCAGAAACTAGAAATTTAGTTTCCCCTTCACAAATCGAGTCCATACATGATACATCCATATAATCACATAAAATAATCTTAATCTATTATGTAAGCAAAACAATAAAGCTTCAGTAAAAGTCCAAAGTACAGGAGCCTATCACATTCCTCAGAAAATGAAGAGAAAGGGAAAGAAAACACAACAGAACCTTTTCATCTTCAAAGACGATGTTGGCCGGTATTTCCTTGTTAATAATCTTATCAAATATGGTGGGGGAATCAGAGGGGGTAGCAGCAAGAGCAGCCTCTTTATCAGAAGCCAAAGCCGCCGTTAAATGAGAAGTGAGAACATTCAATAGGGTTTTGTTGAGATAGGGCAAAATAGGAAGAAATTTGGGTATATTTAAAATAATAATAATAATATTAATATATTTCGGTATATACCGAAATACCGAAATTTTCAGTGTCGCCATACCGATACCGTATCGAAAATCTTCGGTACGGTATCATACTGTACCGAAAGTTTTGATATCCCAAAATTTACGACATTTTCGTTATTTTTCGACACGGTATGTACGGTATACCAAAATTTTCGATATTTTTCCCAGCCCTAATCACCGCCGTCGCTGCCGCCACCTTTCGCCGTTGCCGGCGACTCCATGTCACCAGCGAAAACCCGACTACCATAGCATGCACCCAGCACACATCCCGGCTCACTACACGTACACACGAAGCACAAACGGCACCGCTGCTCATGATGACGCCCAACACCACTTGTTGACGCAACCCCGATGCCGGCTACCCTCACCAAACCACACTCTCACACACACACAACCCACCTGCACACACGCACACACCTCCTGCCGCCGCTGCTCATGGCAGTAGCTCGCACACACGCACACACACCTGCCGCCACCACTCACGACGACGGCCTGCATACACACCACACCATACACCGGCGCAACTTTGCATCGGCAACCCACAGAGATATCAAATCAGCGGCAGTAAAAGAGAGGAAGGGAGAGAAGAGAGATAGAGTAGCAGAGAGAGCGAGAGAGAATAGAGAGATAATCCTTGACTTTTTCTTTTCAAAATTTTGCTTCTTGCAAGAATAAAGTAGGTGAGAAAAAAGAAAGGTTATGCATTTATAAATTGGTCAATACAAATTTTTTTATATAATAATACAAAAATTATATATTATTTTAATTAAATTAATGTTGAAAAGTTTAATTATTTTATGATGTTATTTTATATTATTTGCATTAATATTATCTTATATATATGAACAAACTCATAATTTTAAAAAATTAGTATGTTTATAACATATATTAAAAATATGCACTAGTATACTTTATAATTGTCTTAATATGAAATTAGATTAAATATTATTAAACATATTAATTAGTCATTAATCTTCCAATTATATATTAATTAATCATTAATTATATATATATATAATTAGTTAATAAAACAAATACATATAGAATATAAACATTTAAAGCATTAGTAGTCTAGTGGTTCAAGGTCCAACAAAGGTCACAAGTTCAAATCCCAGATAACGCACAATTATTTCTCATGACGTGGCAATGACGTGTTGGAATTTGATGACATGGAAGATGATGTGGCAATGATGTGTCCAAAATATGCTGAAGATGTGGCGATGATGTGTTCCTTTTTCGATGATGTGTCAGATACGACCAAAAAAGTTTCAGAAAATAAGAAAAGACAACCCTTTTCTTGCAACGCACCAAAAAGAGCGTTGTCATATCTAGCTACGACAACACTTTTTGGTTGCAAAAAGCGTTGTAAAAAAGTTCCAAAAAATAAGAAAAGACAACCCTTTTCTTGCAACGCACCAAAAAGCGTTGTCTTATCTAGATAAGACAACATTTTTTGGTGCGTTGTCGAATGGCGAAAAGTTTTAACAACCCTGCTTACAATAACGCTTAAAAAATGGATTTAACAACGGGTAAAAACCATTGTTAAATGCCAAATTTCTTGTAGTGCAAGTGAATTAGGTTACAAGTAAACCCTAGAAATATTATAACAATTAAAATATGTACGATTTAATCATTATCTCAAACCCTAGATTCATGTCTCGTTAACCTAATAACCTTAAGTTCAAATCGAACTTTCTACCTTTATGATTTATAAATTTCTTTATGAAAGAGAGTTTTAACATGAAGAATTCATTTTAAGTCGTTAATGGTTCGATTAAATTCTAATACAAGCATTTGTGCTTTGTAGGAAACAGGAAAGAAAGAACGAATTAAACTTGTATAAAAGTAGAATTTCTACAAGTATTGTCCTTGAAAGGTGGGGGTAATTTCTTTAAATTACGATATTATAAAGTTTATGTTTATTAATATACACAATCTCTTAAGATTATTATTAAACGTGAATGTGATTGATGAATGATTGGGACGAATGCTCGCATTATTAAATGATTTAAGCCACGTAATGGATTGTGATTATTAATTGATTGAGTTGTTTGATTGAAATCCTGGTGATTGGTAAAATGTTTAGTACTTGTATTATTGAATGATTTAACTCATGTGATAGTTATGATTGTTTCTTTATTGGAATGTTTGATTGAGGTTATTGTGAATGATGAAATAGATCGGGTTTGAGCCCCGAGATAAATAATAAGTTGGGTTAAATCCCGCACTCATGAAAAAGACCGGGTTTGAGCCCCGAGATAAATGATAAGTTGGGTCAAAATCCTGCATTCATGTGAGACAAGTATGTCAAATGATTGAATGTTGTGATTTATGTTTTTCATATTTTTATTGTTATATACAATGGCTTTATATGTGAAGTTGCTTCCAATGAGTGTAATTCGTATGCTCACCCCTTTATACGTTTTTTTTAATAGATCCAAGTTTTTGTAAGAGAAGTTGAAGGAAGATGTTCTATGTTTTGATTGTAAATAGTATTTTCGTCAATGCTTCTAAAGATTTAATTTTGAGATTGTAAAGTTTAAGGTCATGGGGTCATATTCTGATGTTATTTTCCGTTGTTTTTGCTAAATTTTAAACATTTTATATAAAATCTTATAAATAATTTCTATTATGTTCAGTTAAAAGATCCTTTAAAAATTGAGTTTATTATGAGTTGTCGGACTGCCAAAAATAAAAATTTAATATTTTATTTCGATTCGAAAATGGGGCGTGACATATACTCATAACGTTTTACTTATATTATTAAAATATATGTTTTAGTGTAATATATTAATGAGATAATACCTCCAAATATCCTATTTTCTTATCTTTATAACTCAAATACCCCATCAACTATAATATTATCCCAATATACCCTAAAAGTGGTCAAAGACCAATTTACCCCTAAAAATCACTATTCAAAATGCTTTTTCCACTATTAATTTATGAATGCCAAACCATCTTGTAAAAACCATGATTTCACAACCGGATATAATTATCTTGGTATTTTGGTTGGAAACCTTTCTCGTGCCCCAAAAAACACTCGTATTTATACTTGTGATCTGGTCTGAAAGGTATAACAATGCCATATACTGAACGATTATTATTCGGAAGAAAAATTTAATGGATTTTTCCATGATTTATATTTATTGAGATCCGATGCGTAGAAATGGTATCAGAGCCTGGTTTTATTGAAGAAATAAATTAAATTATGTTGAACAATATTATTTTCTTGTGCCTAACGGAGGAGAAAATCAAGAAAATGTATCCGAAAATATTTCGAGATAACACAAGTGCAGGATATCAGTAATGACATCCAGCTCAGATTGGAACACAATTGTTCCAGACACATCTAAGGTCACGCAAGACCTTAGGGAGATCCAGAAGACCATTATTTATTATGGTGGACAGATGGAGAAGATAGTCCGATCTCTATCCGAGATCCAAAAAGATGTTTCAGATCTGAAACAAGAAATTGTAGATCTGAAGAGAAGACAAACCAAAGGAACTGGAAGATCAATGAACGAGCGTATGAAAAATTCGTTCGGAGATATTCCAATCATTTCCAAAGGAAAGGCTACGGAAGTTTCGAAGCCTAAAAGCAACGACGAACTCCTACTTGATATCATAAGACAAGTTGGATGGAAGTCTCAAGAGTAGATCTTGCAGAATTAACCGAATCCCTTTCCAATCTCGGAATTGTGGATCTGGTAAATCTCAGGATGAACGAGCCGATTCCGCCGATTCCAAAGAAGGAAGAGGAAAGCATAAGTACGCCAGTACCGGAAGCACCAGTACCTGAAGTACCGGTTCCTCCCGAACCCAGGTGGTGGCAGGACGGGGTTGAGTATGAAGAATATATAGCTCGACAAGCCAAAACCCGACCGGAAAGGTTTAAAGGAGTATCCAAAAGCCCTTGGGTAAAAACGATGCTTGAACCAACCCATCCGTTTGGAGTGATACTCACAACAGACATCATCGATTTCAGAAATATAGAAGTTTTGATCGATGAGTGGATGTCATCCATGAAAGTTGCTTCATCAACACTGGATGTTGATAACGATCATTTTTGCCAGATACTGGTAAATAGCTTGCAAGGTTCAGCCAAGAAGGCATGGGAGATGACCGAAGCCTCTCTCAAAAAAGAGATCTTATCCAACGAGAATGTTATAACAATTGTCGAAAGGATGGGTCATCTACTCAAAATATGTTTCCTAGGGGACGGATATTTTGAGGAAAGAAAAGACGAGAAGAAAAGAGAGTATACACAAGCTCTGTTTGCTCTCGAATTGAGAAATATATGTTATGCAGATGAATATATATATTGGTTCCGCAAATATTATTTCCAAGCAGATGTACCATGGAATGTGGCAACAGATTTATTCTTTGCAAAAATTTGCAGTCCATGGAGGGAGATGCTTATGCAAACCTACAAGGTACCTACAGGCCGAGTCGATTCAGTGGCCAGAAGGATGTCCTTTTTCAAGGACAGTATACGAGAATGATGTCAACAAGCAACACTACAAAGGAACAAGAAGAAACTAAGAAGAATGGTGAAAAAGACCCCTCTTTGTTGCGACAACAATGATTTTCTGAGTATTATCGGAGAACCACAACGCGAAAGACACGGAAAGAGAAAGAAACACTTCAAGGGAAGGTTTCAATCTAAGTCCGGAGGATCATACAGGAGACCTTCCAAACAGGGAAGATCATGGTGGTCCAAATCAAAGGCTAGATCTTACAAATCTGGTCAAAAGTCTGGTCCTTCCAGGTTTTCTTCACAGGGATCTAGATCCATAGGGAAGCCAGCAGGAGGAACAACCCGGAAAAGAACTTTCAAACGAGCTCACACTCGTACAAATGAAAGTTTCAAGGATTGCAACTGTTGGACGTGTGGCGCGAGAGGCCATATTTCGCCTGATTGCCCACAAAAGCAAAAAGATGTGCGCCAATTCGAGTACACAGACGACATCCGAGATGCTGTCTTCTATGGTGATTTGGTGCCAGTTTACAAGTTCGAGGACATCTCTTCAGATGAAAGCATCTATGAAGAAGAATTAGAATCTGTTTCAGAAGGATCCGATGGATCATCTACAGAATCAGACGAGTAGCTCCGGCAAACCAGAAGATAGACTCCAGACGACGGACAGTCTATCAGGATTCTTTTCAAAAATGACCATCTCAAACAAGACGATGGAAAGAATCATGCAACAGGATTCAGCTTTAGGTCCGTACGACGGATTTAAGATTGGAAGTCTTAATCGATTTTGTGACAAAATCGGAATAAGACAGCGCAAGCACCATATCATTTACCGGGTGAACTCAGGTGAGTTCTCTATTCCAATAGGGTTAACCGGTAATAACATTGAGATGCAACTTATTCCAAAAGAAGAAATTCTTGAGGAATTGAGTCGTATCAAAGAAGAAGTAGCGGTCACAATGAAATGGATTCATATTGGAACCATTGAAGTAGTGATTAAAGCTACCTTCAAAGAAGGAATTGATTCTGAATTACATCTATCTGTGATGGATAAAAGAATCAATAAATTAAGCGAAAGTTGTCTTGGTACAATGGTAGGTAATTTATATGCTGGCAAACTTATGTTTGACATACATCCTAGGATTGCATATAACCTAGTAGACCAAGATTTTAGTAGAGTCTTAACCCTTCATCAAGATTTTAAAAGACCTGATCTTATGAAAGAAGGAAATAGACCATATTCTATCACGTATAGAATTGCATATGCTCTTTCCAATACACATCATTCGGATATGTTTCTTAGGAAGGAGTATATAGAAATTCCTAGAATTTTCAAGGAATTCGCCAAAGTTATGACACCTGACCCAATCAAAATACCAAGGTTAGGAGGTGTCAATTTGCTAATCAAAGATCAACCTATTCTAAACAGTAGATCATTAAGGTTTGATTCTGAAATTAGTAACAGGTTGTCCTTTTCCGAGGGTAGGATTTTAAGCCTAAAAGGAAAAGAACCAAGTGAGGATTTGTATCCACAAAAGATTAGGGTAAGAAATGTAAAAATCAAATGCCCTAATAATGAATGGAAAGAAATCCATATTGTTTTTGATATATCTAAAACTGATAATTTGTTTCCTTGTGAGGAGATATATCATTTACAATAACCAAGTATTAACAGATATGAAGGCATGTTAGAAATAGCAGGATATCATGTATCTGTTACAGGAAGTGCAGGCATAACTAAAGGAGTTATGACCCTAGGGTTAAGTTTCCTTGAAGAACATAAGCCTTGGAGAAGAGATGAGAAATGGATGGAGTTCGACCTTGATAGACATACAATCAGGGTAGAATAAAACCATTATGCTAGGAATCAAGTTAGATCAAGAGATCATTGATCTCACGATACAAAGAGACCAGGCGATAGCTTTGTTAAGATCTTTGCGAGAGCAAAATCTACCAGAACAAAGAAGTATCCAAGACATCATAAGGATACAAGAGGCTGCGTTAAAAATAAATCAAATTAACGCACGAATAGACATGCTAGAACGCTGGAGGAGAAGGATTTATCCAAACAATCCAGATTTGTTCTAAATTATGCCAGGAAGGTGTATTGATGAAGAGATCCAGGATCTCAGAAAAGAGAAAGATGAGTTGACGGAACGCATTAGAGAAATGCGGGATAATGGACAGACTCATCAAGTAAGGTTTCAAGAGTTGATCCGTGAGCATAATGTTAGAAGCTCAAGGATAAACTTGTTAGAATCTTGGAAAAGAGGAATCTATCCAAACGATTCTGAATGACAAGTATTTTCTCTATATATATATCTGTAGGGATATTATATGACCAATATAAGACGGAATATTTTGCAGCTTATATTGACTCAGGTTCAGACATTTGCACAGCAAAGCCAGGAGTTTTTCCCAGCGAAGCAGTGGAAAAATTACCTCTTATTGCAGGAAGAGACTTCTCACAGAAGATCCTTATACTCAATAAAGGTATTCGAGAAACACGAATAATGATCGGAGGCGCATTCGATACCCCTTGGTATAAAGTAAGAATGCCACCAATCTATATTCATGATACAGGTGCTGATATTTTGCTTGGTAACAATTTTATCCAAACTTTTGCAAAATATGAGCAGGATAATCACAAGAACCTGTTAACCTTTACTACTAACTGTGGTAGTATGATACAGGTTTTGCAGCGAGAAAAGGCTTTTAATAGGATCATGCCTATTAATTTTCGCAGCAAACATGGTGATAATGAAGCCAAGTTAACTCATCCAAAAATGCAGGATAAGAGGAAATTTGGTGAAGCTCTTTTGTCATACAGATATGAGGGAATGGAGGAGGCACATGAAGAAGCTATTCAGTTTCTAAAGAATGTCTTACAAGAAGGACCACCCCAGATTGACATTAATGAGGAAAGTCTACTTTCTCTCGAAAATGTTAAAAGGCTAATTCAGAGGAACTACAATGAAAATCCTTTAGCCTGGTGGGACAAAAACCAGATCGAAGCAACGTTGAAGGTAAAAGAACAACACAGATACGAGTTGGTTCGATACAAGCCGATACAGATGAATCTTGAAGATCGAAAAGATATGCAAAAGATTATCAAAGAGCATATCGATCTCAAGCTGATCGAAGCAGGTATTTCTCCTTATAGTAGCCCAGGGTTTTTGGTAAGAAACCATGGCGAAATAAAGAGAGGAAAAACAAGGTTAGTAATTAACTATCAAGGTATTAATAAGATTACCGAATTTGATGGTTATTACATTCCAAGTAGAGAACACTTAATTGATTGTATTAAAGGGTCAAAAGTGTTTTCAAAGTTTGATTGCAAGTCTGGATTTTACCAGATTAAGTTAGAAAAAGAGTCTAAGAAATTAACTGTTTTTTCTACACCACAAGGTCAGTATATCTGGAACGTAATGCCTATGGGTCTTGCGAATGCACCTCAGATATACCAACGAAAGATGGATAATCTATTTAAAGATTATTTTGAGTTTATGTTTGTTTACATAGACGATATCTTAATTGCCTCTAAGAATATGAAAGATCATTTAAAGCATCTTGAAATATTTTCAGAAGCATGTCATAAAGAAGGATTAGTGCTCTCTGAAAAGAAGGCAATAATCGCGGTTAATAGAATCGAGTTTTTCGGTGTTATTATTGACCATGCAGGAATGGAACTACAGGAACATATTGTGGAGAAAATCTGCAATTTTCCAGATGTTCTTAGAGATAAGAAGCACCTTCAAAGTTTCTTAGGAGTGATTAATTTTGCAGGTTCATTCATTAAGGACTTGGCAAAATATCGAAAGGATTTCCGTCCTTTATTGCAAAAGGATGAGAAAACTAAATGGAAATGGGAAGATATTCATTCCCAAAGAGTTCGTGAGTTAAAACAGGTTTGTAGCAACTTACCAAAACTCGCGATTCCTCAAGATGAGGATCAGTTAGTCGTCTACACAGACGCTAATGATTTCAGATGGGCAGCAGTGCTCATGCGAAAGACATCTACGGGTGAAGAACCATGTAGATACACTGGAGGGTTGTTTACAGAACAACAGACTAGAGTTTGGCATATTAACGAGAAAGAATTCTTTGCTGTTTGGAAGGCTTTTAAAAAATGGCCTTTATTTTTATTAGCTAAAGAATTTATATTAAAAGTTGATAATACTAACGTTAAAGCTTTTTTGAAAAACAAACTTGAATCAAAGATCGAAAAAGCACGTATTATCAGGTGGCAAGCAGAATGCCAATATTATCTTTTTGATATTGTCATAGTGAAATCTAATGAGAATGTTCTTGCAGATTTCTTAACAAGAGATAGATATCCTTGAAGCAGATTCCATCACAATACGAGCAAGACACCTTAGGGAGAACCTTGAAATGCATTACAAGGCCTTCGAGGAACTAAGGGTAAGAGCCGAAGCGGCATCTTATGTCCAGAAAGCAGATTTGGACAAAGTCCAAATGACTCTACGTGCAGCCATAACTTCAAATAATGATTTATGGAATGCATTAGTAGATCCTGTAAACAAGGCATGTTCACCATCGGTGATGCAGAAAGAATTATACGAGAGGAGTTCATCATCGATGAACAAACAGGATACTTTTATACCCAAAGCAGGACATCCTGCTGATAAAAGT
Organism: Scutellaria barbata; assembly: GCA_028654395.1. Taxonomy (NCBI): domain Eukaryota; kingdom Viridiplantae; phylum Streptophyta; class Magnoliopsida; order Lamiales; family Lamiaceae; genus Scutellaria; species Scutellaria barbata. The sequence continues at coordinate 18,466,619 of CM053650.1, forward strand.
TTTTCATCGGACATCGGTGAAAAGGCTGATAAGGCCGAACCAAGTGTTTTATCGGATTCCGATAAAATTATTAATTCGGAAGGTCAGGAAGCAATTCCAGACAACCCGAGTCAACCCAGCACCTCTGGGGTAAAAGAGGGAGAGGTTAACCTAAGGCCATAGACTGGACCTAGACAGGTTAACACTAATCAAGCTATTTCTCCTCTGCAGGTCTACCAAAAAACATGGGAGAAATTGGTGACAAGAAATGGGATCAATCCAAATAGAATTACTGCGGATTGGTCTGGTAAGTATCCAAGACTTTGGATGCTCCCGGGGGTAAACCCTCATGATGTGCGGGAATGGTTCGATTTTGGAGCAATTGCTTCAGTTTTTACTACCGCACCCAGCTTTCCGGAGATTTCCAAATTACCAGATTGGATATCTACTGCTGTGCACGATTCATGGCAGAACAACCCATACTTGGGTCGAGGAGATATACTGGAGCTAAAAATTATCTCTGCTGCTCCAGAAATCACAGGAAAAGGGTCTTATCCAGTTTTTCAATTCATAAAACTACAGAGACCTGAGATGGGGGCAATAAACCGAGCTAAAACACCCCTAGAAAATAGCCCTTTGGTAGTCGCCTTGGCTGAAAATGATATATCAACTAGGCGAGCATGGGGCCTTTGGGTCTGTCTCACCGAGATGGATAAAGTGAAGTATCCATTCAAAATATTTCATAACTCTGCGAATGGATCATTCCTGTTAAATTCTATGACAGGAACAACTATCGGATTTGCTGAAAACCTCTTTGAAAATAAGAGAAAGTTAATCTGGGAAAACAAGGTTCCAGCCACGGAACAGACAAGGAAGAAGATATGTAATATGATACATATCGGGAGATGGGAAGAGCGGATATGCTCTTACTGTCAAACACAAGAGAAACCGCTGTTTGGACAGGGTTTCAAAATAAAAAAGGACAAACCCGATTACCCAAAGAAAAAGGAAAAAGGGAAGGGTTTTTAGAAAATAAAAACCAAAAATGTAATAAAAGGAAACGGGTCAAATTAGACTTGATTGTAAACAAGCTGAACATGTATTCTACTAATGTAATAGTATAGGAATACATTGAAAAAAGCATAGGATGCCAATTTCAGACAAGAGATAGTGGCCTGTCCCGCCACCGTTGAAGAATCTGCATCCTGCACCAAAAGACAAAGGTGGAGGACCCCTCCACTAAGGAAAAACTCGTTGCCGACACAAGAAGACAACGAAGATAGTAGATGCACCTACCAAGTGGTGGGTGAGAAATAAAGGAAGCTGGCCCATTACCCACTCATCTAATGGATTGCAAGCTGGCAAAGACAATAATGCAACCTCAACAGGAGTACATTAAGGCCTATAAAAGGAGGCATTCAGCCTCAAATGAAGATCATCGAAAATCAACACCTTCTCTTTCATTCTAAGTTTTTCGAGAAATCTTCTCTCTAGTCTGTAATAGTATAGCTTTCAAGCTTTCCTGTTTATGGGGGTTTCCCCTTCACAAGTCTTAGCCATGATAGGCTAATTCAAGTTTCTCTTCCAAATGGCGGAGAAAATTTATATTGTAAAATAGTTTAGTTTATTTTCTTCAATAAACAAGGCTTTTGCTTTCCGACATTCTGTCCAAAAATTTTATAATTCTGAGTGAAAAATTATCCAGTAGTGCGTCTCCCCGTGACCTCCTTAAAGGCAGGTGGCCGTGGAAAAGGAGTGTGATCAGGGTTCCCAAGAAAATCGGTTTCAGAACCATAGACTGCGGGCGAGTGGTTGGATCTTTGATCCATAAAACCTGAACCGAGGTCTAAGGGAACTTGAGAGACAAAGACGAGGTATGATTTAAACTCAGTTTTATTTTATTTACGGAAGCATGTTGGGCCTGATATTGATCAGAGGGCTAATCCGGATCTAATGAGTATAAGGATTGGAAAAAGGAAAAATTGGCTAATGGCAAGCATGGTTTTTTGGAAGTTTTGAAATGTTAGTAAGGGTAAAATGGTATTTTATCATAAAAAAGGGGTAGATAGGGATATTTTGTTATGAAAGTGGGTATATGGGGACTTTTGTTATATGATAGGGTAGTTGGGGAAAAAATATAAGGAAAAGGGTTATGTTTGGATTTGATCTCATATATTAATTGTATATTCATAAGGTATTAGTTGTGTATTCATAAAATAATAGTTGTATAATTTAAATATATAATTTGGTGAAATATATTGCTTAAGATATTACTTGTTATGTATTAGTGGTATTACTTAAAAATGTATTAGAATTGGGTTGGGGGCACACTATACCCAGGGGCACACAAGCCATACTCAAATTCTTATATCACTCATGTACCACATCCCAATACATGTAATATTTATTTTGAAAATAATAACGGTTATAATTAATAATTAAATTGAAAAAATAAAGTTTATTTAAAATTATGTAATTTTGATGTGGTATACAAGTGGGATAGAGATTTCTAACGTATTATATTCTATATTCAATTTTTTTTTAACTTTTCTCTGCCATACTTATTTTTATTTTTATTTATTTATTGTGTTTAGTTTAATATTTACATTTTTCGTACTTTTTTGTGCTTTATATGTGTGTTTAGGGGATGAAAATCTACAAATTAAAGTAGATGGAGCGAAAGTTCAAGAAAAAAAGTTAAAAGTATAGCAGCAAAAGTGTAGAAATTAAAATATATACACCTAACACTTTTATATACTTGGTGACTCGAATTGACCCGACTCGTTATATGTTTAGATGTCTGCATACAAATTCGTTTAAAATATTATATTTTTATGTTATATTAGTCATATTTTTTTAATAGTCGGTCATACATTTAGTAATGTTAGGTGTATCTTAACATTATTTTAGACAGACATTAATATATTTCGTACGTTTTATTTATATTAGTTATACCTTGTAGTTATATTAGATGTACCTTTATATATTATATAAATGTATAATTATATTAATATAAATGTATAGATAATATTACATAAAAGTATATTACTAAATGTGTCAGAAATTGGGAACCCCAATTCTTAACCATCTATACTTTTAATATTTATTTTTGTCAATTTATTAAAATTTGTCCTTATTTAGCAAAGAGAAATGATTTTTGTCCAACTACACCCTTCAAACATTTGTGTTG
>CM053650.1:22199426-22249426 GCA_028654395.1 Scutellaria barbata
ATAAGCATTCATCTTATAATTTAAGTACACGTATTATCTTAAAGTTAAAGAGTTCGGTCGAATCTTGTTGTATAACTCCATTAGTGGGCGTGATTTTACCATCTTTAGATGCAATGATACTAACATTATCATTTAAGTATTATGGAATGTAATCCAAAACACTTCGAGTTATATTGATAGAAAACTTGCTCACCAAGTAAAGCTTGTTAGAGCTCTAAGTTACGTATCTTATGAGTTGAAATGAACAAGCTATGACAAGTACGAATGGCTTTGATCGGAAATTCATTCCTTATAATGCTCGACAATATAAGCTCTAATCTTATAATCCAAGTATGCGTATTCTCTTAAAGTCAAAGAGTTCGGTCAATTCTTATCGTATAACTCCTCATTAGTACCCTCTATTTCACTCTCTTAAGATGTATTTGTACACAAATTTTTGTTTAAGTATTATCGAATGTAATCCAAAATACTTCGAGTTATGTTGATAGAAAACTTGCTCACCAAGTAAAGCTTGTTATTGTTCTAAGTTACGTATTTTACAAGTTGAAATAACCAAGCCATAAGAAGTATGAATGGCTTTGATCGGGAATTCATTCATTCTAATGTTCGACAATATAAGGTTTCATCTTATAATCTAAGTACACGTATTATCCTAAAGTCAAAGGGTTCGGTCGAATCATGTTGTATAACTCCATTAGTGGACATGATTTCACCATCTTAAGATGCAATGATACTAACATTATCGTTTAAGTATTATGGAATGTAATACAAAACATTTCGAGTTATATTGATAGAAAACTTGTTCACCAAGTAAAGCTTGTTAGAGCTCTAAGTTACGTATCTTATGAGTTGAAATGAACAAGCTATGACAAGTACGAATGGCTTTGATCGGAAATTCATTCCTTATAATGCTCGACAATATAAGCTCTAATCTTATAATCCAAGTATGCGTATTCTCTTAAAGTCAAAGAGTTCGGTCAATTCTTATCGTATAACTCCTCATTAGTACCCTCTATTTCACTCTCTTAAGATGTATTTGTACACAAATTTTTGTTTAAGTATTACCGAATGTAATCCAAAATACTTCGAGTTATGTTGATAGAAAACTTGCTCACCAAGTAAAGCTTGTTATTGTTCTAAGTTACGTATTTTACAAGTTGAAATAACCAAGCCATAAGAAGTATGAATGGCTTTGATCGGGAATTCATTCATTCTAATGTTCGACAATATAAGGTTTCATCTTATAATCTAAGTACACGTATTATCCTAAAGTCAAAGGGTTCGGTCGAATCATGTTGTATAACTCCATTAGTGGACATGATTTCACCATCTTAAGATGCAATGATATTAACATTATCGTTTAAGTATTATGGAATGTAATACAAAACATTTCGAGTTATATTGATAGAAAACTTGTTCACCAAGTAAAGCTTGTTAGAGCTCTAAGTTACGTATCTTATGAGTTGAAATGAACAAGCTATGACAAGTACGAATGGCTTTGATCGGAAATTCATTCCTTATAATGCTCGACAATATAAGCTCTAATCTTATAATCCAAGTATGCGTATTCTCTTAAAGTCAAAGAGTTCGGTCAATTCTTATCGTATAACTCCTCATTAGTACCCTCTATTTCACTCTCTTAAGATGTATTTGTACACAAATTTTTGTTTAAGTATTATCGAATGTAATCCAAAATACTTCGAGTTATGTTGATAGAAAACTTGCTCACCAAGTAAAGCTTGTTATTGTTCTAAGTTACGTATTTTACAAGTTGAAATAACCAAGCCATAAGAAGTATGAATGGCTTTGATCGGGAATTCATTCATTCTAATGTTCGACAATATAAGGTTTCATCTTATAATCTAAGTACACGTATTATCCTAAAGTCAAAGGGTTCGGTCGAATCATGTTGTATAACTCCATTAGTGGACATGATTTCACCATCTTAAGATGCAATGATACTAACATTATCGTTTAAGTATTATGGAATGTAATACAAAACATTTCGAGTTATATTGATAGAAAACTTGTTCACCAAGTAAAGCTTATTAGAGCTCTAAGTTACGTATCTTATGAGTTGAAATGAACAAGCTATGACAAGTACGAATGGCTTTGATCGGAAATTCATTCCTTATAATGCTCGACAATATAAGCTCTAATCTTATAATCCAAGTATGCGTATTCTCTTAAAGTCAAAGAGTTCGGTCAATTCTTATCGTATAACTCCTCATTAGTATCCTCTATTTGACTCTCTTAAGATGTATTTGTACACAAATTTTTGTTTAAGTATTATCGAATGTAATCCAAAACACTTCGAGTTATGTTGATAGAAAACTTGCTCACCAAGTAAAGCTTGTTATTGTTCTAAGTTACGTGTTTTACAAGTTGAAATGACCAAGCTATAAGAAGTATGAATGGCTTTGATCGTGAATCCATTCATTCTAATGTTGGACAATATAAGTATTCATCTTATAATCTAAGTACACGTATTATCTTGAAGTTAAAGAGTTCGGTGGAATCTTGTTGTATAACTCCATTAGTGGGCGTGATTTCACCATCTTTAGATGCAATGATACTAACATTATCGTTTAAGTATTATGGAATGTAATACAAAACACTTCGAGTTATATTGTTAGAAAACTTGTTCATAAAGTAAAGCTTGTTAGAGCTCTAAGTTACGTATCTTATGAGTTGAAATGAACAAGCTATGACAAGTACGAATGGCTTTGATCGGAAATTCATTCATTCTAATGCTCGACAATATAAGCTTTAATCTTATAATCCAAGTATGCGTATTCTCTTAAAGTCAAAGAGTTCGGTCAATTCTTATTGTATAATTCCTCATTAGTACCCTCGATTTCACTCTCTTAAGATGTAGTTGTACTCAAATTTTTGTTTAAGTATTATCGAATGTAATCCAAAACACTTCGAGTTATGTTGATAGAAAACTTGCTCACCAAGTAAAGCTTGTTATTGTTCTAAGTTACGTGTTTTACAAGTTGAAATGACCAAGCTATAAGAAGTATGAATGGCTTTGATCGTGAATCCATTCATTCTAATGTTGGACAATATAAGCTTTCATCTTATAATCTAAGTACACGTATTATCTTAAAGTCAAAGGGTTCGGTCACATCTTGTTGTATAACTCCATTAGTAGGGGAGATTTCACCATCTTAAGATGCAATTATACTAACATTATCGTTTAAGTATTATGGAATGTAATCCAAAACACTTCGAGTTATGTTGATAGAAAACTTGCTCACCAAGTAAAGCTTGTTATTGTTCTAAGTTACGTGTTTTACAAGTTGAAATGACCAAGCTATAGAAGTATGAATGGCTTTGATCGCGAATCCATTCATTCTAATGTTCGACAATATAAGCATTCATCTTATAATCTAAGTACACGTATTATCTTAAAGTTAAAGAGTTCGGTCGAATCTTGTTGTATAACTCCATTAGTGGGCGTGATTTTACCATCTTTAGATGCAATGATACTAACATTATCGTTTAAGTATTATGGAATGTAATCCAAAACACTACGAGTTATATTGATAGAAAACTTGCTCACCAAGTAAAGCTTGTTAGATCTCTAAGTTACGTATCTTATGAGTTGAAATGAACAAGCTATGACAAGTACGAATGGCTTTGATCGAAAATTCATTCCATATAATGCTCGACAATATAAGCTCTAATCTTATAATCCAAGTATGCGTATTCTCTTAAAGTCAAAGAGTTCGGTCAATTCTTATCGTATAACTCCTCATTAGTACCCTCTATTTCACTCTCTTAAGAGGTATTTGTACACAAATTTTTGTTTAAGTATTATCGAATGTAATCCAAAATACTAAAGTTATGTTGATGGAAAACTTGCTCACCAAGTAAAGCATGTTATTATTCTAAGTTACGTATTTTACAAGTTGAAATAACCAAGCCATAAGAAGTATGAATGGCTTTGATCGGAATTCATTCATTCTAATGTTCGACAATATAAGGTTTCATCTTATAATCTAAGTACACGTATTATCCTAAAGTCAAAGGGTTCGGTCGAATCATGTTGTATAACTCCATTAGTGGACATGATTTCACCATCTTAAGATGCAATGATACTAACATTATCGTTTAAGTATTATGGAATGTAATACAAAACATTTCGAGTTATATTGATAGAAAACTTGTTCACCAAGTAAAGCTTGTTAGAGCTCTAAGTTACGTATCTTATGAGTTGAAATGAACAACCTATGACAAGTACGAATGGCTTTGATCAGAAATTCATTCCTTATAATGCTCGACAATATAAGCTCTAATCTTATAATCCAAGTATGCGTATTCTCTTAAAGTCAAAGAGTTCAGTCAATTCTTATCGTATAACTCCTCATTAGTACCCTCTATTTCACTCTCTTAAGATGTATTTGTACACAAATTTTTGTTTAAGTATTATCGAATGTAATCCAAAACACTTCGAGTTATGTTGATAGAAAACTTGCTCACCAAGTAAAGCTTGTTATTGTTCTAAGTTACGTGTTTTACAAGTTGAAATGACCAAGCTATAAGAAGTATGAATGGCTTTGATCGTGAATCCATTCATTCTAATGTTGGACAATATAAGCTTTCATCTTATAATCTAAGTACACGTATTATCTTAAAGTCAAAGGGTTCGGTCACATCTTGTTGTATAACTCCATTAGTAGGGGAGATTTCACCATCTTAAGATGTAATTATACTAACATTATCGTTTAAGTATTATGGAATGTAATCCAAAACACTTCGAGTTATGTTGATAGAAAACTTGCTCACCAAGTAAAGCTTGTTATTGTTCTAAGTTACGTGTTTTACAAGTTGAAATGACCAAGCTATAGAAGTATGAATGGCTTTGATCACGAATCCATTCATTCTAATGTTCGACAATATAAGCATTCATCTTATAATCTAAGTACACGTATTATCTTAAAGTTAAAGAGTTCGGTCGAATCTTGTTGTATAACTCCATTAGTGGGCGTGATTTTACCATCTTTAGATGCAATGATACTAACCTTATCGTTTAAGTATTATGGAATGTAATCCAAAACACTACGAGTTATATTGATAGAAAACTTGTTCACCAAGTAAAGCTTGTTAGAGCTCTAAGTTACGTATCTTATGAGTTGAAATGAACAAGCTATGACAAGTACGAATGGCTTTGATCGGAAATTCATTCCTTATAATGCTCGACAATATAAGCTCTAATCTTATAATCCAAGTATGCGTATTCTCTTAAAGTCAAAGAGTTCGGTCAATTCTTATCGTATAACTCCTCATTAGTACCCTCTATTTCACTCTCTTAAGATGTATTTGTACACAAATTTTTGTTTAAGTATTATCGAATGTAATCCAAAACACTTCGAGTTATGTTGATAGAAAACTTGCTCACCATGTAAAGCTTGTTATTGTTCTAAGTTACGTGTTTTACAAGTTGAAATGACCAAGCTATAAGAAGTATGAATGGCTTTGATCGTGAATCCATTCATTCTAATGTTGGACAATATAAGCTTTCATCTTATAATCGCAGTACACGTATTATCTTAAAGTCAAAGGGTTCGGTCACATCTTGTTGTATAACTCCATTAGTAGGGGAGATTTCACCATCTTAAGAAGCAATTATACTAACATTATCGTTTAAGTATTATGGAATGTAATCCAAAACACTTCGAGTTATGTTGATAGAAAACTTGCTCACCAAGTAAAGCTTGTTATTGTTCTAAGTTACGTGTTTTACAAGTTGAAATGACCAAGCTATAGAAGTATGAATGGCTTTGATCGCGAATCCATTCATTCTAATGTTCGACAATATAAGCATTCATCTTATAATCTAAGTACACGTATTATCTTAAAGTTAAAGAGTTCGGTCGAATCTTGTTGTATAACTTCATTAGTGGGCGTGATTTTACCATCTTTAGATGCAATGATACTAACATTATCGTTTAAGTATTATGGAATGTAATCCAAAACACTTCGAGTTATATTGATAGAAAACTTGCTCACCAAGTAAAGCTTGTTAGAGCTCTAAGTTACGTATCTTATGAGTTGAAATGAACAAGCTATGACAAGTACGAATGGCTTTGATCGGAAATTCATTCCTTATAATGCTCGACAATATAAGCTCTCATCTTATAATCCAAGTATGCGTATTCTCTTAAATTCAAAGAGTTCGGTCAATTCTTATCGTATAACTCCTCATTAGTACCCTCTATTTCACTCTTTTAAGAGGTATTTGTACACAAATTTTTGTTTAAGTATTATCGAATGTAATCCAAAATACTTCGAGTTATGTTGATAGAAAACTTGCTCACCATGTAAAGCTTGTTATTGTTCTAAATTACGTATTTTACAAGTTGAAATAACCAAGCCATAAGAAGTATGAATGGCTTTGATCGGGAATTCATTCATTCTAATGTTCGACAATATAAGGTTTCATCTTATAATCTAAGTACACGTATTATCCTAAAGTCAAAGGGTTCGGTCGAATCATGTTGTATAACTCCATTAGTGGACATGATTTCACCATCTGAAGATGCAATGATACTAACATTATCGTTTAAGTATTATGGAATGTAATACAAAACATTTCGAGTTATATTGATAGAAAACTTGTTCACCAAGTAAAGCTTGTTAGAGCTCTAAGTTACGTATCTTATAAGTTCAAATGAACAAGCTATGACAAGTATGAATGGCTTTGATCGGAAATTCATTCCTTATAATGCTCGATAATATAAGCTCTAATCTTATAATCCAAGTATTCGTATTCTCTTAAAGTCAAAGAGTTCGGTCAATTCTTATTGTATAATTCCTCATTAGTACCCTCGATTTCACTCTCTTAAGATGTATTTGTACTCAAATTTTTGTTTAAGTATTATCGAATGTAATCCAAAACACTTCGAGTTATGTTGATAGAAAACTTGCTCACCAAGTAAAGCTTGTTATTGTTCTAAGTTACGTGTTTTACAAGTTGAAATGACCAAGCTATAAGAAGTATGAATGGCTTTGATCGTGAATCCATTCATTCTAATGTTGGACAATATAAGCTTTCATCTTATTATCTAAGTACACGTATTATCTTAAAGTCAAAGGGTTCGGTCACATCTTGTTGTATAACTCCATTAGTAGGGGAGATTTCACCATCTTAAGATGCAATTATACTAACATTATCGTTTAAGTATTATGGAATGTAATCCAAAACACTTCGAGTTATGTTGATAGAAAACTTGCTCACCAAGTAAAGCTTGTTATTGTTCTAAGTTACGTGTTTTACAAGTTGAAATGACCAAGCTATAGAAGTATGAATGGCTTTGATCGCGAATCCATTCATTCTAATGTTCGACAATATAAGCATTCATCTTATAATTTAAGTACACGTATTATCTTAAAGTTAAAGAGTTCGGTCGAATCTTGTTGTATAACTCCATTAGTGGGCGTGATTTTATCATCTTTCGATGCAATGATACTAACATTATCATTTAAGTATTATGGAATGTAATCCAAAACACTTCGAGTTATATTGATAGAAAACTTGCTCACCAAGTAAAGCTTGTTAGAGCTCTAAGTTACGTATCTTATGAGTTGAAATGAACAAGCTATGACAAGTACGAATGGCTTTGATCGAAAATTCATTCCTTATAATGCTCGACAATATAAGCTCTAATCTTATAATCCAAGTATGCGTATTCTCTTAAAGTCAAAGAGTTCGGTCAATTCTTATCGTATAACTCCTCATTAGTACCCTCTATTTCACTCTCTTAAGATGTATTTGTACACAAATTTTTGTTTAAGTATTATCGAATGTAATCCAAAATACTTCGAGTTATGTTGATAGAAAACTTGCTCACCAAGTAAAGCTTGTTATTGTTCTAAGTTACGTATTTTACTAGTTGAAATAACCAAGCCATAAGAAGTATGAATGGCTTTGATCGGGAATTCATTCATTCTAATGTTCGACAATATAAGGTTTCATCTTATAATCTAAGTACACGTATTATCCTAAAGTCAAAGGGTTCGGTCGAATCATGTTGTATAACTCCATTAGTGGACATGATTTCACCATCTTAAGATGCAATGATACTAACATTATCGTTTAAGTATTATGGAATGTAATACAAAACATTTCGAGTTATATTGATAGAAAACTTGTTCACCAAGTAAAGCTTGTTAGAGCTCTAAGTTACGTATCTTATGAGTTGAAATGAACAAGCTATGACAAGTACGAATGGCTTTGATCGGAAATTCATTCCTTATAATGCTCGACAATATAAGCTCTAATCTTATAATCCAAGTATGCGTATTCTCTTAAAGTCAAAGAGTTCGGTCAATTCTTATCGTATAACTCCTCATTAGTACCCTCTATTTCACTCTCTTAAGATGTATTTGTACACAAATTTTTGTTTAAGTATTACCGAATGTAATCCAAAATACTTCGAGTTATGTTGATAGAAAACTTGCTCACCAAGTAAAGCTTGTTATTGTTCTAAGTTACGTATTTTACAAGTTGAAATAACCAAGCCATAAGAAGTATGAATGGCTTTGATCGGGAATTCATTCATTCTAATGTTCGACAATATAAGGTTTCATCTTATAATCTAAGTACACGTATTATCCTAAAGTCAAAGGGTTCGGTCGAATCATGTTGTATAACTCCATTAGTGGACATGATTTCACCATCTTAAGATGCAATGATATTAACATTATCGTTTAAGTATTATGGAATGTAATACAAAACATTTCGAGTTATATTGATAGAAAACTTGTTCACCAAGTAAAGCTTGTTAGAGCTCTAAGTTACGTATCTTATGAGTTGAAATGAACAAGCTATGACAAGTACGAATGGCTTTGATCGGAAATTCATTCCTTATAATGCTCGACAATATAAGCTCTAATCTTATAATCCAAGTATGCGTATTCTCTTAAAGTCAAAGAGTTCGGTCAATTCTTATCGTATAACTCCTCATTAGTACCCTCTATTTCACTCTCTTAAGATGTATTTGTACACAAATTTTTGTTTAAGTATTATCGAATGTAATCCAAAATACTTCGAGTTATGTTGATAGAAAACTTGCTCACCAAGTAAAGCTTGTTATTGTTCTAAGTTACGTATTTTACAAGTTGAAATAACCAAGCCATAAGAAGTATGAATGGCTTTGATCGGGAATGCATTCATTCTAATGTTCGACAATATAAGGTTTCATCTTATAATCTAAGTACACGTATTATCCTAAAGTCAAAGGGTTCGGTCGAATCATGTTGTATAACTCCATTAGTGGACATGATTTCACCATCTTAAGATGCAATGATACTAACATTATCGTTTAAGTATTATGGAATGTAATACAAAACATTTCGAGTTATATTGATAGAAAACTTGTTCACCAAGTAAAGCTTATTAGAGCTCTAAGTTACGTATCTTATGAGTTGAAATGAACAAGCTATGACAAGTACGAATGGCTTTGATCGGAAATTCATTCCTTATAATGCTCGACAATATAAGCTCTAATCTTATAATCCAAGTATGCGTATTCTCTTAAAGTCAAAGAGTTCGGTCAATTCTTATCGTATAACTCCTCATTAGTATCCTCTATTTGACTCTCTTAAGATGTATTTGTACACAAATTTTTGTTTAAGTATTATCGAATGTAATCCAAAACACTTCGAGTTATGTTGATAGAAAACTTGCTCACCAAGTAAAGCTTGTTATTGTTCTAAGTTACGTGTTTTACAAGTTGAAATGACCAAGCCATAAGAAGTATGAATGGCTTTGATCGTGAATCCATTCATTCTAATGTTGGACAATATAAGTATTCATCTTATAATCTAAGTACACGTATTATCTTGAAGTTAAAGAGTTCGGTGGAATCTTGTTGTATAACTCCATTAGTGGGCGTGATTTCACCATCTTTAGATGCAATGATACTAACATTATCGTTTAAGTATTATGGAATGTAATACAAAACACTTCGAGTTATATTGTTAGAAAACTTGTTCATAAAGTAAAGCTTGTTAGAGCTCTAAGTTACGTATCTTATGAGTTGAAATGAACAAGCTATGACAAGTACGAATGGCTTTGATCGGAAATTCATTCATTCTAATGCTCGACAATATAAGCTTTAATCTTATAATCCAAGTATGCGTATTCTCTTAAAGTCGAAGAGTTCGGTCAATTCTTATTGTATAATTCCTCATTAGTACCCTCGATTTCACTCTCTTAAGATGTAGTTGTACTCAAATTTTTGTTTAAGTATTATCGAATGTAATCCAAAACACTTCGAGTTATGTTGATAGAAAACTTGCTCACCAAGTAAAGCTTGTTATTGTTCTAAGTTACGTGTTTTACAAGTTGAAATGACCAAGCGATAAGAAGTATGAATGGCTTTGATCGTGAATCCATTCATTCTAATGTTGGACAATATAAGCTTTCATCTTATTATCTAAGTACACGTATTATCTTAAAGTCAAAGGGTTCGGTCACATCTTGTTGTATAACTCCATTAGTAGGGGAGATTTCACCATCTTAAGATGCAATTATACTAACATTATCGTTTAAGTATTATGGAATGTAATCCAAAACACTTCGAGTTATGTTGATAGAAAACTTGCTCACCAAGTAAAGCTTGTTATTGTTCTAAGTTACGTGTTTTACAAGTTGAAATGACCAAGCTATAAGAAGTATGAATGGCTTTGATCGTGAATCCATTCATTCTAATGTTGGACAATATAAGCTTTCATCTTATTATCTAAGTACACGTATTATCTTAAAGTCAAAGGGTTCGGTCACATCTTGTTGTATAACTCCATTAGTAGGGGAGATTTCACCATCTTAAGATGCAATTATACTAACATTATCGTTTAAGTATTATGGAATGTAATCCAAAACACTTCGAGTTATGTTGATAGAAAACTTGCTCACCAAGTAAAGCTTGTTATTGTTCTAAGTTACGTGTTTTACAAGTTGAAATGACCAAGCTATAGAAGTATGAATGGCTTTGATCGCGAATCCATTCATTCTAATGTTCGACAATATAAGCATTCATCTTATAATTTAAGTACACGTATTATCTTAAAGTTAAAGAGTTCGGTCGAATCTTGTTGTATAACTCCATTAGTGGGCGTGATTTTATCATCTTTCGATGCAATGATACTAACATTATCATTTAAGTATTATGGAATGTAATCCAAAACACTTCGAGTTATATTGATAGAAAACTTGCTCACCAAGTAAAGCTTGTTAGAGCTCTAAGTTACGTATCTTATGAGTTGAAATGAACAAGCTATGACAAGTACGAATGGCTTTGATCGAAAATTCATTCCTTATAATGCTCGACAATATAAGCTCTAATCTTATAATCCAAGTATGCGTATTCTCTTAAAGTCAAAGAGTTCGGTCAATTCTTATCGTATAACTCCTCATTAGTACCCTCTATTTCACTCTCTTAAGATGTATTTGTACACAAATTTTTGTTTAAGTATTATCGAATGTAATCCAAAATACTTCGAGTTATGTTGATAGAAAACTTGCTCACCAAGTAAAGCTTGTTATTGTTCTAAGTTACGTATTTTACTAGTTGAAATAACCAAGCCATAAGAAGTATGAATGGCTTTGATCGGGAATTCATTCATTCTAATGTTCGACAATATAAGGTTTCATCTTATAATCTAAGTACACGTATTATCCTAAAGTCAAAGGGTTCGGTCGAATCATGTTGTATAACTCCATTAGTGGACATGATTTCACCATCTTAAGATGCAATGATACTAACATTATCGTTTAAGTATTATGGAATGTAATACAAAACATTTCGAGTTATATTGATAGAAAACTTGTTCACCAAGTAAAGCTTGTTAGAGCTCTAAGTTACGTATCTTATGAGTTGAAATGAACAAGCTATGACAAGTACGAATGGCTTTGATCGGAAATTCATTCCTTATAATGCTCGACAATATAAGCTCTAATCTTATAATCCAAGTATGCGTATTCTCTTAAAGTCAAAGAGTTCGGTCAATTCTTATCGTATAACTCCTCATTAGTACCCTCTATTTCACTCTCTTAAGATGTATTTGTACACAAATTTTTGTTTAAGTATTACCGAATGTAATCCAAAATACTTCGAGTTATGTTGATAGAAAACTTGCTCACCAAGTAAAGCTTGTTATTGTTCTAAGTTACGTATTTTACAAGTTGAAATAACCAAGCCATAAGAAGTATGAATGGCTTTGATCGGGAATTCATTCATTCTAATGTTCGACAATATAAGGTTTCATCTTATAATCTAAGTACACGTATTATCCTAAAGTCAAAGGGTTCGGTCGAATCATGTTGTATAACTCCATTAGTGGACATGATTTCACCATCTTAAGATGCAATGATATTAACATTATCGTTTAAGTATTATGGAATGTAATACAAAACATTTCGAGTTATATTGATAGAAAACTTGTTCACCAAGTAAAGCTTGTTAGAGCTCTAAGTTACGTATCTTATGAGTTGAAATGAACAAGCTATGACAAGTACGAATGGCTTTGATCGGAAATTCATTCCTTATAATGCTCGACAATATAAGCTCTAATCTTATAATCCAAGTATGCGTATTCTCTTAAAGTCAAAGAGTTCGGTCAATTCTTATCGTATAACTCCTCATTAGTACCCTCTATTTCACTCTCTTAAGATGTATTTGTACACAAATTTTTGTTTAAGTATTACCGAATGTAATCCAAAATACTTCGAGTTATGTTGATAGAAAACTTGCTCACCAAGTAAAGCTTGTTATTGTTCTAAGTTACGTATTTTACAAGTTGAAATAACCAAGCCATAAGAAGTATGAATGGCTTTGATCGGGAATGCATTCATTCTAATGTTCGACAATATAAGGTTTCATCTTATAATCTAAGTACACGTATTATCCTAAAGTCAAAGGGTTCGGTCGAATCATGTTGTATAACTCCATTAGTGGACATGATTTCACCATCTTAAGATGCAATGATACTAACATTATCGTTTAAGTATTATGGAATGTAATACAAAACATTTCGAGTTATATTGATAGAAAACTTGTTCACCAAGTAAAGCTTATTAGAGCTCTAAGTTACGTATCTTATGAGTTGAAATGAACAAGCTATGACAAGTACGAATGGCTTTGATCGGAAATTCATTCCTTATAATGCTCGACAATATAAGCTCTAATCTTATAATCCAAGTATGCGTATTCTCTTAAAGTCAAAGAGTTCGGTCAATTCTTATCGTATAACTCCTCATTAGTATCCTCTATTTGACTCTCTTAAGATGTATTTGTACACAAATTTTTGTTTAAGTATTATCGAATGTAATCCAAAACACTTCGAGTTATGTTGATAGAAAACTTGCTCACCAAGTAAAGCTTGTTATTGTTCTAAGTTACGTGTTTTACAAGTTGAAATGACCAAGCCATAAGAAGTATGAATGGCTTTGATCGTGAATCCATTCATTCTAATGTTGGACAATATAAGTATTCATCTTATAATCTAAGTACACGTATTATCTTGAAGTTAAAGAGTTCGGTGGAATCTTGTTGTATAACTCCATTAGTGGGCGTGATTTCACCATCTTTAGATGCAATGATACTAACATTATCGTTTAAGTATTATGGAATGTAATACAAAACACTTCGAGTTATATTGTTAGAAAACTTGTTCATAAAGTAAAGCTTGTTAGAGCTCTAAGTTACGTATCTTATGAGTTGAAATGAACAAGCTATGACAAGTACGAATGGCTTTGATCGGAAATTCATTCATTCTAATGCTCGACAATATAAGCTTTAATCTTATAATCCAAGTATGCGTATTCTCTTAAAGTCGAAGAGTTCGGTCAATTCTTATTGTATAATTCCTCATTAGTACCCTCGATTTCACTCTCTTAAGATGTAGTTGTACTCAAATTTTTGTTTAAGTATTATCGAATGTAATCCAAAACACTTCGAGTTATGTTGATAGAAAACTTGCTCACCAAGTAAAGCTTGTTATTGTTCTAAGTTACGTGTTTTACAAGTTGAAATGACCAAGCGATAAGAAGTATGAATGGCTTTGATCGTGAATCCATTCATTCTAATGTTGGACAATATAAGCTTTCATCTTATAATCTAAGTACACGTATTATCTTAAAGTCAAAGGGTTCGGTCACATCTTGTTGTATAACTCCATTAGTAGCGGAGATTTCACCATCTTAAGATGCAATTATACTAACATTATCGTTTAAGTATTATGGAATGTAATCCAAAACACTTCGAGTTATGTTGATAGAAAACTTGCTCACCAAGTAAAGCTTGTTATTGTTCTAAGTTACGTGTTTTACAAGTTGAAATGACCAAGCTATAAGAAGTATGAATGAATTTGATCGCGAATGCATTCATTCTAATGTTGGACAATATAAGCATTCATCTTATAATCTAAGTACACGTATTATCTTAAAGTTAAAGAGTTCCGTCGAATCTTGTTGTATAACTCCATTAGTGGGCGTGATTTCACCATCTTTAGATGCAATGATACTAACATTATCGTTTAAGTATTATGGAATGTAATCCAAAAGACTTCGAGTTATATTGATAGAAAACTTGCTCACCAAGTAAAGCTTGTTAGAGTTCTAAGTTACGAATCTTATGAGTTGAAATGAACAAGCTATGACAAGTACGAATGACTTTGATCGGAAATTCATTCATTCTAATGCTCGACAATATAAGCTCTAATCTTATAATCCAAGTATGCGTATTCTCTTAAAGTCAAAGAGTTCGGTCAATTCTTATCGTATAACTCCTCATTAGTACCCTCGATTTCACTCTCTTAAGATGTATTTGTACACAAATTTTTGTTTAAGTATTACCGAATGTAATCCAAAATACTTCGAGTTATGTTGATAGAAAACTTGCTCACCAAGTAAAGCTTGTTATTGTTCTAAGTTACGTATTTTACAAGTTGAAATAACCAAGCCATAAGAAGTATGAATGGCTTTGATCGTGAATCCATTCATTCTAATGTTGGACAATATAAGGTTTCATCTTATAATCTAAGTACACGTATTATCCTAAAGTTAAAGAGTTCCGTCGAATCTTGTTGTATAACTCCATTAGTGGGCGTGATTTCACCATCTTTAGATGCAATGATATTAACATTATCGTTTAAGTATTATGGAATGTAATACAAAACATTTCGAGTTATATTGATAGAAAACTTGTTCACCAAGTAAAGCTTGTTAGAGCTCTAAGTTACGTATCTTATGAGTTGAAATGAACAAGCTATGACAAGTACGAATGGCTTTGATCGGAAATTCATTCCTTATAATGCTCGACAATATAAGCTCTAATCTTATAATCCAAGTATGCGTATTCTCTTAAAGTCAAAGAGTTCGGTCAATTCTTATCGTATAACTCCTCATTAGTACCCTCTATTTCACTCTCTTAAGATGTATTTGTACACAAATTTTTGTTTAAGTATTACCGAATGTAATCCAAAATACTTCGAGTTATGTTGATAGAAAACTTGCTCACCAAGTAAAGCTTGCTATTGTTCTAAGTTACGTATTTTACAAGTTGAAATAACCAAGCCATAAGAAGTATGAATGGCTTTGATCGGGAATTCATTCATTCTAATGTTCGACAATATAAGGTTTCATCTTATAATCTAAGTATACGTATTATCCTAAAGTCAAAGGGTTCGGTCGAATCATGTTGTATAACTCCATTAGTGGACATGATTTCACCATCTTAAGATGCAATGATACTAACATTATCGTTTAAGTATTATGGAATGTAATACAAAACATTTCGAGTTATATTGATAGAAAACTTGTTCACCAAGTAAAGCTTATTAGAGCTCTAAGTTACGTATCTTATGAGTTGAAATGAACAAGCTATGACAAGTACGAATGGCTTTGATCGGAAATTCATTCCTTATAATGCTCGACAATATAAGCTCTAATCTTATAATCCAAGTATGCGTATTCTCTTAAAGTCAAAGAGTTCGGTCAATTCTTATCGTATAACTCCTCATTAGTATCCTCTATTTGACTCTCTTAAGATGTATTTGTACACAAATTTTTGTTTAAGTATTATCGAATGTAATCCAAAACACTTCGAGTTATGTTGATAGAAAACTTGCTCACCAAGTAAAGCTTGTTATTGTTCTAAGTTACGTGTTTTACAAGTTGAAATGACCAAGCTATAAGAAGTATGAATGGCTTTGATCGTGAATCCATTCATTCTAATGTTGGACAATATAAGTATTCATCTTATAATCTAAGTACACGTATTATCTTGAAGTTAAAGAGTTCGGTGGAATCTTGTTGTATAACTCCATTAGTGGGCGTGATTTCACCATCTTTAGATGCAATGATACTAACATTATCGTTTAAGTATTATGGAATGTAATACAAAACACTTCGAGTTATATTGTTAGAAAACTTGTTCATAAAGTAAAGCTTGTTAGAGCTCTAAGTTACGTATCTTATGAGTTGAAATGAACAAGCTATGACAAGTACGAATGGCTTTGATCGGAAATTCATTCATTCTAATGCTCGACAATATAAGCTTTAATCTTATAATCCAAGTATGCGTATTCTCTTAAAGTCAAAGAGTTCGGTCAATTCTTATTGTATAATTCCTCATTAGTACCCTCGATTTCACTCTCTTAAGATGTAGTTGTACTCAAATTTTTGTTTAAGTATTATCGAATGTAATCCAAAACACTTCGAGTTATGTTGATAGAAAACTTGCTCACCAAGTAAAGCTTGTTATTGTTCTAAGTTACGTGTTTTACAAGTTGAAATAACCAAGCTATAAGAAGTATGAATGGCTTTGATCGTGAATCCATTCATTCTAATGTTGGACAATATAAGCTTTCATCTTATAATCTAAGTACACGTATTATCTTAAAGTCAAAGGGTTCGGTCACATCTTGTTGTATAACTCCATTAGTAGGGGAGATTTCACCATCTTAAGATGCAATTATACTAACATTATCGTTTAAGTATTATGGAATGTAATCCAAAACACTTCGAGTTATGTTGATAGAAAACTTGCTCACCAAGTAAAGCTTGTTATTGTTCTAAGTTACGTGTTTTACAAGTTGAAATGACCAAGCTATAGAAGTATGAATGGCTTTGATCGCGAATCCATTCATTCTAATGTTCGACAATATAAGCATTCATCTTATAATCTAAGTACACGTATTATCTTAAAGTTAAAGAGTTCGGTCGAATCTTGTTGTATAACTCCATTAGTGGGCGTGATTTTACCATCTTTAGATGCAATGATACTAACATTATCGTTTAAGTATTATGGAATGTAATCCAAAACACTACGAGTTATATTGATAGAAAACTTGCTCACCAAGTAAAGCTTGTTAGATCTCTAAGTTACGTATCTTATGAGTTGAAATGAACAAGCTATGACAAGTACGAATGGCTTTGATCGAAAATTCATTCCATATAATGCTCGACAATATAAGCTCTAATCTTATAATCCAAGTATGCGTATTCTCTTAAAGTCAAAGAGTTCGGTCAATTCTTATCGTATAACTCCTCATTAGTACCCTCTATTTCACTCTCTTAAGAGGTATTTGTACACAAATTTTTGTTTAAGTATTATCGAATGTAATCCAAAATACTAAAGTTATGTTGATGGAAAACTTGCTCACCAAGTAAAGCATGTTATTATTCTAAGTTACGTATTTTACAAGTTGAAATAACCAAGCCATAAGAAGTATGAATGGCTTTGATCGGAATTCATTCATTCTAATGTTCGACAATATAAGGTTTCATCTTATAATCTAAGTACACGTATTATCCTAAAGTCAAAGGGTTCGGTCGAATCATGTTGTATAACTCCATTAGTGGACATGATTTCACCATCTTAAGATGCAATGATACTAACATTATCGTTTAAGTATTATGGAATGTAATACAAAACATTTCGAGTTATATTGATAGAAAACTTGTTCACCAAGTAAAGCTTGTTAGAGCTCTAAGTTACGTATCTTATGAGTTGAAATGAACAACCTATGACAAGTACGAATGGCTTTGATCGGAAATTCATTCCTTATAATGCTCGACAATATAAGCTCTAATCTTATAATCCAAGTATGCGTATTCTCTTAAAGTCAAAGAGTTCAGTCAATTCTTATCGTATAACTCCTCATTAGTACCCTCTATTTCACTCTCTTAAGATGTATTTGTACACAAATTTTTGTTTAAGTATTATCGAATGTAATCCAAAACACTTCGAGTTATGTTGATAGAAAACTTGCTCACCAAGTAAAGCTTGTTATTGTTCTAAGTTACGTGTTTTACAAGTTGAAATGACCAAGCTATAAGAAGTATGAATGGCTTTGATCGTGAATCCATTCATTCTAATGTTGGACAATATAAGCTTTCATCTTATAATCTAAGTACACGTATTATCTTAAAGTCAAAGGGTTCGGTCACATCTTGTTGTATAACTCCATTAGTAGGGGAGATTTCACCATCTTAAGATGTAATTATACTAACATTATCGTTTAAGTATTATGGAATGTAATCCAAAACACTTCGAGTTATGTTGATAGAAAACTTGCTCACCAAGTAAAGCTTGTTATTGTTCTAAGTTACGTGTTTTACAAGTTGAAATGACCAAGCTATAGAAGTATGAATGGCTTTGATCACGAATCCATTCATTCTAATGTTCGACAATATAAGCATTCATCTTATAATCTAAGTACACGTATTATCTTAAAGTTAAAGAGTTCGGTCGAATCTTGTTGTATAAATCCATTAGTGGGCGTGATTTTACCATCTTTAGATGCAATGATACTAACCTTATCGTTTAAGTATTATGGAATGTAATCCAAAACACTACGAGTTATATTGATAGAAAACTTGTTCACCAAGTAAAGCTTGTTAGAGCTCTAAGTTACGTATCTTATGAGTTGAAATGAACAAGCTATGACAAGTACGAATGGCTTTGATCGGAAATTCATTCCTTATAATGCTCGACAATATAAGCTCTAATCTTATAATCCAAGTATGCGTATTCTCTTAAAGTCAAAGAGTTCGGTCAATTCTTATCGTATAACTCCTCATTAGTACCCTCTATTTCACTCTCTTAAGATGTATTTGTACACAAATTTTTGTTTAAGTATTATCGAATGTAATCCAAAACACTTCGAGTTATGTTGATAGAAAACTTGCTCACCAAGTAAAGCTTGTTATTGTTCTAAGTTACGTGTTTTACAAGTTGAAATGACCAAGCTATAAGAAGTATGAATGGCTTTGATCGTGAATCCATTCATTCTAATGTTGGACAATATAAGCTTTCATCTTATAATCTCAGTACACGTATTATCTTAAAGTCAAAGGGTTCGGTCACATCTTGTTGTATAACTCCATTAGTAGGGGAGATTTCACCATCTTAAGAAGCAATTATACTAACATTATCGTTTAAGTATTATGGAATGTAATCCAAAACACTTCGAGTTATGTTGATAGAAAACTTGCTCACCAAGTAAAGCTTGTTATTGTTCTAAGTTACGTGTTTTACAAGTTGAAATGACCAAGCTATAGAAGTATGAATGGCTTTGATCGCGAATCCATTCATTCTAATGTTCGACAATATAAGCATTCATCTTATAATCTAAGTACACGTATTATCTTAAAGTTAAAGAGTTCGGTCGAATCTTGTTGTATAACTTCATTAGTGGGCGTGATTTTACCATCTTTAGATGCAATGATACTAACATTATCGTTTAAGTATTATGGAATGTAATCCAAAACACTTCGAGTTATATTGATAGAAAACTTGCTCACCAAGTAAAGCTTGTTAGAGCTCTAAGTTACGTATCTTATGAGTTGAAATGAACAAGCTATGACAAGTACGAATGGCTTTGATCGGAAATTCATTCCTTATAATGCTCGACAATATAAGCTCTCATCTTATAATCCAAGTATGCGTATTCTCTTAAATTCAAAGAGTTCGGTCAATTCTTATCGTATAACTCCTCATTAGTACCCTCTATTTCACTCTTTTAAGAGGTATTTGTACACAAATTTTTGTTTAAGTATTATCGAATGTAATCCAAAATACTTCGAGTTATGTTGATAGAAAACTTGCTCACCAAGTAAAGCTTGTTATTGTTCTAAATTACGTATTTTACAAGTTGAAATAACCAAGCCATAAGAAGTATGAATGGCTTTGATCGGGAATTCATTCATTCTAATGTTCGACAATATAAGGTTTCATCTTATAATCTAAGTACACGTATTATCCTAAAGTCAAAGGGTTCGGTCGAATCATGTTGTATAACTCCATTAGTGGACATGATTTCACCATCTGAAGATGCAATGATACTAACATTATCGTTTAAGTATTATGGAATGTAATACAAAACATTTCGAGTTATATTGATAGAAAACTTGTTCACCAAGTAAAGCTTGTTAGAGCTCTAAGTTACGTATCTTATAAGTTCAAATGAACAAGCTATGACAAGTACGAATGGCTTTGATCGGAAATTCATTCCTTATAATGCTCGATAATATAAGCTCTAATCTTATAATCCAAGTATTCGTATTCTCTTAAAGTCAAAGAGTTCGGTCAATTCTTATTGTATAATTCCTCATTAGTACCCTCGATTTCACTCTCTTAAGATGTATTTGTACTCAAATTTTTGTTTAAGTATTATCGAATGTAATCCAAAACACTTCGAGTTATGTTGATAGAAAACTTGCTCACCAAGTAAAGCTTGTTATTGTTCTAAGTTACGTGTTTTACAAGTTGAAATGACCAAGCTATAAGAAGTATGAATGGCTTTGATCGTGAATCCATTCATTCTAATGTTGGACAATATAAGCTTTCATCTTATTATCTAAGTACACGTATTATCTTAAAGTCAAAGGGTTCGGTCACATCTTGTTGTATAACTCCATTAGTAGGGGAGATTTCACCATCTTAAGATGCAATTATACTAACATTATCGTTTAAGTATTATGGAATGTAATCCAAAACACTTCGAGTTATATTGATAGAAAACTTGCTCACCAAGTAAAGCTTGTTATAGCTCTAAGTTACGTATCTTTTGAGTTGAAATGAACAAGCTATGACAAGTACGAATGGCTTTGATCGAAAATCATTCCTTATAATGCTCGACAATATAAGCTCTAATCTTATAATCCAAGTATGCGTATTCTCTTAAAGTCAATGAGTTCGGTCGAATCTTGTTGTATAACTCCATTAGTGGGCGTGATTTTATCATCTTTCGATGCAATGATACTAACATTATCATTTAAGTATTATGGAGTGTAATCCAAAACACTTCGAGTTATATTGATAGAAAACTTGCTCACCAAGTAAAGCTTGTTAGAGCTCTAAGTTACGTATCTTATGAGTTGAAATGAACAAGCTATGACAAGTACGAATGGCTTTGATCGAAAATTCATTCCTTATAATGCTCGACAATATAAGCTCTAATCTTATAATCCAAGTATGCGTATTCTCTTAAAGTCAAAGAGTTCGGTCAATTCTTATCGTATAACTCCTCATTAGTACCCTCTATTTCACTCTCTTAAGATGTATTTGTACACAAATTTTTGTTTAAGTATTATCGAATGTAATCCAAAATACTTCGAGTTATGTTGATAGAAAACTTGCTCACCAAGTAAAGCTTGTTATTGTTCTAAGTTACGTATTTTACTAGTTGAAATAACCAAGCCATAAGAAGTATGAATGGCTTTGATCGGGAATTCATTCATTCTAATGTTCGACAATATAAGGTTTCATCTTATAATCTAAGTACACGTATTATCCTAAAGTCAAAGGGTTCGGTCGAATCATGTTGTATAACTCCATTAGTGGACATGATTTCACCATCTTAAGATGCAATGATACTAACATTATCGTTTAAGTATTATGGAATGTAATACAAAACATTTCGAGTTATATTGATAGAAAACTTGTTCACCAAGTAAAGCTTGTTAGAGCTCTAAGTTACGTATCTTATGAGTTGAAATGAACAAGCTATGACAAGTACGAATGGCTTTGATCGGAAATTCATTCCTTATAATGCTCGACAATATAAGCTCTAATCTTATAATCCAAGTATGCGTATTCTCTTAAAGTCAAAGAGTTCGGTCAATTCTTATCGTATAACTCCTCATTAGTACCCTCTATTTCACTCTCTTAAGATGTATTTGTACATAAATTTTTGTTTAAGTATTACCGAATGTAATCCAAAATACTTCGAGTTATGTTGATAGAAAACTTGCTCACCAAGTAAAGCTTGTTATTGTTCTAAGTTACGTATTTTACAAGTTGAAATAACCAAGCCATAAGAAGTATGAATGGCTTTGATCGGGAATTCATTCATTCTAATGTTCGACAATATAAGGTTTCATCTTATAATCTAAGTACACGTATTATCCTAAAGTCAAAGGGTTCGGTCGAATCATGTTGTATAACTCCATTAGTGGACATGATTTCACCATCTTAAGATGCAATGATATTAACATTATCGTTTAAGTATTATGGAATGTAATACAAAACATTTCGAGTTATATTGATAGAAAACTTGTTCACCAAGTAAAGCTTGTTAGAGCTCTAAGTTACGTATCTTATGAGTTGAAATGAACAAGCTATGACAAGTACGAATGGCTTTGATCGGAAATTCATTCCTTATAATGCTCGACAATATAAGCTCTAATCTTATAATCCAAGTATGCGTATTCTCTTAAAGTCAAAGAGTTCGGTTAATTCTTATCGTATAACTCCTCATTAGTACCCTCTATTTCACTCTCTTAAGATGTATTTGTACACAAATTTTTGTTTAAGTATTATCGAATGTAATCCAAAATACTTCGAGTTATGTTGATAGAAAACTTGCTCACCAAGTAAAGCTTGTTATTGTTCTAAGTTACGTATTTTACAAGTTGAAATAACCAAGCCATAAGAAGTATGAATGGCTTTGATCGGGAATGCATTCATTCTAATGTTCGACAATATAAGGTTTCATCTTATAATCTAAGTACACGTATTATCCTAAAGTCAAAGGGTTCGGTCGAATCATGTTGTATAACTCCATTAGTGGACATGATTTCACCATCTTAAGATGCAATGATACTAACATTATCGTTTAAGTATTATGGAATGTAATACAAAACATTTCGAGTTATATTGATAGAAAACTTGTTCACCAAGTAAAGCTTATTAGAGCTCTAAGTTACGTATCTTATGAGTTGAAATGAACAAGCTATGACAAGTACGAATGGCTTTGATCGGAAATTCATTCCTTATAATGCTCGACAATATAAGCTCTAATCTTATAATCCAAGTATGCGTATTCTCTTAAAGTCAAAGAGTTCGGTCAATTCTTATCGTATAACTCCTCATTAGTATCCTCTATTTGACTCTCTTAAGATGTATTTGTACACAAATTTTTGTTTAAGTATTATCGAATGTAATCCAAAACACTTCGAGTTATGTTGATAGAAAACTTGCTCACCAAGTAAAGCTTGTTATTGTTCTAAGTTACGTGTTTTACAAGTTGAAATGACCAAGCCATAAGAAGTATGAATGGCTTTGATCGTGAATCCATTCATTCTAATGTTGGACAATATAAGTATTCATCTTATAATCTAAGTACACGTATTATCTTGAAGTTAAAGAGTTCGGTGGAATCTTGTTGTATAACTCCATTAGTGGGCGTGATTTCACCATCTTTAGATGCAATGATACTAACATTATCGTTTAAGTATTATGGAATGTAATACAAAACACTTCGAGTTATATTGTTAGAAAACTTGTTCATAAAGTAAAGCTTGTTAGAGCTCTAAGTTACGTATCTTATGAGTTGAAATGAACAAGCTATGACAAGTACGAATGGCTTTGATCGGAAATTCATTCATTCTAATGCTCGACAATATAAGCTTTAATCTTATAATCCAAGTATGCGTATTCTCTTAAAGTCGAAGAGTTCGGTCAATTCTTATTGTATAATTCCTCATTAGTACCCTCGATTTCACTCTCTTAAGATGTAGTTGTACTCAAATTTTTGTTTAAGTATTATCGAATGTAATCCAAAACACTTCGAGTTATGTTGATAGAAAACTTGCTCACCAAGTAAAGCTTGTTATTGTTCTAAGTTACGTGTTTTACAAGTTGAAATGACCAAGCGATAAGAAGTATGAATGGCTTTGATCGTGAATCCATTCATTCTAATGTTGGACAATATAAGCTTTCATCTTATTATCTAAGTACACGTATTATCTTAAAGTCAAAGGGTTCGGTCACATCTTGTTGTATAACTCCATTAGTAGGGGAGATTTCACCATCTTAAGATGCAATTATACTAACATTATCGTTTAAGTATTATGGAATGTAATCCAAAACACTTCGAGTTATGTTGATAGAAAACTTGCTCACCAAGTAAAGCTTGTTATTGTTCTAAGTTACGTGTTTTACAAGTTGAAATGACCAAGCTATAAGAAGTATGAATGGATTTGATCGTGAATCCATTCATTCTAATGTTGGACAATATAAGCTTTCATCTTATTATCTAAGTACACGTATTATCTTAAAGTCAAAGGGTTCGGTCACATCTTGTTGTATAACTCCATTAGTAGGGGAGATTTCACCATCTTAAGATGCAATTATACTAACATTATCGTTTAAGTATTATGGAATGTAATCCAAAACACTTCGAGTTATGTTGATAGAAAACTTGCTCACCAAGTAAAGCTTGTTATTGTTCTAAGTTACGTGTTTTACAAGTTGAAATGACCAAGCTATAGAAGTATGAATGGCTTTGATCGCGAATCCATTCATTCTAATGTTCGACAATATAAGCATTCATCTTATAATTTAAGTACACGTATTATCTTAAAGTTAAAGAGTTCGGTCGAATCTTGTTGTATAACTCCATTAGTGGGCGTGATTTTATCATCTTTCGATGCAATGATACTAACATTATCATTTAAGTATTATGGAATGTAATCCAAAACACTTCGAGTTATATTGATAGAAAACTTGCTCACCAAGTAAAGCTTGTTAGAGCTCTAAGTTACGTATCTTATGAGTTGAAATGAACAAGCTATGACAAGTACGAATGGCTTTGATCGAAAATTCATTCCTTATAATGCTCGACAATATAAGCTCTAATCTTATAATCCAAGTATGCGTATTCTCTTAAAGTCAAAGAGTTCGGTCAATTCTTATCGTATAACTCCTCATTAGTACCCTCTATTTCACTCTCTTAAGATGTATTTGTACACAAATTTTTGTTTAAGTATTATCGAATGTAATCCAAAATACTTCGAGTTATGTTGATAGAAAACTTGCTCACCAAGTAAAGCTTGTTATTGTTCTAAGTTACGTATTTTACTAGTTGAAATAACCAAGCCATAAGAAGTATGAATGGCTTTGATCGGGAATTCATTCATTCTAATGTTCGACAATATAAGGTTTCATCTTATAATCTAAGTACACGTATTATCCTAAAGTCAAAGGGTTCGGTCGAATCATGTTGTATAACTCCATTAGTGGACATGATTTCACCATCTTAAGATGCAATGATACTAACATTATCGTTTAAGTATTATGGAATGTAATACAAAACATTTCGAGTTATATTGATAGAAAACTTGTTCACCAAGTAAAGCTTGTTAGAGCTCTAAGTTACGTATCTTATGAGTTGAAATGAACAAGCTATGACAAGTACGAATGGCTTTGATCGGAAATTCATTCCTTATAATGCTCGACAATATAAGCTCTAATCTTATAATCCAAGTATGCGTATTCTCTTAAAGTCAAAGAGTTCGGTCAATTCTTATCGTATAACTCCTCATTAGTACCCTCTATTTCACTCTCTTAAGATGTATTTGTACACAAATTTTTGTTTAAGTATTACCGAATGTAATCCAAAATACTTCGAGTTATGTTGATAGAAAACTTGCTCACCAAGTAAAGCTTGTTATTGTTCTAAGTTACGTATTTTACAAGTTGAAATAACCAAGCCATAAGAAGTATGAATGGCTTTGATCGGGAATTCATTCATTCTAATGTTCGACAATATAAGGTTTCATCTTATAATCTAAGTACACGTATTATCCTAAAGTCAAAGGGTTCGGTCGAATCATGTTGTATAACTCCATTAGTGGACATGATTTCACCATCTTAAGATGCAATGATATTAACATTATCGTTTAAGTATTATGGAATGTAATACAAAACATTTCGAGTTATATTGATAGAAAACTTGTTCACCAAGTAAAGCTTGTTAGAGCTCTAAGTTACGTATCTTATGAGTTGAAATGAACAAGCTATGACAAGTACGAATGGCTTTGATCGGAAATTCATTCCTTATAATGCTCGACAATATAAGCTCTAATCTTATAATCCAAGTATGCGTATTCTCTTAAAGTCAAAGAGTTCGGTCAATTCTTATCGTATAACTCCTCATTAGTACCCTCTATTTCACTCTCTTAAGATGTATTTGTACACAAATTTTTGTTTAAGTATTACCGAATGTAATCCAAAATACTTCGAGTTATGTTGATAGAAAACTTGCTCACCAAGTAAAGCTTGTTATTGTTCTAAGTTACGTATTTTACAAGTTGAAATAACCAAGCCATAAGAAGTATGAATGGCTTTGATCGGGAATGCATTCATTCTAATGTTCGACAATATAAGGTTTCATCTTATAATCTAAGTACACGTATTATCCTAAAGTCAAAGGGTTCGGTCGAATCATGTTGTATAACTCCATTAGTGGACATGATTTCACCATCTTAAGATGCAATGATACTAACATTATCGTTTAAGTATTATGGAATGTAATACAAAACATTTCGAGTTATATTGATAGAAAACTTGTTCACCAAGTAAAGCTTATTAGAGCTCTAAGTTACGTATCTTATGAGTTGAAATGAACAAGCTATGACAAGTACGAATGGCTTTGATCGGAAATTCATTCCTTATAATGCTCGACAATATAAGCTCTAATCTTATAATCCAAGTATGCGTATTCTCTTAAAGTCAAAGAGTTCGGTCAATTCTTATCGTATAACTCCTCATTAGTATCCTCTATTTGACTCTCTTAAGATGTATTTGTACACAAATTTTTGTTTAAGTATTATCGAATGTAATCCAAAACACTTCGAGTTATGTTGATAGAAAACTTGCTCACCAAGTAAAGCTTGTTATTGTTCTAAGTTACGTGTTTTACAAGTTGAAATGACCAAGCCATAAGAAGTATGAATGGCTTTGATCGTGAATCCATTCATTCTAATGTTGGACAATATAAGTATTCATCTTATAATCTAAGTACACGTATTATCTTGAAGTTAAAGAGTTCGGTGGAATCTTGTTGTATAACTCCATTAGTGGGCGTGATTTCACCATCTTTAGATGCAATGATACTAACATTATCGTTTAAGTATTATGGAATGTAATACAAAACACTTCGAGTTATATTGTTAGAAAACTTGTTCATAAAGTAAAGCTTGTTAGAGCTCTAAGTTACGTATCTTATGAGTTGAAATGAACAAGCTATGACAAGTACGAATGGCTTTGATCGGAAATTCATTCATTCTAATGCTCGACAATATAAGCTTTAATCTTATAATCCAAGTATGCGTATTCTCTTAAAGTCGAAGAGTTCGGTCAATTCTTATTGTATAATTCCTCATTAGTACCCTCGATTTCACTCTCTTAAGATGTAGTTGTACTCAAATTTTTGTTTAAGTATTATCGAATGTAATCCAAAACACTTCGAGTTATGTTGATAGAAAACTTGCTCACCAAGTAAAGCTTGTTATTGTTCTAAGTTACGTGTTTTACAAGTTGAAATGACCAAGCGATAAGAAGTATGAATGGCTTTGATCGTGAATCCATTCATTCTAATGTTGGACAATATAAGCTTTCATCTTATAATCTAAGTACACGTATTATCTTAAAGTCAAAGGGTTCGGTCACATCTTGTTGTATAACTCCATTAGTAGCGGAGATTTCACCATCTTAAGATGCAATTATACTAACATTATCGTTTAAGTATTATGGAATGTAATCCAAAACACTTCGAGTTATGTTGATAGAAAACTTGCTCACCAAGTAAAGCTTGTTATTGTTCTAAGTTACGTGTTTTACAAGTTGAAATGACCAAGCTATAAGAAGTATGAATGAATTTGATCGCGAATGCATTCATTCTAATGTTGGACAATATAAGCATTCATCTTATAATCTAAGTACACGTATTATCTTAAAGTTAAAGAGTTCCGTCGAATCTTGTTGTATAACTCCATTAGTGGGCGTGATTTCACCATCTTTAGATGCAATGATACTAACATTATCGTTTAAGTATTATGGAATGTAATCCAAAAGACTTCGAGTTATATTGATAGAAAACTTGCTCACCAAGTAAAGCTTGTTAGAGTTCTAAGTTACGAATCTTATGAGTTGAAATGAACAAGCTATGACAAGTACGAATGACTTTGATCGGAAATTCATTCATTCTAATGCTCGACAATATAAGCTCTAATCTTATAATCCAAGTATGCGTATTCTCTTAAAGTCAAAGAGTTCGGTCAATTCTTATCGTATAACTCCTCATTAGTACCCTCGATTTCACTCTCTTAAGATGTATTTGTACACAAATTTTTGTTTAAGTATTACCGAATGTAATCCAAAATACTTCGAGTTATGTTGATAGAAAACTTGCTCACCAAGTAAAGCTTGTTATTGTTCTAAGTTACGTATTTTACAAGTTGAAATAACCAAGCCATAAGAAGTATGAATGGCTTTGATCGTGAATCCATTCATTCTAATGTTGGACAATATAAGGTTTCATCTTATAATCTAAGTACACGTATTATCCTAAAGTTAAAGAGTTCCGTCGAATCTTGTTGTATAACTCCATTAGTGGGCGTGATTTCACCATCTTTAGATGCAATGATATTAACATTATCGTTTAAGTATTATGGAATGTAATACAAAACATTTCGAGTTATATTGATAGAAAACTTGTTCACCAAGTAAAGCTTGTTAGAGCTCTAAGTTACGTATCTTATGAGTTGAAATGAACAAGCTATGACAAGTACGAATGGCTTTGATCGGAAATTCATTCCTT
Source organism: Scutellaria barbata (assembly GCA_028654395.1). Classification (NCBI taxonomy): domain Eukaryota; kingdom Viridiplantae; phylum Streptophyta; class Magnoliopsida; order Lamiales; family Lamiaceae; genus Scutellaria; species Scutellaria barbata. The sequence continues at coordinate 22,228,548 of CM053650.1, forward strand.
ATAATGCTCGACAATATAAGCTCTAATCTTATAATCCAAGTATGCGTATTCTCTTAAAGTCAAAGAGTTCGGTCAATTCTTATCGTATAACTCCTCATTAGTACCCTCTATTTCACTCTCTTAAGATGTATTTGTACACAAATTTTTGTTTAAGTATTACCGAATGTAATCCAAAATACTTCGAGTTATGTTGATAGAAAACTTGCTCACCAAGTAAAGCTTGCTATTGTTCTAAGTTACGTATTTTACAAGTTGAAATAACCAAGCCATAAGAAGTATGAATGGCTTTGATCGGGAATTCATTCATTCTAATGTTCGACAATATAAGGTTTCATCTTATAATCTAAGTATACGTATTATCCTAAAGTCAAAGGGTTCGGTCGAATCATGTTGTATAACTCCATTAGTGGACATGATTTCACCATCTTAAGATGCAATGATACTAACATTATCGTTTAAGTATTATGGAATGTAATACAAAACATTTCGAGTTATATTGATAGAAAACTTGTTCACCAAGTAAAGCTTATTAGAGCTCTAAGTTACGTATCTTATGAGTTGAAATGAACAAGCTATGACAAGTACGAATGGCTTTGATCGGAAATTCATTCCTTATAATGCTCGACAATATAAGCTCTAATCTTATAATCCAAGTATGCGTATTCTCTTAAAGTCAAAGAGTTCGGTCAATTCTTATCGTATAACTCCTCATTAGTATCCTCTATTTGACTCTCTTAAGATGTATTTGTACACAAATTTTTGTTTAAGTATTATCGAATGTAATCCAAAACACTTCGAGTTATGTTGATAGAAAACTTGCTCACCAAGTAAAGCTTGTTATTGTTCTAAGTTACGTGTTTTACAAGTTGAAATGACCAAGCTATAAGAAGTATGAATGGCTTTGATCGTGAATCCATTCATTCTAATGTTGGACAATATAAGTATTCATCTTATAATCTAAGTACACGTATTATCTTGAAGTTAAAGAGTTCGGTGGAATCTTGTTGTATAACTCCATTAGTGGGCGTGATTTCACCATCTTTAGATGCAATGATACTAACATTATCGTTTAAGTATTATGGAATGTAATACAAAACACTTCGAGTTATATTGTTAGAAAACTTGTTCATAAAGTAAAGCTTGTTAGAGCTCTAAGTTACGTATCTTATGAGTTGAAATGAACAAGCTATGACAAGTACGAATGGCTTTGATCGGAAATTCATTCATTCTAATGCTCGACAATATAAGCTTTAATCTTATAATCCAAGTATGCGTATTCTCTTAAAGTCAAAGAGTTCGGTCAATTCTTATTGTATAATTCCTCATTAGTACCCTCGATTTCACTCTCTTAAGATGTAGTTGTACTCAAATTTTTGTTTAAGTATTATCGAATGTAATCCAAAACACTTCGAGTTATGTTGATAGAAAACTTGCTCACCAAGTAAAGCTTGTTATTGTTCTAAGTTACGTGTTTTACAAGTTGAAATAACCAAGCTATAAGAAGTATGAATGGCTTTGATCGTGAATCCATTCATTCTAATGTTGGACAATATAAGCTTTCATCTTATAATCTAAGTACACGTATTATCTTAAAGTCAAAGGGTTCGGTCACATCTTGTTGTATAACTCCATTAGTAGGGGAGATTTCACCATCTTAAGATGCAATTATACTAACATTATCGTTTAAGTATTATGGAATGTAATCCAAAACACTTCGAGTTATGTTGATAGAAAACTTGCTCACCAAGTAAAGCTTGTTATTGTTCTAAGTTACGTGTTTTACAAGTTGAAATGACCAAGCTATAGAAGTATGAATGGCTTTGATCGCGAATCCATTCATTCTAATGTTCGACAATATAAGCATTCATCTTATAATCTAAGTACACGTATTATCTTAAAGTTAAAGAGTTCGGTCGAATCTTGTTGTATAACTCCATTAGTGGGCGTGATTTTACCATCTTTAGATGCAATGATACTAACATTATCGTTTAAGTATTATGGAATGTAATCCAAAACACTACGAGTTATATTGATAGAAAACTTGCTCACCAAGTAAAGCTTGTTAGATCTCTAAGTTACGTATCTTATGAGTTGAAATGAACAAGCTATGACAAGTACGAATGGCTTTGATCGAAAATTCATTCCATATAATGCTCGACAATATAAGCTCTAATCTTATAATCCAAGTATGCGTATTCTCTTAAAGTCAAAGAGTTCGGTCAATTCTTATCGTATAACTCCTCATTAGTACCCTCTATTTCACTCTCTTAAGAGGTATTTGTACACAAATTTTTGTTTAAGTATTATCGAATGTAATCCAAAATACTAAAGTTATGTTGATGGAAAACTTGCTCACCAAGTAAAGCATGTTATTATTCTAAGTTACGTATTTTACAAGTTGAAATAACCAAGCCATAAGAAGTATGAATGGCTTTGATCGGAATTCATTCATTCTAATGTTCGACAATATAAGGTTTCATCTTATAATCTAAGTACACGTATTATCCTAAAGTCAAAGGGTTCGGTCGAATCATGTTGTATAACTCCATTAGTGGACATGATTTCACCATCTTAAGATGCAATGATACTAACATTATCGTTTAAGTATTATGGAATGTAATACAAAACATTTCGAGTTATATTGATAGAAAACTTGTTCACCAAGTAAAGCTTGTTAGAGCTCTAAGTTACGTATCTTATGAGTTGAAATGAACAACCTATGACAAGTACGAATGGCTTTGATCGGAAATTCATTCCTTATAATGCTCGACAATATAAGCTCTAATCTTATAATCCAAGTATGCGTATTCTCTTAAAGTCAAAGAGTTCAGTCAATTCTTATCGTATAACTCCTCATTAGTACCCTCTATTTCACTCTCTTAAGATGTATTTGTACACAAATTTTTGTTTAAGTATTATCGAATGTAATCCAAAACACTTCGAGTTATGTTGATAGAAAACTTGCTCACCAAGTAAAGCTTGTTATTGTTCTAAGTTACGTGTTTTACAAGTTGAAATGACCAAGCTATAAGAAGTATGAATGGCTTTGATCGTGAATCCATTCATTCTAATGTTGGACAATATAAGCTTTCATCTTATAATCTAAGTACACGTATTATCTTAAAGTCAAAGGGTTCGGTCACATCTTGTTGTATAACTCCATTAGTAGGGGAGATTTCACCATCTTAAGATGTAATTATACTAACATTATCGTTTAAGTATTATGGAATGTAATCCAAAACACTTCGAGTTATGTTGATAGAAAACTTGCTCACCAAGTAAAGCTTGTTATTGTTCTAAGTTACGTGTTTTACAAGTTGAAATGACCAAGCTATAGAAGTATGAATGGCTTTGATCACGAATCCATTCATTCTAATGTTCGACAATATAAGCATTCATCTTATAATCTAAGTACACGTATTATCTTAAAGTTAAAGAGTTCGGTCGAATCTTGTTGTATAAATCCATTAGTGGGCGTGATTTTACCATCTTTAGATGCAATGATACTAACCTTATCGTTTAAGTATTATGGAATGTAATCCAAAACACTACGAGTTATATTGATAGAAAACTTGTTCACCAAGTAAAGCTTGTTAGAGCTCTAAGTTACGTATCTTATGAGTTGAAATGAACAAGCTATGACAAGTACGAATGGCTTTGATCGGAAATTCATTCCTTATAATGCTCGACAATATAAGCTCTAATCTTATAATCCAAGTATGCGTATTCTCTTAAAGTCAAAGAGTTCGGTCAATTCTTATCGTATAACTCCTCATTAGTACCCTCTATTTCACTCTCTTAAGATGTATTTGTACACAAATTTTTGTTTAAGTATTATCGAATGTAATCCAAAACACTTCGAGTTATGTTGATAGAAAACTTGCTCACCAAGTAAAGCTTGTTATTGTTCTAAGTTACGTGTTTTACAAGTTGAAATGACCAAGCTATAAGAAGTATGAATGGCTTTGATCGTGAATCCATTCATTCTAATGTTGGACAATATAAGCTTTCATCTTATAATCTCAGTACACGTATTATCTTAAAGTCAAAGGGTTCGGTCACATCTTGTTGTATAACTCCATTAGTAGGGGAGATTTCACCATCTTAAGAAGCAATTATACTAACATTATCGTTTAAGTATTATGGAATGTAATCCAAAACACTTCGAGTTATGTTGATAGAAAACTTGCTCACCAAGTAAAGCTTGTTATTGTTCTAAGTTACGTGTTTTACAAGTTGAAATGACCAAGCTATAGAAGTATGAATGGCTTTGATCGCGAATCCATTCATTCTAATGTTCGACAATATAAGCATTCATCTTATAATCTAAGTACACGTATTATCTTAAAGTTAAAGAGTTCGGTCGAATCTTGTTGTATAACTTCATTAGTGGGCGTGATTTTACCATCTTTAGATGCAATGATACTAACATTATCGTTTAAGTATTATGGAATGTAATCCAAAACACTTCGAGTTATATTGATAGAAAACTTGCTCACCAAGTAAAGCTTGTTAGAGCTCTAAGTTACGTATCTTATGAGTTGAAATGAACAAGCTATGACAAGTACGAATGGCTTTGATCGGAAATTCATTCCTTATAATGCTCGACAATATAAGCTCTCATCTTATAATCCAAGTATGCGTATTCTCTTAAATTCAAAGAGTTCGGTCAATTCTTATCGTATAACTCCTCATTAGTACCCTCTATTTCACTCTTTTAAGAGGTATTTGTACACAAATTTTTGTTTAAGTATTATCGAATGTAATCCAAAATACTTCGAGTTATGTTGATAGAAAACTTGCTCACCAAGTAAAGCTTGTTATTGTTCTAAATTACGTATTTTACAAGTTGAAATAACCAAGCCATAAGAAGTATGAATGGCTTTGATCGGGAATTCATTCATTCTAATGTTCGACAATATAAGGTTTCATCTTATAATCTAAGTACACGTATTATCCTAAAGTCAAAGGGTTCGGTCGAATCATGTTGTATAACTCCATTAGTGGACATGATTTCACCATCTGAAGATGCAATGATACTAACATTATCGTTTAAGTATTATGGAATGTAATACAAAACATTTCGAGTTATATTGATAGAAAACTTGTTCACCAAGTAAAGCTTGTTAGAGCTCTAAGTTACGTATCTTATAAGTTCAAATGAACAAGCTATGACAAGTACGAATGGCTTTGATCGGAAATTCATTCCTTATAATGCTCGATAATATAAGCTCTAATCTTATAATCCAAGTATTCGTATTCTCTTAAAGTCAAAGAGTTCGGTCAATTCTTATTGTATAATTCCTCATTAGTACCCTCGATTTCACTCTCTTAAGATGTATTTGTACTCAAATTTTTGTTTAAGTATTATCGAATGTAATCCAAAACACTTCGAGTTATGTTGATAGAAAACTTGCTCACCAAGTAAAGCTTGTTATTGTTCTAAGTTACGTGTTTTACAAGTTGAAATGACCAAGCTATAAGAAGTATGAATGGCTTTGATCGTGAATCCATTCATTCTAATGTTGGACAATATAAGCTTTCATCTTATTATCTAAGTACACGTATTATCTTAAAGTCAAAGGGTTCGGTCACATCTTGTTGTATAACTCCATTAGTAGGGGAGATTTCACCATCTTAAGATGCAATTATACTAACATTATCGTTTAAGTATTATGGAATGTAATCCAAAACACTTCGAGTTATATTGATAGAAAACTTGCTCACCAAGTAAAGCTTGTTAGAGCTCTAAGTTACGTATCTTTTGAGTTGAAATGAACAAGCTATGACAAGTACGAATGGCTTTGATCGAAAATTCATTCCTTATAATGCTCGACAATATAAGCTCTAATCTTATAATCCAAGTATGCGTATTCTCTTAAAGTCAATGAGTTCGGTCGAATCTTGTTGTATAACTCCATTAGTGGGCGTGATTTTATCATCTTTCGATGCAATGATACTAACATTATCATTTAAGTATTATGGAGTGTAATCCAAAACACTTCGAGTTATATTGATAGAAAACTTGCTCACCAAGTAAAGCTTGTTAGAGCTCTAAGTTACGTATCTTATGAGTTGAAATGAACAAGCTATGACAAGTACGAATGGCTTTGATCGAAAATTCATTCCTTATAATGCTCGACAATATAAGCTCTAATCTTATAATCCAAGTATGCGTATTCTCTTAAAGTCAAAGAGTTCGGTCAATTCTTATCGTATAACTCCTCATTAGTACCCTCTATTTCACTCTCTTAAGATGTATTTGTACACAAATTTTTGTTTAAGTATTATCGAATGTAATCCAAAATACTTCGAGTTATGTTGATAGAAAACTTGCTCACCAAGTAAAGCTTGTTATTGTTCTAAGTTACGTATTTTACTAGTTGAAATAACCAAGCCATAAGAAGTATGAATGGCTTTGATCGGGAATTCATTCATTCTAATGTTCGACAATATAAGGTTTCATCTTATAATCTAAGTACACGTATTATCCTAAAGTCAAAGGGTTCGGTCGAATCATGTTGTATAACTCCATTAGTGGACATGATTTCACCATCTTAAGATGCAATGATACTAACATTATCGTTTAAGTATTATGGAATGTAATACAAAACATTTCGAGTTATATTGATAGAAAACTTGTTCACCAAGTAAAGCTTGTTAGAGCTCTAAGTTACGTATCTTATGAGTTGAAATGAACAAGCTATGACAAGTACGAATGGCTTTGATCGGAAATTCATTCCTTATAATGCTCGACAATATAAGCTCTAATCTTATAATCCAAGTATGCGTATTCTCTTAAAGTCAAAGAGTTCGGTCAATTCTTATCGTATAACTCCTCATTAGTACCCTCTATTTCACTCTCTTAAGATGTATTTGTACATAAATTTTTGTTTAAGTATTACCGAATGTAATCCAAAATACTTCGAGTTATGTTGATAGAAAACTTGCTCACCAAGTAAAGCTTGTTATTGTTCTAAGTTACGTATTTTACAAGTTGAAATAACCAAGCCATAAGAAGTATGAATGGCTTTGATCGGGAATTCATTCATTCTAATGTTCGACAATATAAGGTTTCATCTTATAATCTAAGTACACGTATTATCCTAAAGTCAAAGGGTTCGGTCGAATCATGTTGTATAACTCCATTAGTGGACATGATTTCACCATCTTAAGATGCAATGATATTAACATTGTCGTTTAAGTATTATGGAATGTAATACAAAACATTTCGAGTTATATTGATAGAAAACTTGTTCACCAAGTAAAGTTTGTTAGAGCTCTAAGTTACGTATCTTATGAGTTGAAATGAACAAGCTATGACAAGTACGAATGGCTTTGATCGGAAATTCATTCCTTATAATGCTCGACAATATAAGCTCTAATCTTATAATCCAAGTATGCGTATTCTCTTAAAGTCAAAGAGTTCGGTTAATTCTTATCGTATAACTCCTCATTAGTACCCTCTATTTCACTCTCTTAAGATGTATTTGTACACAAATTTTTGTTTAAGTATTATCGAATGTAATCCAAAATACTTCGAGTTATGTTGATAGAAAACTTGCTCACCAAGTAAAGCTTGTTATTGTTCTAAGTTACGTATTTTACAAGTTGAAATAACCAAGCCATAAGAAGTATGAATGGCTTTGATCGGGAATGCATTCATTCTAATGTTCGACAATATAAGGTTTCATCTTATAATCTAAGTACACGTATTATCCTAAAGTCAAAGGGTTCGGTCGAATCATGTTGTATAACTCCATTAGTGGACATGATTTCACCATCTTAAGATGCAATGATACTAACATTATCGTTTAAGTATTATGGAATGTAATACAAAACATTTCGAGTTATATTGATAGAAAACTTGTTCACCAAGTAAAGCTTATTAGAGCTCTAAGTTACGTATCTTATGAGTTGAAATGAACAAGCTATGATAAGTACGAATGGCTTTGATCGGAAATTCATTCCTTATAATGCTCGACAATATAAGCTCTAATCTTATAATCCAAGTATGCGTATTCTCTTAAAGTCAAAGAGTTCGGTCAATTCTTATCGTATAACTCCTCATTAGTATCCTCTATTTGACTCTCTTAAGATGTATTTGTACACAAATTTTTGTTTAAGTATTATCGAATGTAATCCAAAACACTTCGAGTTATGTTGATAGAAAACTTGCTCACCAAGTAAAGCTTGTTATTGTTCTAAGTTACGTGTTTTACAAGTTGAAATGACCAAGCCATAAGAAGTATGAATGGCTTTGATCGTGAATCCATTCATTCTAATGTTGGACAATATAAGTATTCATCTTATAATCTAAGTACACGTATTATCTTGAAGTTAAAGAGTTCGGTGGAATCTTGTTGTATAACTCCATTAGTGGGCGTGATTTCACCATCTTTAGATGCAATGATACTAACATTATCGTTTAAGTATTATGGAATGTAATACAAAACACTTCGAGTTATATTGTTAGAAAACTTGTTCATAAAGTAAAGCTTGTTAGAGCTCTAAGTTACGTATCTTATGAGTTGAAATGAACAAGCTATGACAAGTACGAATGGCTTTGATCGGAAATTCATTCATTCTAATGCTCGACAATATAAGCTTTAATCTTATAATCCAAGTATGCGTATTCTCTTAAAGTCGAAGAGTTCGGTCAATTCTTATTGTATAATTCCTCATTAGTACCCTCGATTTCACTCTCTTAAGATGTAGTTGTACTCAAATTTTTGTTTAAGTATTATCGAATGTAATCCAAAACACTTCGAGTTATGTTGATAGAAAACTTGCTCACCAAGTAAAGCTTGTTATTGTTCTAAGTTACGTGTTTTACAAGTTGAAATGACCAAGCGATAAGAAGTATGAATGGCTTTGATCGTGAATCCATTCATTCTAATGTTGGACAATATAAGCTTTCATCTTATAATCTAAGTACACGTATTATCTTAAAGTCAAAGGGTTCGGTCACATCTTGTTGTATAACTCCATTAGTAGGGGAGATTTCACCATCTTAAGATGCAATTATACTAACATTATCGTTTAAGTATTATGGAATGTAATCCAAAACACTTCGAGTTATGTTGATAGAAAACTTGCTCACCAAGTAAAGCTTGTTATTGTTCTAAGTTACGTGTTTTACAAGTTGAAATGACCAAGCTATAAGAAGTATGAATGAATTTGATCGCGAATGCATTCATTCTAATGTTGGACAATATAAGCATTCATCTTATAATCTAAGTACACGTATTATCTTAAAGTTAAAGAGTTCCGTCGAATCTTGTTGTATAACTCCATTAGTGGGCGTGATTTCACCATCTTTAGATGCAATGATACTAACATTATCGTTTAAGTATTATGGAATGTAATCCAAAAGACTTCGAGTTATATTGATAGAAAACTTGCTCACCAAGTAAAGCTTGTTAGAGTTCTAAGTTACGAATCTTATGAGTTGAAATGAACAAGCTATGACAAGTACGAATGACTTTGATCGGAAATTCATTCATTCTAATGCTCGACAATAAAAGCTTTAATCTTATAATCCAAGTATGCGTATTCTCTTAAAGTCAAAGAGTTCGGTCAATTCTTATTGTATAACTCCTCATTAGTACCCTCGATTTCACTCTCTTAAGATGTATTTGTACACAAATTTTTGTTTAAGTATTATCGAATGTAATCCAAAACACTTCGAGTTATGTTGATAGAAAACTTGCTCACCAAGTAAAGCTTGTTATTGTTCTAAGTTACGTGTTTTACAAGTTGAAATGACCAAGCTATAAGAAGTATGAATGGCTTTGATCGTGAATCCATTCATTCTAATGTTGGACAATATAAGCTTTCATCTTATAATCTCAGTACACGTATTATCTTAAAGTCAAAGGGTTCGGTCACATCTTGTTGTATAACTCCATTAGTAGGGGAGATTTCACCATCTTAAGAAGCAATTATACTAACATTATCGTTTAAGTATTATGGAATGTAATCCAAAACACTTCGAGTTATGTTGATAGAAAACTTGCTCACCAAGTAAAGCTTGTTATTGTTCTAAGTTACGTGTTTTACAAGTTGAAATGACCAAGCTATAGAAGTATGAATGGCTTTGATCGCGAATCCATTCATTCTAATGTTCGACAATATAAGCATTCATCTTATAATCTAAGTACACGTATTATCTTAAAGTCAAAGGGTTCGGTCACATCTTGTTGTATAACTCCATTAGTAGGGGAGATTTCACCATCTTAAGATGCAATTATACTAACATTATCGTTTAAGTATTATGGAATGTAATCCAAAACACTTCGAGTTATATTGATAGAAAACTTGCTCACCAAGTAAAGCTTGTTAGAGCTCTAAGTTACGTATCTTATGAGTTGAAATGAACAAGCTATGACAAGTACGAATGGCTTTGATCGGAAATTCATTCCTTATAATGCTCGACAATATAAGCTCTCATCTTATAATCCAAGTATGCGTATTCTCTTAAATTCAAAGAGTTCGGTCAATTCTTATCGTATAACTCCTCATTAGTACCCTCTATTTCACTCTTTTAAGAGGTATTTGTACACAAATTTTTGTTTAAGTATTATCGAATGTAATCCAAAATACTTCGAGTTATGTTGATAGAAAACTTGCTCACCAAGTAAAGCTTGTTATTGTTCTAAATTACGTATTTTACAAGTTGAAATAACCAAGCCATAAGAAGTATGAATGGCTTTGATCGGGAATTCATTCATTCTAATGTTCGACAATATAAGGTTTCATCTTATAATCTAAGTACACGTATTATCCAAAAGTCAAAGGGTTCGGTCGAATCATGTTGTATAACTCCATTAGTGGACATGATTTCACCATCTGAAGATGCAATGATACTAACATTATCGTTTAAGTATTATGGAATGTAATACAAAACATTTCGAGTTATATTGATAGAAAACTTGTTCACCAAGTAAAGCTTGTTAGAGCTCTAAGTTACGTATCTTATAAGTTCAAATGAACAAGCTATGACAAGTACGAATGGCTTTGATCGGAAATTCATTCCTTATAATGCTCGATAATATAAGCTCTAATCTTATAATCCAAGTATGCGTATTCTCTTAAAGTCAAAGAGTTCGGTCAATTCTTATCGTATAACTCCTCATTAGTACCATCTATTTCACTCTCTTAAGATGTATTTGTACACAAATTTTTGTTTAAGTATTATCGAATGTAATCCAAAACACTTCGAGTTATGTTGATAGAAAACTTGCTCACCAAGTAAAGCTTGTTATTGTTCTAAGTTACGTGTTTTACAAGTTGAAATGACCAAGCTATAAGAAGTATGAATGGCTTTGATCGTGAATCCATTCATTCTAATGTTCGACAATATAAGCATTCATCTTATAATCTAAGTACACGTATTATCTTAAAGTTAAAGAGTTCGGTCGAATCTTGTTGTATAACTCCATTAGTGGGCGTGATTTCACCATCTTTAGATGCAATGATACTAACATTATCGTTTAAGTATTATGGAATGTAATACAAAACACTTCGAGTTATATTGTTAGAAAACTTGTTCATCAAGTAAAGCTTGTTAGAGCTCTAAGTTACGTATCTTATAAGTTGAAATGAACAAGCTATGACAAGTACGAATGGCTTTGATCGGAAATTCATTCATTCTAATGCTCGACAATATAAGCTTTAATCTTATAAACCAAGTATGCGTATTCTCTTAAAGTCAAAGAGTTCGGTCAATTCTTATTGTATAATTCCTCATTAGTACCCTCGATTTCACTCTCTTAAGATGTATTTGTACTCAAATTTTTGTTTAAGTATTATCGAATGTAATCCAAAACACTTCGAGTTGTGTTGATAGAAAACTTGCTCACCAAGTAAAGCTTGTTATTGTTCTAAGTTACGTGTTTTACAAGTTGAAATGACCAAGCTATAAGAAGTATGAATGGCTTTGATCGTGAATCCATTCATTCTAATGTTGGACAATATAAGCTTTCATCTTATAATCTAAGTACACGTATTATCGTAAAGTCAAAGGGTTCGGTCACATCTTGTTGTATAACTCCATTAGTAGGGGAGATTTCACCATCTTAAGATGCAATTATACTAACATTATCGTTTAAGTATTATGGAATGTAATCCAAAACACTTCGAGTTATGTTGATAGAAAACTTGCTCACCAAGTAAAGCTTGTTATTGTTCTAAGTTACGTGTTTTACAAGTTGAAATGACCAAGCTATAGAAGTATGAATGGCTTTGATCGCGAATCCATTCATTCTAATGTTCGACAATATAAGCATTCATCTTATAATCTAAGTACACGTATTATCTTAAAGTTAAAGAGTTCGGTCGAATCTTGTTGTATAACTCCATTAGTGGGCGTGATTTTACCATCTTTAGATGCAATGATACTAACATTATCGTTTAAGTATTATGGAATGTAATCCAAAACACTTCGAGTTATATTGATAGAAAACTTGCTCACCAAGTAAAGCTTGTTAGAGCTCTAAGTTACGTATCTTATAAGTTGAAATGAACAAGCTATGACAAGTACGAATGGCTTTGATCGGAAATTCATTCCTTATAATGCTCGACAATATAAGCTCTAATCTTATAATCCAAGTATGCGTATTCTCTTCAAGTCAAAGAGTTCGGTCAATTCTTATCGTATAACTCCTCATTAGTACCCTCTATTTCACTCTCTTAAGATGTATTTGTACACAAATTTTTGTTTAAGTATTATCGAATGTAATCCAAAATACTTCGAGTTATGTTGATAGAAAACTTGCTCACCAAGTAAAGCTTGTTATTGTTCTAAGTTACGTATTTTACAAGTTGAAATAACCAAGCCATAGGAAGTATGAATGGCTTTGATCGGGAATTCATTCATTCTAATGTTCGACAATATAAAGTTTCATCTTATAATCTAAGTATACGTATTATCCTAAAGTCAAAGGGTTCGGTCGAATCATGTTGTATAACTCCATTAGTGGACATGATTTCACCATCTTAAGATGCAATGATACTAACATTATCGTTTAAGTATTATGGAATGTAATACAAAACATTTCGAGTTATATTGATAGAAAACTTGTTCACCAAGTAAAGCTTGTTAGAGCTCTAAGTTACGTATCTTATGAGTTGAAATGAACAAGCTATGACAAGTACGAATGGCTTTGATCGGAAATTCATTCCTTATAATGCTCGACAATATAAGCTCTAATCTTATAATCCAAGTATGCGTATTCTCTTAAAGTCAAAGAGTTCGGTCAATTCTTATCGTATAACTCCTCATTAGTACCCTCTATTTCACTCTCTTAAGATGTATTTGTACACAAATTTTTGTTTAAGTATTATCGAATGTAATCCAAAACACTTCGAGTTATGTTGATAGAAAACTTGCTCACCAAGTAAAGCTTGTTATTGTTCTAAGTTACGTGTTTTACAAGTTGAAATGACCAAGCTATAAGAAGTATGAATGGCTTTGATCGTGAATCCATTCATTCTAATGTTGGACAATATAAGTATTCATCTTATAATCTAAGTACACGTATTATCTTGAAGTTAAAGAGTTCGGTCGAATCTTGTTGTATAACTCCATTAGTGGGCGTGATTTCACCATCTTTAGATGCAATGATACTAACATTATCGTTTAAGTATTATGGAATGTAATACAAAACACTTCGAGTTATATTGTTAGAAAACTTGTTCATCAAGTAAAGCTTGTTAGAGCTCTAAGTTACGTATCTTATGAGTTGAAATGAACAAGCTATGACAAGTACGAATGGCTTTGATCGGAAATTCATTCATTCTAATGCTCGACAATATAAGCTTTAATCTTATAATCCAAGTATGCGTATTCTCTTAAAGTCAAAGAGTTCGGTCAATTCTTATTGTATAATTCCTCATTAGTACCCTCGATTTCACTCTCTTAAGATGTATTTGTACTCAAATTTTTGTTTAAGTATTATCGAATGTAATCCAAAACACTTCGAGTTGTGTTGATAGAAAACTTGCTCACCAAGTAAAGCTTGTTATTGTTCTAAGTTACGTGTTTTACAAGTTGAAATGACCAAGCTATAAGAAGTATGAATGGCTTTGATCGTGAATCCATTCATTCTAATGTTGGACAATATAAGATTTCATCTTATAATCTAAGTACACGTATTATCTTAAAGTCAAAGGGTTCGGTCACATCTTGTTGTATAACTCCATTAGTAGGGGAGATTTCACCATCTTAAGATGCAATTATACTAACATTATCGTTTAAGTATTATGGAATGTAATCCAAAACACTTCGAGTTATGTTGATAGAAAACTTGCTCACCAAGTAAAGCTTGTTATTGTTCTAAGTTACGTGTTTTACAAGTTGAAATGACCAAGCTATAGAAGTATGAATGGCTTTGATCGCGAATCCATTCATTCTAATGTTCGACAATATAACCATTCATCTTATAATCTAAGTACACGTATTATCTTAAAGTTAAAGAGTTCGGTCGAATCTTGTTGTATAACTCTATTAGTGGGCGTGATTTTACCATCTTTAGATGCAATGATACTAACATTATCGTTTAAGTATTATGGAATGTAATCCAAAACACTTCGAGTTATATTGATAGGAAACTTGTTCACCAAGTAAAGCTTGTTAGAGCTCTAAGTTACGTATCTTATGAGTTGAAATGAACAAGCTATGACAAGTACGAATGGCTTTGATCGGAAATTCATTCCTTATAATGCTCGACAATATAAGCTCTAATCTTATAATCCAAGTATGCGTATTCTTTTAAAGTCAAAGAGTTCGGTCAATTCTTATCGTATAACTCCTCATTAGTACCCTCTATTTCACTCTCTTAAGATGTATTTGTACACAAATTTTTGTTTAAGTATTATCGAATGTAATACAAAATACTTCGAGTTATGTTGATAGAAAACTTGCTCACCAAGTAAAGCTTGTTATTGTTCTAAGTTACGTATTTTACAAGTTGAAATAACCAAGCCATAAGAAGTATGAATGGCTTTGATCGGGAATTCATTCATTCTAATGTTCGACAATATAAGGTTTCATCTTATAATCTAAGTACACGTATTATCTTAAAGTCAAAGGTTTCGGTCGAATCTTGTTGTATAACTCCATTAATGGACATGATTTCACCAACTTAAGATGCAATGATACTAACATTATCGTTTCAGTATTATGGAATGTAATCCAAAAGACTTCGAGTTATATTGATAGAAAACTTGCTCACCAAGTAAAGCTTGTTAGAGTTCTAAGTTACGAATCTTATGAGTTGAAATGAACAAGCTATGACAAGTACGAATGGCTTTGATCGGAAATTCATTCATTCTAATGCTCGACTATATAAGCTTTAATCTTGTAATCCAAGTATGCGTATTCTCTTAAAGTCAAAGAGTTCGGTCAATTCTTATTGTATAATTCCCCATTAGTACCCTCGATTTCACTCTCTTAAGATGTATTTGTACTCAAATTTATGTTTAAGTATTATCGAATGTAATCCAAAACACTTCGAGTTATGTTGATAGAAAACATGCTCACCAAGTAAAGCTTGTTATTGTTCTATGTTACGTGTTTTACAAGTTGAAATGACCAAGCTATAAGAAGTATGAATGGCTTTGATCGTGAATCCATTCATTTTAATGTTGGACAATATAAGCTTTCATCTTATAATCTAAGTACACATATTATGTTAAAGTCAAAGGGTTCGGTCACATCTTGTTGTATAACTCCATTAGTAGGGGTGATTTCACCATCTTAAGATGCAATTATACTAACATTATCGTTTAAGTATTATGAAATGTAATCCAAAACACTTCGAGTTATGTTGATAGAAAACTTGCTCACCAAGTAAAGCTTGTTATTGTTCTAAGTTATGTGTTTTACAAGTTGAAATGACCAAGCTATAGGAAGTATGAATGGCTTTGATCGCGAATCCATTCATTCTAATGTTGGACAATATAAGCATTTATCTTATAATCTAAGTACACGTATTATCTTAAAGTTAAAGAGTTCCGTCGAATCTGGTTGTATAACTTCATTAGTGGGCGTGATTTCACCATCTTTAGATGCAATGATACTAACATTATCGTTTAAGTATTATGGAATGTAATACAAAACACTTCGAGTTATATTGATAGAAAACTTGTTCATCAAGTAAAGCTTGTTAGAGCTCTAAGTTACGTATCTTATGAGTTGTAATGAACAAGCTATGACAAGTACGAATGGCTTTGATCGGAAATTCATTCATTCTAATGCTCGAAAACATAAGCTTTAATCTTATAATCCAAGTATGCGTATTCTCTTAAAGTCAAAGAGTTCGGTCAATTCTTATTGTATAACTCCTCATTAGTACCCTCGATTTCACTCTCTTAAGATGTATTTGTACTCAAATTTTTGTTTAAGTATTATCGAATGTAATACAAAATACTTCGAGTTATGTTGATAGAAAACTTGCTCACCAAGTAAAGCTTGTTATTGTTCTAAGTTACGTATTTTACAAGTTGAAATAACCAAGCCATAAGAAGTATGAATGGCTTTGATCGGGAATTCATTCATTCTAATGTTCGACAATATAAGGTTTCATCTTATAATCTAAGTACACGTATTATCTTAAAGTCAAAGGTTTCGGTCGAATCTTGTTGTATAACTCCATTAATGGACATGATTTCACCAACTTAAGATGCAATGATACTAACATTATCGTTTAAGTATTATGGAATGTAATCCAAAAGACTTCGAGTTATATTGATAGAAAACTTGCTCACCAAGTAAAGCTTGTTAGAGTTCTAAGTTACGAATCTTATGAGTTGAAATGAACAAGCTATGACAAGTACGAATGGCTTTGATCGGAAATTCATTCATTCTAATGCTCGACAATATAAGCTTTAATCTTGTAATCCAAGTATGCGTATTCTCTTAAAGTCAAAGAGTTCGGTCAATTCTTATTGTATAATTCCCCATTAGTACCCTCGATTTCACTCTCTTAAGATGTATTTGTACTCAAATTTATGTTTAAGTATTATCGAATGTAATCCAAAACACTTCGAGTTATGTTGATAGAAAACATGCTCACCAAGTAAAGCTTGTTATTGTTCTATGTTACGTGTTTTACAAGTTGAAATGACCAAGCTATAAGAAGTATGAATGGCTTTGCTCGTGAATCCATTCATTTTAATGTTGGACAATATAAGCTTTCATCTTATAATCTAAGTACACGTATTATCTTAAAGTCAAAGGGTTCGGTCACATCTTGTTGTATAACTCCATTAGTAGGGGTGATTTCACCATCTTAAGATGCAATTATACTAACATTATCGTTTAAGTATTATGAAATATAATCCAAAACACTTCGAGTTATGTTGATAGAAAACTTGCTCACCAAGTAAAGCTTGTTATTGTTCTAAGTTATGTGTTTTACAAGTTGAAATGACCAAGCTATAGGAAGTATGAATGGCTTTGATCGCGAATCCATTCATTCTAATGTTGGACAATATAAGCATTTATCTTATAATCTAAGTACACGTATTATCTTAAAGTTAAAGAGTTCCGTCGAATCTGGTTGTATAACTTCATTAGTGGGCGTGATTTCACCATCTTTAGATGCAATGATACTAACATTATCGTTTAAGTATTATGGAATGTAATACAAAACACTTCGAGTTATATTGATAGAAAACTTGTTCATCAAGTAAAGCTTGTTAGAGCTCTAAGTTACGTATCTTATGAGTTGTAATGAACAAGCTATGACAAGTACGAATGGCTTTGATCGGAAATTCATTCATTCTAATGCTCGAAAACATAAGCTTTAATCTTATAATCCAAGTATGCGTATTCTCTTAAAGTCAAAGAGTTCGGTCAATTCTTATTGTATAACTCCTCATTAGTACCCTCGATTTCACTCTCTTAAGATGTATTTGTACTCAAATTTTTGTTTAAGTATTATCGAATGTAATACAAAATACTTCGAGTTATGTTGATAGAAAACTTGCTCACCAAGTAAAGCTTGTTATTGTTCTAAGTTACGTATTTTACAAGTTGAAATAACCAAGCTATAAGAAGTATGAATGGCTTTGATCGGGAATTCATTCATTCTAATGTTCGACAATATAAGGTTTCATCTTATAATCTAAGTACACGTATTATCTTAAAGTCAAAGGTTTCGGTCGAATCTTGTTGTATAACTCCATTAATGGACATGATTTCACCAACTTAAGATGCAATGATACTAACATTATCGTTTAAGTATTATGGAATGTAATCCAAAAGACTTCGAGTTATATTGATAGAAAACTTGCTCACCAAGTAAAGCTTGTTAGAGTTCTAAGTTACGAATCTTATGAGTTGAAATGAACAAGCTATGACAAGTACGAATGGCTTTGATCGGAAATTCATTCATTCTAATGCTCGACAATATAAGCTTTAATCTTGTAATCCAAGTATGCGTATTCTCTTAAAGTCAAAGAGTTCGGTCAATTCTTACTGTATAATTCCCCATTAGTACCCTCGATTTCACTCTCTTAAGATGTATTTGTACTCAAATTTATGTTTAAGTATTATCGAATGTAATCCAAAACACTTCGAGTTATGTTGATAGAAAACATGCTCACCAAGTAAAGCTTGTTATTGTTCTATGTTACGTGTTTTACAAGTTGAAATGACCAAGCTATAAGAAGTATGAATGGCTTTGATCGTGAATCCATTCATTTTAATGTTGGACAATATAAGCTTTCATCTTATAATCTAAGTACACGTATTATCTTAAAGTCAAAGGGTTCGGTCACATCTTGTTGTATAACTCCATTAGTAGGGGTGATTTCACCATCTTAAGATGCAATTATACTAACATTATCGTTTAAGTATTATGAAATGTAATCCAAAACACTTCGAGTTATGTTGATAGAAAACTTGCTCACCAAGTAAAGCTTGTTATTGTTCTAAGTTATGTGTTTTACAAGTTGAAATGACTAAGCTATAGGAAGTATGAATGGCTTTGATCGCGAATCCATTCATTCTAATGTTGGACAATATAAGCATTTATCTTATAATCTAAGTACACGTATTATCTTAAAGTTAAAGAGTTCCGTCGAATCTGGTTGTATAACTTCATTAGTGGGCGTGATTTCACCATCTTTAGATGCAATGATACTAACATTATCGTTTAAGTATTATGGAATGTAATACAAAACACTTCGAGTTATATTGATAGAAAACTTGTTCATCAAGTAAAGCTTGTTAGAGCTCTAAGTTACGTATCTTATGAGTTGTAATGAACAAGCTATGACAAGTACGAATGGCTTTGATCGGAAATTCATTCATTCTAATGCTCGAAAACATAAGCTTTAATCTTATAATCCAAGTATGCGTATTCTCTTAAAGTCAAAGAGTTCGGTCAATTCTTATTGTATAACTCCTCATTAGTACCCTCGATTTCACTCTCTTAAGATGTATTTGTACTCAAATTTTTGTTTAAGTATTATGGAATGTAATCCAAAACACTTCGAGTTATGTTGATAGAAAACTTGCTCACCAAGTAAAGCTTGTTATTGTTCTAAGTTACGTGTTTTACAAGTTGAAATGACCAAGCTATAGAAGTATGAATGGCTTTGATCGCGAATCCATTCATTCTAATGTTCGACAATATAAGCATTCATCTTATAATCTAAGTACACGTATTATCTTAAAGTTAAAGAGTTCGGTCGAATCTTGTTGTATAACTCCATTAGTGGGCGTGATTTTACCATCTTTAGATGCAATGATACTAACATTATCGTTTAAGTATTATGGAATGTAATCCAAAACACTTCGAGTTATATTGATAGAAAACTTGCTCACCAAGTAAAGCTTGTTAGAGCTCTAAGTTACGTATCTTATAAGTTGAAATGAACAAGCTATGACAAGTACGAATGGCTTTGATCGGAAATTCATTCCTTATAATGCTCGACAATATAAGCTCTAATCTTATAATCCAAGTATGCGTATTCTCTTCAAGTCAAAGAGTTCGGTCAATTCTTATCGTATAACTCCTCGTTAGTACCCTCTATTTCACTCTCTTAAGATGTATTTGTACACAAATTTTTGTTTAAGTATTATCGAATGTAATCCAAAATACTTCGAGTTATGTTGATAGAAAACTTGCTCACCAAGTAAAGCTTGTTATTGTTCTAAGTTACGTATTTTACAAGTTGAAATAACCAAGCCATAGGAAGTATGAATGGCTTTGATCGGGAATTCATTCATTCTAATGTTCGACAATATAAAGTTTCATCTTATAATCTAAGTATACGTATTATCCTAAAGTCAAAGGGTTCGGTCGAATCATGTTGTATAACTCCATTAGTGGACATGATTTCACCATCTTAAGATGCAATGATACTAACATTATCGTTTAAGTATTATGGAATGTAATACAAAACATTTCGAGTTATATTGATAGAAAACTTGTTCACCAAGTAAAGCTTGTTAGAGCTCTAAGTTACGTATCTTATGAGTTGAAATGAACAAGCTATGACAAGTACGAATGGCTTTGATCGGAAATTCATTCCTTATAATGCTCGACAATATAAGCTCTAATCTTATAATCCAAGTATGCGTATTCTCTTAAAGTCAAAGAGTTCGGTCAATTCTTATCGTATAACTCCTCATTAGTACCCTCTATTTCACTCTCTTAAGATGTATTTGTACACAAATTTTTGTTTAAGTATTATCGAATGTAATCCAAAACACTTCGAGTTATGTTGATAGAAAACTTGCTCACCAAGTAAAGCTTGTTATTGTTCTAAGTTACGTGTTTTACAAGTTGAAATGACCAAGCTATAAGAAGTATGAATGGCTTTGATCGTGAATCCATTCATTCTAATGTTGGACAATATAAGTA